>OY776298.1:9711061-10139557 GCA_963675345.1 Trididemnum clinides
GACGAAAAAGAAAAAAGGGCTCTATCATGATTGGTAAAAAGAAGCGACCAATAGAAGGAGCGGAAACTAATGTGTGATTTTTAGACCATAAACGAATTCCTTTTGTTTGCATAAATTTGGTTTGGATGTTTTAATGTACGTGGCTTCAAGGGTGGAAAGATGAAAAGAAGTACGGCCACGGGCAAGAATAGAAAATTTGTTGTCATTATATTCGTGTGCGCATATAGGGTTTTGTAAAAGATGTTGTCCTATGGCAGAAAAGGAAGTTTCAGTTTTAAAGCTTCTGATTGGCTTGCAAGAGCGGGCCAATGTGCTTCGGTCCTGAGAAATATGCTTCTGGAGAATGGTTTTCGGCACGTGCTGCTTAATCCTCTGTTGTAGCCTTTGAGACGTACGACCCACGTACCGACTATCGCAGTGGCACAGAAATTGATAAACAATGTTGCTTTGATGAAAAGCGGGTAGTACATCCTTTTTGGCTACAGGCAGAAGTTGTCTGGTGGTGTAGACAATGCATGGTTCAACTGCAAAGTAACAGCGTTTGACGGCTGTTTTAATTTGCATTTCGTACCTCAGCGAAACATTGCCCAGCCATGGCAAGTGAAGATAAACTGGGCATTTCTTCGGACCGAATTGCGTTGGTCTGCGAAATTGATTAATTTTCTTGGTCATAACAGTGTTGATTATAGCTTCAGGGTAACCGTTGTTCATAAGGATTGATCGAATATTGGAAAGTTCATTTTCAAGAGTAGATTTCGAACAGATAACTAGAGCTCTGTGGACTAGAGTTGAAATCAAATTAGTCTTCCGCTTCATGGGGCAAAAAGAGTTCCAGCGAATGTATTGGCCAGTGAAAGTCGGCTTCCTGTAGATAGATGTAACAAATTCGTGATCATTCTTTTCTACCAGGACGTCAAGAAAGGGCAAAGTCCGATTGCATTCCTTTTCAAAAGTGAAACGAAGCGATGGATGGAGAGAATTTAGATGAGAGAAAAACTCATTGCATTCGTCTTCGTCGTTAAAAACTGCAAAAGTATCATCGACGTATCGATAATACATAAGTGGTTTGTTGACTCTTTTAAAAGCAAAGCTTCGTAATATCCGACAAAGATGTTGGCAAGAGATGGGCCAAGAGCGGAAGACTAATTTGATTTCAACTCTAGTCCACAGAGCTCTAGTTATCTGTTCGAAATCTACTCTTGAAAATGAACTTTCCAATATTCGATCAATCCTTATGAACAACGGTTACCCTGAAGCTATAATCAACACTGTTATGACCAAGAAAATTAATCAATTTCGCAGACCAATGCAATTCGGTCCGAAGAAATGCCCAGTTTATCTTCACTTGCCATGGCTGGGCAATGTTTCGCTGAGATACGAAATGCAAATTAAAACAGCCGTCAAACGCTGTTACTTTGCAGTTGAACCATGCATTGTCTACACCACCAGACAACTTCTGCCTGTAGCCAAAAAGGATGTACTACCCGCTTTTCATCAAAGCAACATTGTTTATCAATTTCTGTGCCACTGCGATAGTCGGTACGTGGGTCGTACGTCTCAAAGGCTACAACAGAGGATTAAGCAGCACGTGCCGAAAACCATTCTCCAGAAGCATATTTCTCAGGACCGAAGCACATTGGCCCGCTCTTGCAAGCCAATCAGAAGCTTTAAAACTGAAACTTCCTTTTCTGCCATAGGACAACATCTTTTACAAAACCCTATATGCGCACACGAATATAATGACAACAAATTTTCTATTCTTGCCCGTGGCCGTACTTCTTTCATCTTTCCACCCTTGAAGCCACGTACATTAAAACATCCAAACCAAATTTATGCAAACAAAAGGAATTCGTTTATGGTCTAAAAATCACACATTAGTTTCCGCTCCTTCCATTGGTCGCTTCTTTTTACCAATCATGGTAGAGCCCTTTTTTCTTTTTCGTCAACTGTGTCTCTATATAAGTGACTCACTTCACCTTTTCACTCTATTTCTGACGGATTCTCTTGAAAAGTGTCAGACGAAAAGCTTCGAGAATGAATACTCTACTTTCTGCAGCTTACCAATTAAAAATGGTCAAAATTTTGGTGGCTGGACTTTACAAAATTGTAATTTCTAATAAAAGTTAGTTTTGTTTGGTACACTTTCAATACTCTCTCAAAAGCACGATTCTTTAGCATTATCTATCAAAATTTTCAAAAAGATTCACCTAAAAATGAAGTCTTTAAACAGTAGCCTGCTTCAAGCAAACCACTTAGTGATTCCCTTACAATAATATGGAAATAAAAATGATCCAGTCTTATCTTTTGCAACAAAATATTAGTATCGAGCCACATAACCTCTATAGAGCTACATATCTTCTTATATATCGAGCAACATATGCATACATCCTATCTTCTACATATCCCATTTCTGTTGAAGTTATTTCCTTTGGAATTGGGTGAAGCAGACGAACCCGCCTGATTTGATATTTTTAATTTCAACGTTATTAATGGGGGCGCTGCTATAGTAATAAATTAACTGTAGACCCACAACTTTTGGTTAGTTTGCTCTTTGCATGTCTGCGTTTATGCCAGGACCATGCAACACGCACGCAGCCAGACCCTTTAGCCGTACATATAGGCAGTCAGCTACGAATAATGCATACATGGTGGTCCCAATATTTAAAAAGCTATTTCTAAAAATACATATGTTAAGCTATTACAATAGCAGCAATTAGTAATGCTGAGGTTAAGAATATCAAATCAGACGGTTGCGTCGGCTTCACCCAATTGCAAAGAAAATGGTTTCAAAATTTAGATCAGTCGTTCCCACCTTTTTTGGTGCATTTCTCCTTTGCTGATTTTAAAAATTTTCATTCCTCTCCTGTATCAATTAAACTTGAGAAACACACCGACTTTTTAATTTTTTAGTCGGAGAGAAAATCCTTCTAAGAATGACCCTTGAGGCTAGACTAACCCCCAGATAGCCATTCCTGGAAAGTGTGGGGAGCCAACCCTGCCACTAAAAACACTTCAAATCCAAGACCGAGGTCTTTAGTGTAGGACCTATACAAGGACGCCTGGCAAAGGCCTGATGGTTGTTTATGGCCTACTGCACCATCTGCACGGTCGCTCCGTATGCACATATGCAGCTAGCAGTATTTTCTCTTCCAACAGCTGAGAAGTTCGTACGGTGTTAGGTTGGTGGAACCGCTACACCTCACTGCGCATCACTGAACTCTTTCATATAAGTGACGCTTTCTCTGCTGAAATAGCCTTCACAGGGTATGAACTTGGATCGTCGAGATCGGAAACCCATTGAGCTACTAAAAGAGGCAACTAAACACACTGGTTTAACCAAATATTTATTCTAATTTTAACTTAATCAGTCAGTGCGAAACTTGTGTTTGTTTATTGTCGGAGAGTTGCTGAATGCGGGGAGTAGTTAGGGACAAAGCAAAACCTGGGTCATCTTCAACGTCGAGTTTATTTCTTTGTTTGGTCTTGATCTGTAGCAGAGTAGAAAATCCTGCCTTACACTGGTATGTAGGCATACAAGAAATAAGATTGCGCAAAGCTTTTTCGGTAGCTTTGGAATAAAAATCTTTCATTTCAATCCAAAACTGTGTCAAAAGTTTTTCAGGACAAGCCTTGCTGAAGAATCATTAGCCAGCTTCAAAAGTTCATATTTGCATTCATCTGAAAGCTTTTCAACGGAAAATAAAAAAGGATTTCTAACAGAGTCAAGTTCATCATTCGTAATTTTCGGAAAATATCTCTCATATTCGCTTTCAAGTGTTGACAAATGTTCCAAAACTTTCGATTTGCACTGGCAGTTTATTCTCTCTGTTATCAAGAAGTGCATCAAATTTCTCAGACATTGAATAACTCTGAGTTCGAATTTTTTGTTTCCAATTTGACAATTTTGTTATGAAAGCTTTCAATGCATCTACAAATTTAATGATGTTGGTATTCCTGCCTTGCATTTGAAGATTAAGTTTGTTAAGTAGTTCAAAAATGTCACATAAGTAAGCCATTCTTCGTCAGCCAGCCAGGAACAATACTCTGTCATGTTTTTTGTTCACAAAATGCTTTTATTTTTTTTCTAAGTTCCGAGAATCTTCGAGTTACATTTCCTTTGGAAAGCTATTGAGTTTGAGTATGGTAGAGTAGCATCAAGTGGTTTGAATCCATGTCGATACAAAGCTTTTTAAAAACACGAGAATTTAAAGCTCCGGCTTTAATGAAATTAACGATCTGTATCATCTGTTCTAAAATTGTTTGAATTGAATCACGAAAAGTTTTGGAAGCTAGGGCTTGCCTATGCAGCATGCAATGAACACTTTTGTTTGTTTGAGCTAGCTGCTTTACAAGAGCTTGAAAACCTAAATTACAGCCCAGCATTAAAAGTGCTCTATCTGTGCAGCAGCCAGCAAGATTCTTCCGGTCCAAATGCTCAGATTCAAAACAAAAAACTTTTTCAAAAACGTCTACTAATTTTGTATTCGTTTCTAGAAAGCTGCAGAAAAAAGCTCTTCCTGAAATGCGCCATTGCAAACATATTTTACTAAAATCATCAACTGTGCACACGATGAAACGTCTGTGGATTTATCCAGTTGGATTGCAAAAAGACGAAAGGGAGCATCTTTGATTTGTTGCACAATCTGACTTTGATGTTGTCAGATATATCTTTTATTCGTCTTTGAATGGTGTTATTTCAGAGTGAAACTGCAGCTAATTTTTTTTCTGCATCTTTTCCAAGAACTTCATCAGCCATTTTCAGAACACAATGCTTGATCAATGCTTCCCCCATAGTGTGTGTTTTTTTTTGCTTTGCTATTTCTAGCGCTACTTCATACGATGCTTCAACAATTTTGCTATTTCTCCTAAAAACTCGCTTGAAGTATCCGATGTCATCATTTTTAGAGCTTTACTTTGGCGCTCAAAATAGCTTTTATCTTTATCTTTGCTCTGATGATTCACTGATCTTATTGAGTCATTACTGAGTACTTTCTTACATAGTACGCACTGTGGCTTCTCCACACCATTGACAATCACTGATGTAAAACCATAAGGCATATAAGATTCATCATACTTACGTTTTTTACTGCTCATGTCGCTAAAACCAACTTGGTTAAAATTTGCAACAAGAATCTGCAAAGAAATAGTGCATGCAGGTGATTGTAAAATATTTCTGACTAACAGGTAGATCTTGGCAGCGTCAAACTTGTTTAATGTATGGTAAGTTGCTCTAACAAGCAAGCTACTTTACTCGATTGCGATATTTTTTTATAACTACAGTGATTGGCGCCAAAAAATTACGAAATAATAAAGTTAAATACTTAAAATTATTTACATCACAACTAATTTAGAGAATGGGGAGAGATATTGTAAGAAAGAAGGTTTTCGTTGAAGATGAAAGGAAAGGTCTATCAAAGTTGCGTGAGATGATTATGGGCATGTGCTGAGGAGAGAGGTGGGCAACGTCTTGAGGGATGCGCCGAACTTTGAAGCAGATGGCCGCAGAGAAAGGGGTAAACCAAAGAATACATGGAAGAGAAAGGTGGAGGAGGAAATGAAGAAAATTGGCTTGACAGAGGAAGATGCTACCTGCCGCATAAAATCGAGAAAGGATGTTCATATAATGATGAGAATAAATGGGGTGAATCCGGCTACCTCCCTTAATGGGGACAACACCGGATTTTAAAAATTGAACTGATAATGATGATGATAAGTCCAAGTTAAGTAGCAATGAATTTTGCATTGCCATTAATTTGTATCACTACTACCATTAACTAGTGTCACGAATAAGCAATTTTATGTTAAAAGAATAGTTTTTATATATGTATAGTTGTTGTAATCTGTTGTTTCATTTTGCAGTGATTGCTTTATTTGTAAATCTAAACTGTCTGAAGCCCTACTTGCTAAACTGTTTTCGTAAAAAGACCTTTTTTCTTTTGCATTTATTAATAGATTTGTAACTCGCACGCCTTTTCTGACGTCTTAATGGTTGATGACGTAACTAAGTTCCAGTGTATTCCAGTGAATCTTGTTTCTTCTCGAAGATTTATTTATTTATTTTTTTTTTATTGCCGATTACGTAGTTTATTAACGGTGTTTTTTTCTGCGTTGCGTGATGTTCTAGCATTTTCCAGAAGATCGTCTTTTTGTATATAAGGCGGCGAGATTTTTTACAATTCAGAGAGTTTAGTTTAGTAGAGAGAGTATAGCGTGATAAAAAGGCGTTAATCTGTGGTGATTTATTGTGGATTTCTTTTAATGTGACAAACGATTATTGGGTGGATTTAGTCACCGTTAGTCTCTCATATTTACATACATATAAGGTGTTTTAGTTTCTTTGTTTGACAAGCGAAGGAATTCGAAGTTTTAAAGTGGTTTGTGGATATACCTATTTTGTTCTCGATCGAGAAGCGCGTGGGTTAAAGTATCTTAGTGGAAGCCAATCTTTTCCTAGCTATTAAGTTGCAGTCAGACTTAATTATTCGAGCGATACTGCAAGTCGCCCCAATTTTAAGAACTAAATTAAAGATTGAGCTAGAATCGAAAATATCTGTTGAAACGCAACAACTAGCGACCTAATATTGCTATTTTTGATGGATAATGCTAAACAAGAACCATGCTATCGAGAAAGAATAGACAAGATGTGCCAAAGGACTTAGTTTTTCTAGAAATTGCAATTTTGTGAAGAGCAGGCACCAAATTTTTGTGTGTTTTATAGCGTAGCTTTACCTAAAGCCTGCATTATTATTATTAACCGTTACTCTAGTTATTTCTCCCTAAATTTAATCGTAAAAGTTTAAAAATCTCGGCCTGTCAAGATTTGAACTTGCTTGTAGTTCGATTAGTCTTTGCTATCAACAGCGCAATCACCTCATGAAAAAGTGACAATTTTTATGATATGACTGAGTTAAGGTGATGACACACTGACTTCTCGATGACTGAAATCTAGAGTTTTATAGCAATTTAGAAAATATTAATTCTATTCAGTACATAAGACCACAACGGTCTGTATTACCTGACAGTCTCCTCAGTTAATCTTATTTAAATTAAAAAAGGTCACTTGAAGAGACGTCAGGTGTTATCTGCATATATGCTACATATGTAAACCTGGTAGATCACTTTTTAGACGATGCCGGTGCAACCCTTAATTGTTTGATTCACGTCCAGATGGTATTGTGGAAAATTTTTATATAGTGGAAAAATTGAAACAAATGGGCGAATAATTGGCTGAATTAAAACAAGATGTGACTTTCGTTCAAAGTTTTCTTGAAGAAATTTTCCCATGTTCAGTACAAAATAATTGTCTTTCAAGTAATCCATGTTAACACTTACCCTTTGCCACCCCATCATAAACAATGGAAAAAATTGGTAAGTAACTAATAAATATTCTACGTTGATTGCATTGCGTTGAGATAAAATTTGATTTTATCTTAATTGTAGACTCTGTGCCGCTTGTAAGGATTGTAATTTTATGTTAACTGACGACCAGAGTTAATACTGCATGCATTACGTCTATTCACTGCTGTAGTGAAATCACGGTTGGTTCTTCCCAAACCACTGTTAAGCTAAACGAGTATTTTTCAAAGCAACTAATTTCTACTGTAAGTGTTAACTGTTTTTGTGCTTGAAACAGAGGGTCGAACAGCCGCACTTCGGGTGAGAGACGAAAATCTTCGAACAACATTGCATGATGTCATTCGACTGTGGAGTGCGAAATAGCTTCCCATAAATTTTTCTTGGAAGGATCCGGAAAAAAAAAACGAATTAAGCACTCTTTTCAAGACCGCACTTTGACGTCCTCTTTAGTAAGTACTAATATGTGTAATTTATGTGAACATACTCGTCACGTAAAATTTTATATCAATCGTAAACCGCTTTAACTTTGTTGTGTTTCCTTTGGGTCCGTACGCTTTCTGCTTTTCATGTTGGGGTGCTGGCGGGAGGATTGATTTAGTAGGCAAATAATTTCTTGATTGGAGAGGAAAACAAGAAAAAATATCAACTTTGTTGCTAATGACGTGGCTTATTGCATGCTAATAGTGCTGAAAAATCGGAATATGTTTGTTTGTAACTATTACAAATCCTCAAGCAACGAAGATTTGCGCACAAGTGCCCAGGAAAAACTCCAGGGTCTTCGCTCCTTCTTCAAACACAACGACTTAACAAAAACTCAGTAGCAGAAAATTCAAATCCAAAAACTTAGTTAAACTAAATTCCAAATCGATAAAAAGAAATAGCAAAAATTCTCCGAGGGCTTCTTCAAATATAAAAGAATTCAGAAAAACAAATTGAACTTCGGGTCGCAACCAAAATTAAGCAACTAACTAAAAATTCAAAAACTTTACTATTTTACTGCTTGGAACGAGAGGCCAGCTAATTAGAATGCAAATCTCGCCCGGTTTTAGGCAAAAACGCCCGAGAGTTGCATTCCAATCCCACGCCGCCAAACGCCAAGCAGAAAATACAAGGCGTGCGAGAACAAAAGAGCGCTAGTTCAGTTCAGCCAGGGAAATCAAAAATTTTTTCTTTTTCTTTCCGAAGCCGATTCTGTAACAGTAACTTTAGTTTGACTCTTGTTAGCTGCAAGATGTTGTTGCTGGAGCTCTCACTCACGTTGACTCTCTCCAACCTCAAAAACTTATGTTCTGGACAGATGGCTTTGTTCCTTTTTTGTTTGGCAAAGGTACCTTTGGCGTACTTGCGAACTGCTTGTTTTGTAGCACTAAAGCACCCTTTTCTTTTCGGTTAATGCCTGCTCCATTCTGCAAGCTATCCGCCGGTCCCGGCAGCACCAACAAGTCTGCTATTTCTTTCTCTTACTTCTCTACGACTCTCCCACTCTCCTTGCTGACGATTATTTGTGGACTACAGCCGACGGTTATTTGTGAAGGTTTACTCCCTTAGTGTCCAAAGCCACCCACCAGGCAGTGACGTTATTTGAATCATAAATGGCACCCCAAGCATGTGCTGCCATTGGGGATCAGAGTGGACATGGTAGTGTGATGATTAAAGGGCCACTCCCCTATTTTCTAAAATCCAAGCTCCCTAACTAGAAGATTCGCTACCGGTTGCAGTTAAAAGTCATAACCAGGATTATACAAAAATTACAACATATAATCCTGCGCAAATAAACTTTAAAATTTTTTCCAAAAATTTTCCGAACAAATCCTTTAAATAGATAACGTTATGCAAGGTTAGTTAATGGTTTGATGGTTCACACCGACATAAACCACAAACATTATATTGAAAACAATTTACAGTGTATTGCAAACAATAAATGTAACCAACCCAAATTTTTTAAAAATTTTGGAGATCTTAGGCTTAATTCCCGAAGTTGATAACTATCGACAAAATTGAAGTAACCTATTAAAGCCTTAGCAGAGCACTGAAAAAACTAGATGTAGAATTTTAATGCGTATGTTTTGATAACTTTTCAACAGAAGTAGCCCATGTGTGTTTTTGTGCAAAGAAAAACTACCAGCAAACAATCTAGACCAATGCCAGACCCCTTTAACCAGGGTTTAGTGAAATAATTAGTTTCGTAAGCCGTAAAGGTTTTTCACGGATTTCTCCTTACTTGGTTTAATTTTGCCAGACATAACATTTTTGTAAGTTTCGAGAATATTTTGAAAAAACTTACCAACTCTAGAGTTAACGCATGATGCAATCGTTGTAATTGCGCATTTTGTATGATTTTGAGCGCAACAATCTTAATTCAACTATTATTGCGTCAGAAACATACAACAGAGCAAAAGGTAAATTTTCTTGAACTATTGAAATTAGCAGTGATTGAATGCCTAAAAAACAACAGTATGACTATAGTTCAGGGGTTCCAACCAGGGATGCGATGCAGTATCTTAGGGGGTGCGAGATGGTCATTCATATTTTTTTGTTGCATTGCTGAACTGTCATGCTCAGTTCATTCTGTGCTAATTGTTCTGCACTATCTGTGTCCAATTACAGCATGCCTAGCGCTTGGCCTTCAATTCAGCCAGAGATGATGCCGATCTCAAAAAAAAAAAGGCAACACATGCAATTTCAGCCGTGACTTCAAAGTTATCCCGCATCTTGGTACGGGACATGTTATGAATTCTTCACATGTAAAAATATTTTAGGGGTGTGAGAACATATTAGAATAACTTAGGGGTGCAAGCCATTACAAAGGTTGGAAACCACTGCTACATTTGCTCTCTTGCGCAACAAGTTATAGTGGACGTAATGTGACTAAATATTGATGTGGGACAAAGGCAGCGGTTTTCAAACTTTTTTAGATGTGGAACCATTGATGAGTTCAGTTAAACTCGTTTACTTTTACTTTTTCATAAAAAATTTGATTTTGTTAAAATTTAGAATATAGCAAACTAAAACCAGAAACTCAGCTCAACCAACTATACAATTGTATTGAGAGGAGGACAAAATTTCTGGTGGTCTTTTTTTTAATCATTATTCTTTGGCACCCCACAGAATTTTAAGAACCAGGAGGGTTTAGCAAATTTAAAAAACATTTCCTGACATTAAACTAATGTGATGACTTTGGTTTGAGGGCACAAAAGAATTTTTCCTCACAAGGCGTTCAATAAAATTTTTTAAAGAACAAGGTACCATTCTTTTCCCTTCATAAAATTTTTTGAATATAGCAAGAGTTGTTATATGAGCGAACTAATGTATGCGTGGAAGAATAAAACAAATTGGAAAATATTGAGAATTATCAAAGTGTTTGAATTTATTTCTGCCGTCAAAAATTTCCCAAAATCAAATGAATTTTCGGCAACACAAACTACCTGACAGACGCTCACCACAACTTGCCGAGTTAAACATTGATTATTATTAGCATCAACTCGATTTTGAAATTTGATCTAAACAAAAATTTTGCAAAGAATAATTAAAGATGCTTTTTACGCTACCGTATGGCATTTCAACTCTATAGACATTAAGTTTTAGGCGTTCATTCAAGTAAAAGTTGTGATTATACTCAAGTAGCATATTTTCCAACCTTTTTATTATTCAAGTGAAAGTGGGAGAAAAAAATGAATCTACTTAGGTGAGAAGGCTTGTTAGCGAAAAACTTATGAAGTAGGTTACTCAAGTAAAATTACTTTGTTGCCGACCGCCTGTGGTCTCAACTCAGTCATCAGATTGGCGTGCAGCTGTAGATGGCCTCTTGAACGAATTCAAAAGTCAGTGCCCTAAAATTTTTATATTCAGAGAAAATGACGAATTGGTCTTATTATGTAAAAGCAAGAAAAGTTGATCAAGCAGCAAGCATTGAGCTTTTAATGAACTGTCACTTCATAAGAAACGATTGGGTGGAATTGGTTCACAAAAGAGCATTCAACACATCCGTATGAATTGTTTGATTGGGTAGAAGCGAGACTTCTGCCAGGAAGATCAAAGGGTAGAGGTTTCTTGATTAGATTGTGAAAGATGACCCTAATATTCATGTAATTGATAATCTTGCTCTATTGCAGTTAACATTGCAATATCTTAACGAAAATTAAGCCATTTGAATTCAAGGTTTCATCACAATGCACGATTTAAGCCATCTTACAAGTTTACGACAGATCGACGTAAAAGCAGTTAGGATGGAAGTAAACAGCATGCACCTTTGTCCGATTTTGCACATTTTTTCCTCGCGCCCTTTTTTTGTAAAAAAATTTTCATCTGCTTGGCTGTTTATATGATGTTTTACAATGTATGTTTTGTCCATATGTCCGGTTTTGTCGTGTCTGATTTTGCGAATGAAAATGTACAAAGCGCTTTTATCACTTAGGCTACTTACGAAACCGGATGTTCGGATAACAAGGTCTAATGGAAAAATTCTTATGCATAACTCAGCGAATAAAAATTTTCTAGTAAAAATGCAAAACAGAAAAAAAAATGTAGACTTGCAAAACTAAACAGAAACATGAACTGTGTACATCCACTTTTACTGAATCATTGCAGCTTAATTAGTAAATCATTGTGCACCGATACATCAGAAAAAAATTTTCTGTGAACAATCAAAAAGATTTTTAGTGATTCTTTCATTCTGTTTTCTACAATTTGTGCGGGGAAATACAATCAAAAGTAACTGATGTTGGGAGAAATTATTAGCCCTTGTATGATAAGGTACATTACCCGAATTGTTTGGTTTACCATTTCAAATAAATTGTTACTTGCCAGAGTCAGACTAGCTGAGAAATGATCGCAAAGAATTTTTCTCAATGGCTACACAACACTACTGAGAAATATCGAAGAATGGACTACATTATAACCACTTGATTTTGGTGGTCTAACTTTCAACGAGGAGCAAATTGTTCGATCTCGGTGTATCAACCACGAAATATTGGAAATTATCTTGCAATATCGTTTGTGATATCATAGTTCTTTCACTTTTGTACAGTTAAAGCAAATAGCTTGCAAATAATTTTTTGGTGTAAATGTTTGTAGCATTTAAATACAAGTAGCTGTTTCTGAATTATGAATTAGTTTGTTTGTAGCAATATTAGACTCTAGTCTCAGAAGATGCCTTCTTATGTGCAAAAAAGACCTGCACGAAGTCGAATTCCAAATATTTTTTCCTTCCAACGACAGGTGTTGTATTTGTAATTGTAGCTTGAATTCAGAATTACCGCATGAATACACAGATATGAATAGACCCAGGTACAAGTTCACTCTTTCTGCACATACTCTATCGTATGCCGCAAATCAGTTACGAGAACCAAAGGAAGATAAAGATCGGCACGCGGCTATCGATAGCCTTCTGAGTGAGTTCAAAAGCCAATACCCTAGAATTACTCTAAAAAGAGAAGATGACGAATTTATTTTATCATTTTTAAGAGCAAGAAAGTTTGATCAAGGTGCCAGCATTGAACTTTTAAAAAATTATCATGTAATTAGAAACGACTGGAGGGAATTGTTTCATAAAATAGAGCATCCAATACTTCTGGAGGAATTGTTTGATAGAGGAGTTGTGTGTCCTCTTCAAGGAAGATCAAAGAGTGGAGGATTTGTGTTGGTGACCAGATTTGGGAAAAACGATCCTGCTCGCTTTACCCTTGATAATATTGCTCTTTTTGTTTTAACATTACAGCATTTAAATGAAGACGAAGCTACTCAAATTTATGGTTTTATTGTAATTCACGATTTAAGCGAGATAAGAAGTCCAAGACAACTAGACAGGGACCTTGCAAGCAGGCAGTTCTATGTTTTGAACCATTGCATGCCAATTCGCCCAAAAAAAGTTTTTTTTGTGAACAATCCAATAGTCTTCACTGGTATATATCGTTTAGTATCTGCAATCTTAGGGGAAAGAATAAAGTCAAAAATAATTGTGCTAGGTAAAAATTATGAGCAGTTGCATGAATACGTGGATCCAATTGTTCTCCCAAGGTTTTTGGGTGGAAAAGTTTCAGACCACAATATAGAAGGATGGATGAACAAAATTATTGGACGTGAAAAGCGTGAACGTAAATGCCATAGTGAGAATGGACTTTCCATCAACGTAGACAGCGTTCATTTTGCTTTATAACTAATACTGTTGCCTTTTGACATACATAGGATGAGGCTAATGTAATCAGTTGTTGCTTTGTGTTGCTGATGACCAGCTACCTAGCTGGTGAATATAGGCTACGCAGCTAGGAACCCAAGTTTTAATATTTTGTTGACCAACAGTAAAGCTGTATTTAGAAATATTGCTGCTTAGCTTGCAGGAAATAGAATTTGATTATTAGTAGAAAAATATCCCTTAAAAGAGTCATTTATTTAGATCAAGTGTAAAAAAAATCTAGAAGCTAAAGAAGTGGAAAAATTGATCACCACCAGAATTTTGAAAAAATGCTTCAAGGGTGTCTCTATAAGATCAAATTTTGGGAAAAGCAGGAGAGTGTATTTTTTCTTCTGTTTCATTTTTCCGAATGCTCTAGCATTTAGTTGTCAAAAAAATGCTACTGTTCGTTTAGTGTAAGCTCGGGTTTTAGTGATTTTGTACGGCATCTTTGCTTATGTATTGGAGTTTGTAATTGTTACTTCCCTTGGTAGCCTACCTCGAGAACGGGTGAGGTTGATCTCTAATTACTGGACCTGCAATCGATAGAAAGGCAATTCTCTATGTTTTATGCTGATAGCTCCGACGACTAGCACCACGTGGTCATACAACGACACGCCTTCTAAATGATAATTGAAACTCTCTTCCAATATAGTGGCAATACACGCGGTCAAAAAAACAGTAACTACCAGAACGAAATCACAAAACAATTATACCTAATCACTCACCAAATATGAACAAATTGCAAGATCCCAGCGATTCGAGAAAGTTTTGCCTCCAACCTCTACACCGTCATCACGCAAAAGAGACCAAAACAAATTCGATACAAAAAATCTCACACAAGGGTGACGGCGGCACCTAGCGGGTTTACATACGAATTATTAGAATTTAAAAAGGTTCTACACTAAGCGTTCCTGTTTCTTACATTCCCCACCCCAATAAGGCAGGTTCTATCCAATGCCTTATAAAAAAAAAAAAGAGAAGGAAACAGGAACAAACGACCGCTGCAATTCATGCTACAAATCAACACCACGGAATAAAATAAATTACGGCACACACAAATAATTTAGATACTCGGAACAAAGAGTCACTGTAATTGTCCTTCAAGCAAACACAGCTTTCGTATGTCCCTCGTGAAAACCGATCCATCCGACGTCCGTAAGCGCACTCTTCTCACGAGGCCACATTTATCAGGCAATTTCTCCACTACTATTGCTTTCGGCCATTGCCCTCGGGGTACAGATTCATTCATCATTAAGACCAAATCTCCCGGCTGCAGGTTGGAAGAGACTCCGAACCACTTCTGCTTGGGCTGAAGCAAAGGCAGGTACTGATCAAGCCATTGCTTCCAAAACTGGTTAGCCAAGTACTCGGTTTTTTTCCATGATCTACGGTAAGCATCAGCCTTCAGGAAGTTTCCCAACTGCACATCTTCAGCCAGAGATCCCGTCAGAATGGAGTTAGGTGCGAGAGCCGTCCAATCATCCGGAGAATCGGTTAACTTTGTTATCGGTCGGTTATTGAGAATCCTTTCAACTTCCACAACGTAAGTAAGCAGATCAAATTCATTTAGCGTACAGTTTGAGGTGATGGAACGAAATATCTTCCGAAATAGTTTAAAAAATATCTCATAAAACCCGCCTTGGTGTGATGCACGCGGAGGGTTAAAGTTCCACTTCACCTTTTCCCGCAAAACCTTTTCCGCTGCGACAAAGTTACTGCCGTTGTCACTATACACTGTAGTAGGATTGACATTTCGGCGGTTACAAAACCGTCGATAAGCTTGGAGAAATGCATCCACCTCCAACGATGGCACTACTTCAAAATGCACTGCTCGGGTAGCCATACAATTGAAAATGCATATATACCGCTTCACACTGCTTCGACCAACAGCAACCATGATTGGTCCCATCAGGTCAGTCCCAATTGTAGTAAACGGTTGACTTCTTTGAATCCTGGCTGGAGGCAAATCACCCATTTGCTGGGTTCCGATCCCCGCTTTCCAAAATCGACAGGGCACGCATTTTTCTACAACCCTTTTTACAGTAGACCGACCTTTCGTTATCCAAAATCTTTTATTCAACTCCGCGAATACATGGTTTACTCCCAAATGTCCCTCCCTCTCATGGTGTAGCTTGATCAGTAAATCCGTTACTGGGTGCTGATGAGGCAACAGCAACGGGTACTTCCTCTCATAAGGAAGAGTAGCTTTACGAAGTCTTCCTCCAACGCGAAACATTCCACGCACAACGAAAGGACTGAGCGATTGCAAGCGTTGAAGATCAGGGGATTTCTTTATTATTTCTTCAGTCACAGGATTTACTGGATCATCCAACTCGGACTGATTCGGCAGAATATTTATTACTTCTTTAAACGAATTGGCTTGGACAGACCGAATGATCACGTCAAAGGCATCATCGCATTCATCGGCAGTCAATGGCCCTGTAGAAGGGGGTTTGCCGTAATTTGAATGTTTATATCGAACATACGTCTTGAAGCGTAGTAGCCAAGATACCGCCCGTTGTAACCTCGTGAAATCAGAGTAATGCTTAAACAAACGCAAAATTCCTTCTTCTTCCTCTTTCAGTCTCTGGGAAAAGCATTTCTTGGGTCTCTTCTTGACCTCTGGATCATTTTCAGGCAGTTCAACGAGAAATTTTGGCTGTTCTGGCCAATCATTACAATTACATTTCAAAAAAGACGGTCCATCAAACCACAATTTTGCAAAACTACATTCCTTAGGTGGTTTCCCCCGTGAAGCCATATCGGCTGGATTTACTTCAGTGGGAACATAGCGCCACTGCGAAACAGAGGTAAGTGTATGCAATATTTCGATACGATTGCCAACAAAGGTTTCAAAACGCGATGACGAATTATTAATATAGCGCAACACTACAGTAGCATCCGTCCAATAATACACTTCGTCAACAGTGATATCTAGCTCCTTACGAACCAAATTGCCTAATCTGGCAGCAAGAACTGCCGCGACCAACTCCAGACGCGGAATCGAAATCTTTTTTAAAGGAGCAACACGAGATTTTCCCATTACTATACAACAACGCACCATACCATTTTGATAGACACTGCGCAAATAAGTACACGCTCCATACCCCACAGTACTTGCATCCGAAAAGGTATGAAGTTCAACTCTAGTCACGACATCCGCAGGCACCAAGCATCTGGCCAGGACCACCTGTTCCAGTTCTGGCAAAGATGCAAACCAACAACCCCAATCTGACTCCAAGCCTGGCACATTACTGATATCGTCATCCCACCCCAATTTGGATGCACAGGCTTGTTGGAGTAACCTCCTAGCAGGCAACAGGAAAGGTTGTATGAGCCCCAATGGGTCATACGTCTGCCCAATCATCGACAACAAACCTCGCCTTGTACACGGCCCTTTCTTGATGTTGACTCTTACTCTCAGTTGGTCAGACGACGCGTCCCAAAACATGCCCAGTGTTTTATGAACAGGCAGCTCTTCGGAGAGATGCACATCTCCAAGAATATCGTCCGGCGGCAATTGTTCCAATACGGTTCTACTGTTAGACACAAACTTCGTTAAGTGAAAACCACCACTAGCCAATAACTGGCGAAGTTGGTGTACTAAATCGCTTGCTTCGCTTTCTGTAACACAAGAAACACACACGTCATCCACATACACGTTTTTCATTACCGCGTTTACAACATTTTGTTTAGCACCAGTGGCGTTTTCACTCCCCGTCATCCTAAGGGCAAAAGCAGCACAGCATGGCGATGACTTAGCACCAAAGACATGAGTCTTCATGCGATAGACGACTGGTGCCTGACTGATATCATCATCCAGATACCAAAGAAATCTAAGGGCATCCCTATCAGCTTCCTCCACCATAACTTGGGAAAACATTCCCTTAATATCCGCCACAACTGCAACCGGATGCTGCCTAAAGCGGATCAACACTCCAACTATACTATTGACAAGGTCTGGTCCCGGTAATAACTTGTCATTTAGTGACTCACCATCTCCACTGCGAGCGCTGCAATCAAACACTACTCGGAACTTGCTCTCCAATGCAGTACAGTGATGAGGAATAGAGCGACAACGACCATTTTGCTCACTTTCTTCGCAGACCGGCTCAGCATATTTCGAAATATACTCCGACATCTTCTCAGAGTACCTCTGGAATAGATCAGGATCTTTTTCAAACCTCCTTTTTAATCCTTTCAGACGTCTTTCAGCCAACGCTCGACCATCTGATGACATTTCCAAATCATCTTTCCACAAAAGACCAACAGAAAAATGGTCATCCACCTTCTTAACAGTGTCATTCAAGATATAGAGAGCGCGCTTGTCTTCCTGGGACAGCGAGGTATCGTCCTTATTTTCATCAATATCATCAAAATCCTGAGAAAACAATTTTATCAACTGCTCACACGATCTATCTTCATCTCCCAGTGTTGTCATAAAATTAACCATAAGCTGCGGTGAGCCCACTGCTTCTATATTACCTTTGTCTGTACCAAAAATGGTCCAACCAAGCGCAGTGTGCAATCCGCATGGTGAGCCTGGGTTTCCAACCAAAACATCCTTAATCAAAAATGCCCGATGCATATCACAGCCTAAGAGAAGGTCTACCCTTCCTTCTTCCAACTCTGGAAATTTCAATCTCCGAAGGTGTGAGTGCCGCTGTACCAAATCATTGGTAGGTATACTTGAGCTTACATCAATGACATTGTCAACAACAAATGCCTCTCCTACTCTGAAGGCCTCAAGCTCATTCACCCCCTGGATGACCAAGTCATCAATTTTGCGATCCAAAACTGAAATTGCGTTACTCGTAAGCAACTGGACGTTAGTTGCTGATGTTGAGACCCCAAGCCGTTTAGCTAGATGGCTTGAACACATATTTATGTTGGACCCCTCGTCTATGAACGCATATGTGAGAACATGTTCACCGGGGTCATTTGCCCACACCTTAACTGGTACCACCTTCCAAATGGAAGATACTCCTCCCTGCGAAGAGAAACAATCATCCTGCTGCGTAGCAGCACAAACCACCGAGCCTGAATCCTGTTCTATTTCCCTTTCTTCAGTTGAGGAAACTGCTACACTCTTTTCCAAAGGGCCCTGTGGTTGCCAATCCCAATGGAGCAAGGTATTATGTCTCTTACTACACTTCCTACAAACTATCTTAACCCTACATTGGGACACCCTGTGTCCAGAGAGCAAGCAGTTGAAACATAACCCTTTCTCTTTTAGCAATGCCCTTCTTTCTTCTACAGTCTTGGCTTCAAATGATGCACATTTCCACAACTTATGGCATCCACTGCAACATTCACAAACCAAAGGCTGGGATGTAGAGCCTACACGCTCTACCACCGAATGAGCGGAATGTTGAGCTGCACACAAACGATGATTCTTAGTAGGACGGTCTTGTGGCCTCGAACTGCTTTGACCTGTCTTGAACTTGTACAACAGCCTACCATATTCACTATCGGCCTCAGATGCCGCCTTCTCCACCAAGGTTCTAAGATCACTAAAGGAGCTCAGATCGCCACTACTGCTAATAGTCACAAATTGCACCTTAATTCGATGTGGCAATCTTCCAAATAAATCATGCATCAAATCTTGAGAATTTAACATCCACATTTTATCTAAACCATCAAAAGTTACCTCGCATTGGTACATTCGATCGGCAAACCTCAGCAATCCTTCGGCATCTCCATCCTTTATTGCTGGACCGTTGAGGAGCTCTCCACGCAGATGCTGCATCAGCTTTTTAACATCACCAAACCTTTTATCTAACCGATCCCAAGCCCTCATGTACGCAGTGCGGCTATCAAGTAAGCATCCTATGCCAGCAATTACTTCATGAGCCTTGCCTACACATAAGCTGTCCAAAAAGGCCATTCTGTCATCATAACTGAGATAAACATCCTCAACGTGCCTTTTGAATCGTTTTTTAAAATCCCAGTATTTAACTATATCGCCCTTAAAACTTTCCAGAGTTAAACGTGGTGCAGGTGGTAAGGGCAATTGCATGTTATCAACGGTTGCCAATGGATGACCAACATTTCTGCCACAATACGGAGCAGCTTCTGGATTCAGAGAATGAAGAGGTCGCGAATCAAATTTTCCAACAACTCCCCTCGAATCAGTCATTACGTAATTAGGTGTCATACGTAAAGAGTTGGGCTGAAGTGGCGGTGGAAGATCATTGTGTTTCGTGCTCGATGACTCATTTTCACAATTATCCTCACCAGATTTGCTATCTACCGGAATGCGTAAAAATTCGCTACAAGCGGGGCTGCTAGATCGTCGTCCTCTTGGGCTTGACCTAGAATTTTGTGCCTTTCTCAGTTTGCTTAACTCGCCTTTTAATTCAAATAACACATCTTCGACTCTACAGGCCAACTTATCGAGGTCGTCAATATCAATGCTTTCACCACATGCCAGAATATCAGCGTGCACTAATGACACTGATTCAAAACACACATTCCATTCATTATTAAAGTCTTTAACAACCTCAATCGTGCTATCATTACTCTCAAGGACATCGTTCAGCTGTCTTCTCAAGGCAGATGCTCTAATTTGAATAGCAATGAGTTTTCGCTTCAGCACAGCCTTATCACTGCCCTGATGATCAATGGCGACTGAACTTTCTTTGTCGTCATTCTCATTAATTGACTTCATATTCATCGCAAATACCGTACTCTTTAAAATGGCCGGGCCCGTCACGGTTGAACAATGGTCTGTGTAAATCTCAATAGGGTGCCAGAAAATCTCAAAGTGCGGTAGAACAAACCAAGCCTAGTAAACTAAGACACTGAGAGGCCTATCTTAAAACTTTTCTCGAATGAATGTTACTTCCCTTGGTAGCCTACCTCGAGAACGGGTGAGGTTGATCTCTAATTACTGGACCTGCAATCGATAGAAAGGCAATTCTCTATGTTTTATGCTGATAGCTCCGACGACTAGCACCACGTGGTCATACAACGACACGCCTTCTAAATGATAATTGAAACTCTCTTCCAATATAGTGGCAATACACGCGGTCAAAAAAACAGTAACTACCAGAACGAAATCACAAAACAATTATACCTAATCACTCACCAAATATGAACAAATTGCAAGATCCCAGCGATTCGAGAAAGTTTTGCCTCCAACCTCTACACCGTCATCACGCAAAAGAGACCAAAACAAATTCGATACAAAAAATCTCACACAAGGGTGACGGCGGCACCTAGCGGGTTTACATACGAATTATTAGAATTTAAAAAGGTTCTACACTAAGCGTTCCTGTTTCTTACAGTAATTACTGAGCACTGTCAGATTGGAGATACAATTTAAAAGACTTTTGTTTCAATGCTTTCAGTGTCCAACAGTTAAATTTTTGTTTGTTTTAACTTTAAGCCATTCGTCGCAGTAGTAAAGCAATTTATTTTGTTAAATTTGTAGCACAGCAAGTTTGTGCTCCGTTTCAGATCTTTACTTTGATAGACAAACTTTTTTAATAGTACTCAGCTAGGTTAAAGATCGAAAACTTGTCGCAATAACTACAAACCACAAATAAAAATCAATTGTCGATATCAACAGCATACTGTACTCTGTTAACAATCGGATAGCTGGGGCTGTCGTTGGGAAATCACGAATGGATTCATTTGACTATACGCAACAAACTGACAAAGAGTTGCGCAGAAACCCTTTTCCACATAACTTTCATTTCATTAACTTCACCTGATTTCTTTACTCGCAACATTTGTCAAATAAGCTTTTTTGCCACTCACTTTTACAATGTTTTTGATTTAATGGAAGTTTAATCTTGCGTTAAAATGGTTTTGAGTGCTCGGTAATGGTAGTGCAGTTTGGTGATTAAATCAAGTTTTTTGTGATTTATGTTTTGTTTTAATGCAAGTGGCGAACGATTCGCTTCAGGGGGTGACTGCAGTCACTGCACACAGGATTATCCTAAGTTATCAAGTTTCATTAGCGCAGTTAATTACTGGCACAAGCAAAAAGCTTTAGACCAGTGGTTTTCAATCAAGGGTTAATTGATTATTATCAGGGGCTCTCAGACAACCTTTTTGGTGGTCAAGGAAAAATCGTAGGTATGTATTTTACAATCGTGGTCAATTAAGACTATAAATGTGGGTAAAAAAGATCTTTAGGTTGAGAAAGGGAAAAAACAACAATTTCAGCATAGAGTTTTCCTACAATTCCGTAAAAGACTAGCCAAAATAGGTAAGCCAATGCTTACAAAAAGATACTCTCCAATTAAAAGAACAATAAGATCCAGCATAAAAAGTAGTTATTTACTGGGGCCACACCATTAGTCAAGTTTTTGGATGGATCCATTGCATCAAAAAAGGTGACAACCATTTGTCTAGAGTCCATACATTGTTTAATACAGCCGCTGGAGTCAATTGTTGGTCTCGAACTAAAACAATCTTGACCGGCCAAAACAGTGTTGAATGTCTGTACTTTTCGTTTGTTTGCAGCATTGGTTAAAATTATATAAACAATCTAAATAGATCTATGGCTAGGTACAAGTTCACTCTTTCTGCACATACTCTATCGTATGCCGCTAATCAGTTACAGGAACCAAAGGAAGATGAACATCGGCATGCGGCTATAGATAGCCTTCTGAGTGAGTTCAAAAGTCAATACCCTAGAATTACTCTAAAAAGAGAAGATGACGAATTCATCTTATCATTTTTAAGAGCAAGAAAGTTTGATCAAGGTGCCAGCATTTGAACTTTTGAAAAATTATCATGTAATTAGAAACGACTGGAGGGAATTGTTTCGCAAAATAGAGCACCCAATACTTCTGGAGGAATTGTTTGATAGAGGAGTTGTGTGTCCACTTCAAGGAAGATCAAAGAGTGGAGGATTTGTGGTGGTAACAAGATTTGGCAAAGGTGATCCTGATATTCATTTAATTGATAATCTTACTCTGTTGCAGTTAACATTGCAATTTTTTAATGAAGAGGAGGCTACTCAAATTTATGGTTTTATCATTATTCACGACTTAAACCACCTTAAAAGTCCACGACAGATCGACGAAAACGTGACCAAAAGTTATTTCTATTTAGTAAATCATTGTGTGCCGATACGTCAGAAAAAAATTTTTTGTGTAAACAATCTCATAGTTTGTAGTGGTCTATGCAATCTGTTTTCTGCAAACTGTGTTGAAAAAATAAAATCGAAAGTAACTGTTGGCAAAAATTATAATCCTCTGTATGAATACGTTCATCCCTGGGTGCTTCCAAGATTCTTGGGCGGTACAGTTTCGAACTATAATATAGAAAGTTGAAAGAGCAAACTTATAGGTCTTGGACACGAAATGCGTGAAAGTTCTAATGCTTCACAATGGTAACTATTGACTCGATTTAAAGTAAATAGCTTATCGTTTTGTTCCAATGTTTCGTGATAGTAATAATGGGACGAATCTGATTTCGTGGTTAAAAAAGCCATTATTTGTCGTTTTGTTTTTTAACTAGCGCTATTGTTCAGGTTTTTCTTTATCGTTTCAAAGCATTTGCATGGCACAAACGGTCGTAACCTATGTAGTGGTGATCATTGTGCAATACCCCTCTTGGGCTTGACTACACATCAAAAAAATCAGCTTGATTTGAGTTTATTTCAAAAATCACACTAATTTTGCTATAAGTCGCAATTACTCGTTTGAAAGGTCTTTGTGATGCAAGTGGCGATACAAAGCTAAGATGGTCATTGATTTATTGGGCTTGGCAATCAAATCAAGGTTGTAGTCAGGCTGAATTAGGTTTCGAAGAGAGGATTTGATTTCATGAAAAGAAACGTTTTAAAAACATTGTCAACGTAGAGATAGGCCTAGCGAGAATGTACAGTGCGTTCAGAAAGTCACTGTGCAACTAATATTTCAATGAGTACATAACAATTTGATTTTAAGAATATAAAAATTCACAAATGACACTTGTAGTCGACTTAAATCTTTATTAATGCAAGCTTTCGTGAGCGAATGCTCACTTCTTCAGGCAAAATAAATTGAGACTAATGAATGAACTAAAATCAATACGAATAACTATGGCAATAAATTAAACATAAAATATATGCGTTGTGACATCACAAACCAGTAAGTTAGGGATCGGAGTTAATAAAAAAATTGGAGAATAAAAAAGAAAAAGCGGAAAAAGATAAACAATAGGTTAGTTCGGTTGATTTTGACAAGAGATTTTCCACCTATCCAATTCCGACATTTCCGAGCAATTCGGTTTCTGTTGCTAAGAACTCAATTGATATGAACGAAAAAAACTAAATCAGCTCGAAACTTTATTTATATATTAATACACAAAGACAAATGCATTTCGCTATACAGCATCATCAGTGCTGTAAAAGAGCAATAGAAACAACTAAATGTAAGGATACAAGCAATAGCTGTACTGACAAATCTTCACTCCATCACATAAGTAATTATACAGGGTGTTCCAAAAGTCTTGGGCACATTTCAAGTACTCATTTCTGCTGATCTATGAATGGTAGTTGAATGAAACTGTTGTCATTTTAATGCTAAAGTCATTGAGTTTTTTTGTCATGCTGATAATTTTTTCATATATTTTCAAGTAGCTTAAATAACTAAAATAACATAGATTTACCAATGGCTTTCACTCAACTAGAAAAAGCGTTTTGTGTCCTTGAACTTTTAAAAACTGATTCAGCGACACTTGATGATCGCGTTCTCTTGCCCTGATATCCTAGGTCTCCAGATGTCACACCCTGCGACTTCTTTTTGTGGGTTTCGTGAAAGCACTGGTCTATGCGCCTCCCCCTTCCAAGAGATGTAGCTGATCTCAAGGCCGAATAACGGAAGTTGTTGCAACTTGCAACCATAGACAACACAATGCTGGAACGCATTTTAGCAGGAATTTGACTGTCGGCTTGATGTGTGGCGTATGACTAACGGTGTTCACATTGAACATCTTTGAACATTCTATAAAAAACTTGAGACTGCAAGCTT
Organism: Trididemnum clinides; assembly: GCA_963675345.1. Taxonomy (NCBI): domain Eukaryota; kingdom Metazoa; phylum Chordata; class Ascidiacea; order Aplousobranchia; family Didemnidae; genus Trididemnum; species Trididemnum clinides. Next base: position 9,735,563 of record OY776298.1, read on the forward strand.
TCAGAATATATCAGATGCATTGTTATTTCCTTAATAGTTTTTGACATATTCAACGTCAAAATATGCCCAAGACTTTTGGAACACCTTGTATATCAGGCGCATCAAAACAAATAATTTCATATTATAGTATGAAAGTATTACTCACAAGACAGCAGACATTGTGACAAAAAAAATAATATCAAAACACAGGCTGATTGTAGACTAAAATTAATGTAGTAAAAAATATTAACACATAGTGAGTAATAATACTAGGTTATATGCGAGGTAAAATCATTTTATTGATATTTATTTTTGCATTTGGTATGCGAAACCATTTGGCTTCAAAAAAATTTAAATTTTCAAATTCAGGTTTTACGATAAAGATAACAAAAAAACATTGCGCTATATCAGGCTTACCGGTAAATATTTCCTTACGATGTATGTCATAATGTCTAAGTAGGGCCGAATTATCATTATTTTCAGAGTAGCAAAATTTGTTCTATACTACTCGATGCTTAATCCAACGTTGTGAGAAAAATGTCATCGTTTGATCAACATAGTGATTGTCACAGTTTTTGCCACATGCCGCGTAAATACCATAATCTTTGCAGTTCAGTTTTGGGACACAGTAAACAAGAGAGTAGATACACGACATTGGACGAAGTGCACGTAAATCTTTCTCGAATGGTAAATTTGTAATTGTTGGGTCCGTTACAATGTTATCAGTCCTGATATGTGCGCAAAGCTGGCATCTGGGAGTATTGCAGGAAAAGCACGCGGGTGAGGTTTACAGTTTTTATTGGAGGTGAGTATACGTTTGAAGTTGGGTGGTTGTCGGTAAGCGATTAAGGGAGGAACAGGAAAAAGATGTTGTAATAGAGGGTTGCTCTTAAGAATAGGTCGTAGTCTTTTGGCAATATGAGTTACAAATTTAATCTGTGGGTGATAGGTTCAGACTGAAGGGGCTCGTTTTTTTGGGGGGGATTTAGATTTGTATTGAAGTAGCGAATCTCTGGGAATGGATCGAGCTCTGTTGATCTGTTTATTTACTGATCCAGTATCGTAGCCTAATTTCTGAAAGTTATTTTTAAGTTAAATGTAATTACACTCGCGGTCATTACTGTCTGAGCAAATGCGGTTGTATCGCAATGCTTGACTAAAAGTAATCGATTTGAAAATATGAGGTGGGCGGAAGCTTTTGAGGTGTTCGTAGTTGTGTCTGTGGGTGGGTTTTTGGTAGAGTGTGGTAACCAGCTTGATGTCTTTGATCTTGATGATGGTATCTAGAAAATTGATTTCATCCAAAGCAAAATTTATTATAAGTTGAGTATTGGGGTCAGTTAAGTTGAATTGCGAACAGAAAATATCAAGTGCTGTTTCGCCATAGGTCCAAAGCATGAAAATATTATCAATATAGAGTACAAAAAGAATTGGTTTTTGAGTTGATTTTTCCAGAATCCTTTCTTCCAGGTGAGCCATGAAAGTATTTGCATATTGAGGTGCCATAGGAGTGCTCATTGTTGTGCCTTTTATCTGTAGATAATGTTCGTCTTGGAGTTTGAAGTGGTTATGTTCTAGAATGAATTTGGTGAGTTGGAGAATTATTTAAGTTGTTTGGTAATTGGGTAATTTGTTCTTTAATCCCAATAGACCATTAGAATGTGAGATGTTAGTGTATAGAGAACAGACATCCAAAGTGGCCAACACAGTGATGTTGGGAAGGTTTGAGACATTTTTAAGTTTGTTCAAAAAATCGGTGGTGTCTTGGATAAAGCTATTCGCATTTTGGGCATATGGTTTTAAATGGAATTCGACTTACTGTGAAATTTTCTCAGTGAGAGTCAGTTAGTTAGAAACGATTGGGCATCCTGGATTGTTGGGCTTGTGTATCTTGGGTAGGAGATAAATTTTCCTGGTTGTGGATCTTGTGGAATCAATTATAGTATTTGATCTTGATCAACTTCAATAAATGACTGAACAAGCTTTTTGATGTGTCTTTTGAAGGCATTTGATGGGTCTTGGGTGAGTTTTGCGTAGTATTGTTCATCGTGAAATTGCCTTTCTGCTTCTTTGATGTAATCCTCCTTATTCATTACTCAATGGCACTGTAGTTTTTTATCTGCAGGTTTGATAATGATAGTTTCATTACATTGCCGTGTTTTAATAGCTAATTTTTCATGATGGGAGTGATTTGTGGTGCCTTTTTTCTTTGATAATTTTATAAGTTTTTTTGAGCGTTGTTGCTAAAGCAGTCAATATACAGATCTAAAGTTAAATTGCGGCCTTCTGGGGGAGTCCATGCGCATTTTGGGTGTGACTCTGCTGGAAAAGTGGGCACATCTGCAAACGTATTTGTCTGCAAACGTATAGGCTTACTTGTGGTCGGTCCTTCTGTAGTTGTTGTTTTGTGAAAAAATCTTTCAGGCGAAGCCGGCGGAAATATTCTTTAATATCTCCCAAAAACTAAATTTCGTCAACTTTTTTAGTGGGAAAGAATGATAAACTTTTAGCAAGCACAGATGATTCACTTTCTGTTAAGTGATAGTACGATAAATTAACTATAGTTCGGTGATGACAGTTGGATGACTTGGCATTAGACGAATCCTTCAATTTGATTTTAGTTATTTTCATGGTGGTGATATGTATAGTATTCAGCGTATTGCAAAAACAACGACCAACCAGGTAAAAGTTAACAATTTATTCAAACCTTACAATAACTGCTGAAAATGTCCACCATGCTCACGAATGCAAAGATCAATTCGACGCTTCAAGTTCTCGAATATTCGATGAGTCTCTTCCTGACTGATAGCGGTAATTTGGTGTCGGATGTTTTCACGTAACTCTTGTAAGTATCGTTGTTTGTTTTGATAGACATTCTGCTTCAGTGCTTCCCACAAGTAAAAATCCAAAGCACTCACCTATATATCTACGACTTAAACCACGCTTGTTTTAACTGACAAAAGTTTCTGTATTTAGTTACAGTAATAACGGTTGGACAGTGACTTTCTGAACGCACTGTATAATTAATTTTCAGACAATACGATGTTGCCTTATTTCGATAGGGGTGCAACTACGGTGGCTCTACAAGGGCGAGAATTGAACCATTGTCCCTTCTTCCATCTACGCAATTATGGCAATGTGTTCAGTAGTGAACTAAAATAAATATTTTTTCTAATTTATTCGTGTTGTTGTTGTGTAAGATTAATTGTATAACAATGTGTATTGTCTAGTGCAGTGTTTCCCAAACTGTGTGCCGTGGAAGATTTGCAGGTGTGCCGCGAGTCCTTTCAAAATGCTTTTTGTTGTTACAAATTTTCTGCCAAAATCGAGAAAACGCTGCCATTACGGGTCACGGCGAGAGAAGTAATGATCTTTTTTTGGAAATCAGCACCATATTTTCGGAGGTCGTGGTCCATAAAAGTGGTGATCTCCGAAAAAATTAAAAAAGGTCATTACCATTCTCGCTGTTGCCTGTGATGCTACTCGACATCAATTGAAATAGATTCCAAGGCTGATATGCCGCGAAATTTGTTTAACTGATTTCCTGTGCCGGCAGACAAAAAAGTTTGGGAACCAATGGTCTAGTGTTTCAGTTTGAAGTTTGCCTCAGTTTTAATCAATATTTAGCTAATTGCTAGATTTTTTTTTCTCCAATTTACGTCGTATGGTTGGCAATATGTAAGACCACAGTTGTAACTAGACCAGCAGTAGATGGACTCGAGTCAGTCCAAGTCCAACCACCTTCGAGCCCGAATCCTTTGGCACCGTGACTCGAGCCGAGTCCGAGTCCACGAAAGCTCGAGTTTTTTCGAGACCAAGTCAACCTAATTTCTAAGCTTAGTCCAAAAGCTCAGTCACCCCACGACGCGCTCAGGTGAAAACCGTTGCTTAGTGCTTGTCTGCCGGAGCAGCTTTAACTTTTCTTCACAATTTTTACTTTTTAAAACTTTTTATTATCGCAATGTTGAAATTTTTTATAAAACGTGAATGTATGACTGTGTTTTATTTTCGTGGGTGAGGTTCAACAAAAATTTTTAATTTATTGACTCAAGTCATTTTTTTACTGGACTCGAGTCCCAGGCAATACGAGGATTCGTGCCGAGTGTGGATCCTTTGTAATGAAGATTCGAGTCAATTCCGAGTCCTTCTGAGATTTTCATGAGTGCACTCAAATTCGACTTCAGTTCTTTGAAAACTGGACTCGAGTCGTTACAACTCCCTGCTAGGCTGTTTAAAAGATGCAATTTAAAATTTTACTTCCGAGTAGGGAGCTATTGAGCTGGCAGATTTCGTTACGAATTCCTAAACCCACTCTGACTAAGAAGAATAATTCATGTCTGCCGCTAACCTTGGCATTACCTTTCAGTCTGAGTCACACGAAGCAATTTTTTCCGCGGCAAATAGAATGGCGACGATTATTCGCTGCAAAATCGCTTAATGAAACTACCAAGTTGGTTCTAGCTTATGGCCCACTTTTAGCGACCAAAAAATTAATGTTTGAATTTGCTAGTCCTTCAAAAGTGGTAATAATCTATGATCACGTGACCAAATTGCAGTAACTGAAGCCTCTTGCGTCAACGTTGACGTCGAAAGTTAATTTCAAAATGATAAAAACGTTTGGTCCCGCTACCAAGTAACGGCGACTAAACAGTCAGTGCAATCACGTAGTCGTTTTGTGTTAATTTCACGAACTACAGCAACAAACTGTGAAGAGGTCAGCGGAAAACGCAGAAAGTGCGCTAGTTGCAGTTACCAGTACTAACGGCCGGTTGAAGTAAATTCACTTGGTGTGAGTGACCGAGTCGGTGCAAACAATAATCTCTGGTTCTAGTCACAGCGTTCAAAATCGCTTCAGATGACCAAGGCTTTAAATTCAGTTTTGCTGGCAGGGCCGGCTTGAAACCTATTTGACCAATTTTAGGAAGTTGGGTCTGAACTTTAAGGGGGACCCCCTGCCAGCGGCGACAGGGTTACCGTTTGATGGCATTACTGTCATCTAAGAGGAATAAATCACTACTGAAAACGTAAGACAAACTTATTCACTACTGAAAACGTGAGATAAACTTATTTACGACTGAAAACATAAGATAAACTAAAAACGTAAGATATACTTAAGAGGAAAAACTTTTTTCTTACATAATTAATTTATTATGAATAGGCAGGCTTGTCCATGGGAATGGGATTCCCATGGGAAATGTCCCATGGGATGGGATGGGACTGCACGCATTGCATTTCCCACGGAACCTATGGGACAGTAGCCATGTGATAGCCTTTTCATTACGTCATACCTAAATAGATAGGCAAGCATTGGTAAGGGATACTAAACTCTAAAATTTATGGTGATCTGGCTACTTTGGGCGATCGAACTCAAGGCTACTCCCAACGGTGCAATCCAACAATTGAAAGAGAAGGGGTAAGGCAGAAAATTTCAGTTTTGAATGAATTCGCTTTTAAGTGAGGTTAGCCTTGGTCCTGGTTTAATTTTAGCGTTAGATTTGAAGTTTGGTGGGCTTGATGGGTGAGTTAAATTGCATGTTATTGAGAGAGCTAGATTTCTGCCTTACCCCTTGTCTTTCAATTGCTAAATAGATAGGCAAATAGTTTTTAAAGATAACTTGAAACTTTAGTGATATTCAGTGAGTGTTTTACTGGTGTTTCTTTAAATTGAGAAATTGGTTTTTGAGAAAAATCTTAGATGGTGTAATTTTGTGCTCTCTGTGGTATAGGAGCTTCGTTTCAATCTGGCAACACTGCTTTGCGCATCCTGCTCGCTGCTGTAGTCAGACCAGAGTCAGCCATTGTTGCTGTAGGCCTAGTTGTTGATTTTCACATTGACAATTCGCAGATACAGAGATAGTTTAAATCTTGTGTAATCTGTTTTGTTGCAGAACTTCATTTAAACTTGCCAATTCCAAATAACTTGTGAAAGCAGTCGGTGTGTTATCCTGTACGCTGTGTTGTGTAAATACAGCACCCCAAAATGAGCAATGAAAAATATGAGTTCCAGAATCTCACTAAAACTGTGGTTGCTAAGATGTTGAGTGATAAAAAATGCATCTTAATTGATGTTCCAAAAGAACGTGTAAAATCTTCAATAGTCGATGTTAAAGCGGTTAAAATATCTGAAAGTATTTTAGCACCATTTCTTTGCTGTGCAAAGTGCAAAATGCTATACATTTGGTATAAGTTAATCAATGGAAAATGGGTTAACCAAAGTGGCTATAGAGTTGCAATACAACATAGCATGAAATGTGCTTCTGGTGCCTTTGGAAACATGAAAAGATATTTTGAAGCGAAGCAGCAGGAAGTACCAAAACCACCACCAACATTGACAAATGAGTGGCAAAAAAAAGTTGTTGAACTACTTACATCACACCCAACAGTATCCATTTCGGCTGAATGTGACATTCTGTGTGATGCTGCTAACTTTGCCGCAAGATCTACTCATGCTGCAAACAAGGTATATGATTACACTATATCACGGCAAACAGTGACTCGTTCTATTTTAAAACAAGGACAATTGGCAAAACTTCAGTTTCAGAAATTGTTTCAAAATATGGCACAAGATCCAGTGTGCAATTTCAGGAATAGTTGACTTTTGGTCTGCAAGACAAAGATACCTGTTGCCATATGGAGGAATTATTGCATGTGGACTAGATCAGAATTGGGAATGGATTACTTTTCCTCTATCTATTATTGATATTGATAATAATGAATCTCATACTGCACAATTTACATATAGGTTTTTTGTACAAGAATTTCTTGTTGAATCTACCACATTCTCCAGTCCATTGTTTGTGTGTACTGATAATGTAGCAACCATGAAAGCAGCATTTGACGGACGGTTTGATAACGATACAGAAATCATTCGATCTGGTTGTACTGAGCACAGGTTATCAACATGCATTGATGATAGTTTCAGGAGAGGTGTGAATTTTGAACTGGATCAGTTCATGGATCAACTTTTATTTATTGAAACGTACTACAATACACGTCAGGCAAAGGCATCACAGCTTCCGTTTTCTATACCAACAAAATCTACAACACGTGAATGGCGTTCGTATTACCGACGTTTTAATGCTCATTTAAAAAATTAATCACATTATTGTACGGAAGATGATGAGAAATTTTTAAATCACATTCCAAATTTTGCTCAGATTAAAGGAATGCTCTATATACATAGCAAATTTAAAACTTTCTTTGACAAACCAGAAGTTGATGGTGCTACATCTCATTTAATTTTGCTTTTGTACTTCATCCTAGACTATCAGTTGTACAAAGTTATTGTTGATATTGACAAGGAAACGTCCAGCAGCATGGTAAAGAAATATTTTCAGAACTTTCACAGTATTATTGGAGAAAAACTTTGGCCATATTGCGGCAGTTCTTTGGCAGTTAATGCGGCATTCCTTACTGGAGTTGATATTTCAGCCAAAATAGAAGACATGGTCAAGTCAGTTACTCAGAAGAAAAGGAATGTAGACATCAATAAATGGGCCAATGGCTGGGTCTCTTTTTCTAAGTCTGTTGTTGCAACTGTGATTTCATTCATGAAGAATTTAAATCTTTCTTCTGAATCATCTGATGTATGTGAAGTAGCAGTAACTGTAGAACAAAAGCCAACAAGTGATTTTGACTTACTTTTTGAACTTCCATCAAACAAAGCATTTAAATTTGGTGGCCCTATAAGGAACAAATGCCTTGAGGATGAAGTCAACATGTTTCAAAAATTACGGCAACCACATTCACAACCATTACATTATTGGAAAAATGAACACAGGTTTCCACTGCTAAAAGCTAGTGCGAAAGTTCTTTTGGCTATACCAGTGTCGTCGGCAGCAGTAGAGCGCTTATTTAGTGCAGCAGGATTGTTGTTGAGTAAGTTGCGAAAACGGATGTTACCTGCTCTTGTTATAAACTCTGTGTACATCAAATTTGCTTGTAACATGAAAATTAAAGAAATGGTTGAGAAACTGCCCGAACTAACTGAATTATCACTATCAGAAACAGTTGATGAGCAGGAAATTGAAAATTTGCTGAATGAGCACAGTGACTCGGAATATGAGTGCCAGAATGATAATGAATTGTGAACTCTTCTGAACTTTAAAGTTAACAAAATCAATAAATTTTGTCGTTTTGTATCTCTCTTTGTACGTGTAGTCCTATCTAGTACACATTATACTTAAATTTTCATAAATTTAATAACTTTTATTTAATTGCATTTTGATGGAAATCCCATGGGATGAGACAGGCATGAACTGCTATGGAATGGGATGGGACAGAAAAATATGTCCCATGGACAAGACTGTGAATAGGCCTTAACATGTTAACAGAAAATTGTTTTTAAGTCACTTATATCACTATTAACAACCAAAAGGGAACCAAAAATGTGTATTCGTCAGTGTTTAGGTTAGTCTACGATAAAAACACCTTTTTTCTGATTTTTTCGTAAGTGTCGTAGCTTCAGTTCCGTAGTTTCAGTTCAGTACATTGTGCTGATTCCGTTTTCTTCACGTGAATCGTGAGTATCATTGCTCTTTAGATATATTGCGTTTGGTTTCGTATCAAAGGATATATTGTGCTGTAACAACATAATTTAACAAAACATTAATGCATAGAAAAATAGCGAAACAGATTTAAGTGGGCTAATTAGCCACATAAATGACATATGACAGTGCCAATACTGTGCCGCCCGTCAGTGAGTGGAGATCGATCGATTTGGTTCGGAACACACCAATTATTTATCGTGTTCCATGGATATTTGTATACATGGAGTGCATGATGATGACAGTGTTAAAGAGTATTTGGGATATCATACGGAAACACTACACAAGAGCAGTATGAAATTAGCCATGCAAAATAAAAATATAGGGCACTAGCCCAGCCATCAGTTTTCTAATCAGCTCGCAATTCTTAACGCCGGCTACGCAAAAAAAGAACAAACTTAGTCTATCACTCAAAAATTATGAAATGTTTCTCGGACCCCTTGAAAATTCCTCAACGACCCCCACGGTTCCGCGGACCCCAGTTTGGGAACCGCTGCTTTACAATTCTGATCATGTCGCTAGACAGATTGACTCAGTAGGGAAAGGGAAGGTGATTTGAGACACTTTTTACATTTTTGTCTTTCAATTCCAAACGGCTTGTGATAGATATTTGGTTGATGGCACAAATAAAACTAGGATTTTTTGCTCACTTTTCGGGAAAAACTACGATGTTTTATCCTGATTACGGTACTTTTTACTCAACTACTAGTTAAAAAGTGGTACCCAAATGTATCAACTCTCCTTCCTGGGAGGGTGAGTTGATACGCCAAGAATGTGATTTGATACAGGGGAAGGTGAGTTCGTAAGGTATACTTGAGAAAGCTTATTTTTTGAGGTTTCACTGCTTCAATGTGCTTTTGCAGTTTTGTAAGCTATAGTTGAATAATTTTTTAATATTGTATTAATTGTTATTTTGAGTGAATCATCAAATAGTGGCTCAATTCCAACCTTAGTCAAGTTTTTACTACAAGAATTGTATGGTAGACCAAAAGCATCAACACTAATGCATGTGAAAGTCGAATCATATTGTATTTTGATTCTAACACGTACACTAAAAATGAAACATGTCACTAAAATCTTGCGATCTGGTGAGCAGCAAGTAAACTCACTAATGTGCATCAAAAAATCAACAAAAAGATCTCCATTGATCCAACAAGATCTGGTTGCTCTTTCAATACATCCAGGCGGACCGCCACGAATAAAGTGTTCCCTGTATCGCACTCGTGGGAAGATCAGCATAGGAGCCAAAGCATGCCCTGCAGCACACACTGCATAAAGAACAGTGACAAGCTTGCCTCTTTCTCCAGATGTTATAGAACCCACACTTTTTGTTCCAGTCGCAGTTACAACCTTTTTTGGATTTTGAACGGTAGTTACACCAGTTTTATCTACATTAAAAATTCGATCCGGAGTAAGCTGATGCTTATCTAACACAATGCCCAGATTGTCAAAATATTCTTTTACATTGTGATGATTAAAAGCTGATGCGCGGCCAATTGATGTGGCTTCAGGAGTCCTTATTGAAAGTTGCTGCCTCTCTTTGAACCATTTGCACCACTCTTTTCCAGCTTTCTTATTTACTTCCCAAAAATGTGGAATAGATAATTTGTTTGCAGCAGCAAATTGAAAGGCAAGTTCTTTGCATTTTTCAACTGACAGTCCAAAAAACATATCAGCCAAGTGCACAATGTGAGACCATAACTGTTGTTCCATGTCCGGCGAAAAAATTTGATTGTTTAGAATGGTAGCTTGATAACCAATAGTACAATTGGGATTTGCCTCCTTCTTTTTCATATACCGCATTAGAATCATTTTGTCGACATTAAAATTGGCAGCAGCCTTTCGATAAGACATACCTTCTTCGGTGACACATTTAGCTGCTCTTTTTAATACATCCGGCGGTGATCGAAAACATCGATTAGTTTTTCTTTCAAATTTAAACGGCATACTGTTTAGTCATGCAATTACTGTAAAGCAAGTTTAAATAGAATAAAAGTTCTATTCAAATACAAAATATCTGAAATAAGAGTAATTGCTAGCTTGTAGGTGCTACCAGCACCATAGCCTACAATATTTACTGTGCAGTTATATCAGAATACGAAACCGGTTAATAAATCTTTTTGTAGGCAACCTAACTACTGATTAGGTGCTCTGTGCTTTTTTAATTGTCTTCCATGCTCAAAGACACCAAAAAGGTTCATCAAATGATCATACCATGTTGTTATAGTATGGAAGATGATTTGATACACCGTATCAAATCATCTTCCATACTATAACCTTCAATGCACTGTATCACCTTCAATGCACTGTATCAAATCTCCTTTCCAGCACTTCGGATAGAAATTCGACAACTAACATCCCAGGAAAAGTAATTGGAAAAAACAACTGCACTAGATAACAACCTAATCTAGCAACAATTACTCCACCATATTGGCAGCTTTATAAACCCTTTCTTTAACTCTGCAGTCAAACTGAAGTTTGGAAACGAAATTTTACAAAAACAACTTCTCTTCTTCATTTCTTTCAAATTCATTTAAACTAGCTTTTCCTATAAACCGGATGAAGTTTTTGACACTTTCTTTCACGTGGTATCGTTAATTAACTAAAATTTATTTTATGGAATTCCGTAGGGGTGCTGTATCAAATTACCTCCCGTATCAAATCACCCTCCTTTCCCCTAACTACTTGTAGCAAGGTGAGCACTCTCCTCTATCCTGTTCTATCAGGCTACAATGGGTCACCCGGCACTCGTTTCTCCCGGGAAACGACGCGGCTGATGAGCTGGACAGACCAGGAGCGCTACTTGCGCCCTCCACAACTCCTTGTAGTCTCTCTCCTATTATCTCTCGTATCCACTCCTCTCTTTTCTCGGACTGGAGGCGTACCGTCTCATCTAAATTCTTTGGCACATAGGTTTCCTCGATTTCCACCGAGGAACTTGTGCTCCCTCGTCATGCTCGCTCTGTCCTCTCTCGTCTACGCTGCAACAGACACAGCCTTCTTTTAGGTTCTTATCTCTCTAGGATCGGCAGAATCGAGAATCCTTTCTGCAGCGCCTGCGGACACTCGTCTCAGGACACCTCTCATCTCATTCTGCACTGTTCAGCTACGGACTCTTTGCACCGCTCACTCTTTGGCGACTCTCTGTCTCTCTGGGCCAGACCCTGGCGAGTTGCCCGGATTCTGAGGCTCCATGGTCTCCCGCCATGCCCTTATCCCTCGGAAGGGGTCGGGTGATCAACAACAACATTAATAGGTGAGCACTCTCCAGCTAGCAACATTTCCAGCAGCAGACTAGTTTACTCAAACTATTTATGACGCCACAATTATGAGTAACAGCAGGGACTAACTAGCTAAATTAAGAGCATTGAAAGGCTCTTTGCTAGCCACAATGTATTTTCGGTAACTTCGTTTTGATATAGTAAGCTAGTTCTGTAAAAACAAAAGTGACTCAAAAGAACTAAATTAGAATAAAAATGTCCACAACGAATATTTACAGCCAGAAGAACAGCCAGCCTCAGAACATTGACAAGTCTAATGGTTATAACGCTGATAAAAGGTACCAATGTTTACTTTCAAACGAGGCTCTTGCGCATGCTGTTAGTGAACTAAATGAGCCTAGCAATAACGATGTGAGACTTGCTGCTATAGATGAGCTCAGAAAAGAGTTTAAAGATCAATATCCTAATCTTCCACTTGAGAGAGAAGACGATAAATTTATGCTACGATTTTTGAGGGCACGAAAATTTGACACAAATGCATCTTTGGCTCTGTTGAAAAACTACCATATTCGCAAAAAAGACTGGACAGAAACTTTTGAAAAAACCAACAATTCGGAGTTATTAAAGCAAGCTTTTAGAAACCAGATAGTAAGGGAAATTGAGGGCAAGTCTTTTAACAACTGCTGTGTTATCTTTTGTCAGTATTATAAAAACCGTGTACCTATAATAGATTGCCTTGCCTTGCTTCATTTTGCTTTCGATAAACTCCTTGAAGTGGAAGAAAATCAAATCTATGGCTTTGTGATAATTCATAATTTAACTTATGCTACTTCTGCAAAACTGTTTGACCGTAGCACAGTTAGTAAGCATTTTTACTTCATGAACTACTGCATACCTGCAAGATTAAAAAGAGTTTTTTTCGCCAACAATTCGCCAATACTTTCAACTGTTTTTGAATTGGCGTCTTGTTTTATGGGTGAAAAACTTAAAAGTAAATGTGTAGTTGTTGGCAAAAATTTTGATGCGATATTCCAGTTAGTAGACCGGTCATTACTGCCTGCCTGCATAAATGGAACATCTACAGGTTATGATTGGAAAAAATGGGAAGCAAAGCTTTTCAACTAAAAATTTCCGATAGTCAAATGTAGGTTGAAGTTTAAAGTGCTTGCTTTACGCACTCGTACTTGCTTTATGCAGATATAACGTTCCGGTTTCATTTTCTGTTTGTTTGCCATAGAACTGCTGGCTTGGTTTTGCCTTAGTTAATTTTGTATTGGTGAATTTTGTTAAGAAAAGCAATTTCGGTTTTTTTGTTTGCTTGTGGTACAAATGGATTGAGCTGGCAGTTTTTGTTAATGAAACTGAGCTGTGGATGCAAATAATTACAGGTATTTAGCATTAGCTTCAAAAATTTTGTGGTGTATCTGGGAAAGGGAGTTCAGAAAATACTTATGGACCCGGGATTGTTTGGGGGGCAGCATTCCGCGTCGGAGTGAATAAAAAAGTCTTCACCTTGATTTATTTCCCAAACTACCACTTTTTGCAAAGGTGATGACCTCGAAAAAAGGTTATCGTTTTGATCTCAAAATATTTTATACCTGACCTCGGTCAGCGAAAAAGTGTCGAAACGATGACCCTGGACCGGTACCCAATTTTTTAAAGTAAAAATAACTTTCGCGATCACTTAGATATTTTTCTAAACACAGCGTTTTTGAAAAAAATGAGGTGATTATTTTCTAGATGCGTGATTTCCGAAAAATTTGAATTCAAAGATATGTATCTGAAGTCAGCATCTGCAATCAAACTAAAAACTTCATTAATAGTCGGGCAGATATGGCAAACTGATTTCAATAAGGCAAAGACAAGCAAAATTTTTCAAAGGAATAAATTTACAGTAACTCCACTCGATAATGCCACTGGCCAGGAGCGATCCTTTTTGAAAATCTTTTTTTAAAGACCGATAAAACGAGAATATTGATATATTGTTCAAATTGATATATCGTTTGGAGATCAACTTTTGACCGTCAATCTTTCCGATGTTGCAAAAAATTTTCTGCGACGGAGGTTTTGTACCGTTTTTGTCAAGTTGAAGATTTTTTTCTTTGAGATCATCTTTTTAACAGAAATTTTCCTGATTTCGAGCAAAGTTTTTGCTCAAATTTAAAAAATTTTTTTGTTGGTGAACCGAAAACAATATTTAATTCTTAAAGCTGATAATGCACGGCCACCATAGCTTATATTTTCATATGTATGTGCATTGCCGCATCACTTATTACTCAGCTTGTGCACTGCTACTTTAGGTGACCCATTTGTGCAAGCAGGCCACGAGTTTATATCTTTTCGTGGGCCGCAGTTTGCACACCCGTGCTATAGGATTTTAATTTGCATCCATCTGCGCGTTTCGCAAAGACGTAGGTACTAATATTTCGTCCTTACTAACGCCAAAACGGCTGATGCAAAACAAATAAACTTGTTTAAACCTTTCAACTTACGCCATTTCCAAGATTTTTCGGTGGAGCAGCTTCATGTCATTTTACCTTTGGTCGACATCGTTGTGGTGAGAGTGCAGCAGTATTGACGGTTGTAGTGATGGTACGGCAGTGTGCCAGCAGAAGCAATGTCTTCATGGCGTGATTGCACACGTTATAGTAGTACGACCACAACCTCCAAGAAGTTTTGCCGTAACCGGTGAAACGAGTTCGTTGTACAGAGACCCTTGGGTAGTCTCCGAACCCGAGACAGGTCACCGTGGAGCTGATCAAAGAAGAGTTAGATGAAACGCGCTTTTCTTTACGCTGTTGTTGTCTGACCTTTTTTGCACGACACCCTTTAATAAAATTTTATTGACGATACAAAAACTGAGGATGGAAATTATCAACGGAACAAGCAGATATAAAAAAAACAATGGTGGCGAGGCGGCGGTGGCGTTGGCGGTTTCAAACTAATTTAATTCCCAAGTACCTTCTTTACCACAGCTTCCCCACGATGACGATCAACAAAAGGGGAACAACTTGATCTACGTTGTTTCCAACAAGCTTCTTTGTGATAGTTTTCGACTTCTCGAAACGGACAGGTTTGCAAACACAAAGTACGCGTTCATTTCTTCTACATGTCTACCTGAGAATGACGCGAAGTGTGACAAGAAGGCAGTTACCGCTGCGTGGCTTGAGGGTCAACCTTGCCAAATCTAACGACTAACTACTGATAATGATACTGCAAGTGAAACGAACAAAGCAACGACTCAACGCGGGTTCAACTCACGCACGGGCTACGCAAAAGCTACAAATTTAGAGCGTTAAATATTGTAATAATATTTACAACCAGAGTTTACTTCTCTTATTAAGGAAAAACTACTAAAAAAGCCTCTTGTCAGAGTGAGGTTGGATTTCTCAGCATGAGTGTCGCTTTATTGTGGTCAAAAGAGTGTTTTAGAAAAAATTACACTTTACGAAATTAAATACAGGTAATCATTCAGCCTTAAATTGGTATGTCTATTACTACAAGCATTTCGGAAAAATTAAAAGCGCAAGTTTTTTCACCGTAGACTCTAACCCTAAATGCAAATCTTGACTGCAAAGCAAGAGCACTTTCTACTCGTACGTTCGGCAAAAACATTTTTTCAATTATCTTCTGATTCATATAAAAAATTGCAATAAATACATCACAGACTGCTATGGTAAAATGTACTAATGGAAATTGACTTTATCTCAAAATGTAATTGCAAGTTGGTATTACACCGAATCTTGTAAGCAGATACAAGCGTTGTTTCGACAAATTTTTGTAAAATTTGTTATGACAGCGTGGTTAAACTACAAACCCTCGGGCCGCATTTATTGCGGCCGTAAACGAAATTCAAAATACCTTTAAGAAATTCATTAGCAAAGGGGGATTTCTCAAACAGAAGAGTTTTGCATTAAAAACACTCTCAACGTTTACAAGCCCATGCGTATGTGAGAGTACACTCTGTTTTAAAAGAATATACCGAATTTGAGCGATTATAAGACGATTCGCTTATAAGACGGGTCCCATCTTCACCTGGAAGATTGTCGACCTTACTGCGTTTAATCTACTGGTTACTGAACAGCAAGGTACCAGTACCGACAAGCAGCCAAGTGTTCGGAAAGAAGTCGACAAGATGCCAAAAGGAGTGTCTTTATTGACTCTTCTTCGTTAGCACTGTGGATTTATTGACCTTACCGGTATGACGTTATAGGAAAAAACGAAGTCCCGCGCGCTTTTCAACAAGCAAGGGGCTGACTGACACCAGGCTTAAAGATTTATTTAATTCATAGCATGACATTTAATTTAATTACCGCCTACGTGTTTCTGCTATTTATTTTTGTCAGAAACTATGAAATATCTGCACAGTTCTGAGTAGAACTATTTTCTATCTCTGTTGACCTCGCTTATAAGACGGGCCGCCCAATTTGAGCCCGAAATCTCGAGGAAAAATTACCGTCTTATAAGCGAGTAAACACGGAAAGTAGAACCATAAAAGATGAATTGCAAACAGAACTCGAATAAACTATCTCCAACCTGCTACCACCAACATTATTATTGACCTACAAGCAATGGTAGTGTAGAAGCCTCAAACAAAAGAAACCGTCTAAACGTTTCTTGTAAATTCGTCTAACCATTCAAATGTCTGCTGTTGTTTCAATTTTAGATACATGCATTTGCGTCAGTTGTTTTATTCATCATTATGAGTAAATTGACCAGCAAGTTGATAAGTATCAGTGAAATCGCCCATTGACCTAAACTTGTTGGACCACCCTGTATCATAACATCTACCGAATTTCGATATTTCATATGTTAGGTCTACTTTAGTAATAACATTAATCGAATTCCGATAATTCTTTCCGGTTAAGGGGAGTATAACGTAAATATTATAATAAAGGATCGAAAAAACTTGTTTCTGTTTGTAAAATTTATACACTTGACAAACGGAAAAAGTCTGTTACATAATACGAAATGATACATTTATGCTCTAGATTTTGTGATCTATATCCAAGATGCCTCTAAATAAACGTCGTTTTCATCGTCATCATTATCATCTGTAACAACTTTTTTTCGGGAGAACGCGCCAGACGCCCATTTTCTGAAACGTGACAAAAGTTTTACAGAACATAATTTTTTTCCCTTGCTCGATTTTGTTTTTTTTCTACCAGTCAAACGCAACAACTTAACAAATGAACTATGCTGTTTTGTCGGGCTTCCACAGGCAATAACGCTGCCCATAGAATGACGCCTCTTGTGCTCTGGGTTCACTTCAAGGGTTGTATCATTCGACCCGTTTGAAGCTGTAGAATAATCTGAGCTGAAATCGAATTGAATGTTTAACCTGTTAGCATGACTTTGCCTGAATTCGTCAAAAATAGTATTTTTCCAAGTTTTAGGATTGCATTCTTCTCCTTTTCCTCCCATACTTTGCGGTAACAATTCTTCGTCAATAGCTTCATGAATCAAGCTGTAGTTTTTTCCTGCTACAACAAATTTGCTCTTCATTTTCTCATCCAAAACGGCTGTTAAAACGGAAAACATTGTCCCAAAAAAGATGGATTGTCTGAGGAAAAAAACTTTTTTGATACGAATGGGTTGCGAGTTAAACAGAACATTCATAAGTCGTTTGGTGAATCTAGGATCAAGCATTCCTACATTTGAAAAGTCGTGAACCATGATAAAACCATATATCTGATTATACTCATCTTGCAGCAGATGTTCAAATGTCAGATAAATTAGGGCTACGGCGTCAATCAAAGAAGTTTGATTTTTCCCAAACCACGTCAGCACAACCGCACATCCTTCCTTTGACTTTTCAGGTAAAGGTAGTACTACCCCAGCTCGCAAAACATCTTGCAATAAAAACGGAATGTTTACTTTTTCAAATAATTCCGGCCACTCGGCTCGTTGTGCGTGGTAGTTTTTCAGCATTTTTGTAGTGTTCGCAATGTTATACTTTTTAACGCGTAAAAATCTGAGTATAAACTCATCATCTTCTCGCAAAAGTGTAAGTTGAGGATAATTAGTCTTGAACTGTTTTCGCGCTTCGTCAATAGCAGCAAGGCGGGCGTCATTTTCTTCCGGTTCGTTTAATTCATTTATTGCTTTTTCCTTCGCTTGTGGATCAAGTTTACATTCATATCTTCCCATAAGTCATGATTAAAAAAGAACCCTCAACACCTCTAGCAAAAAAGCATGAAGTTTCGGGTTGAAACGACGCGGCTATTTCCAAGAAACCAAAATTTGCAAACAGATAATACATTTGACAAAACAGATATCAAACTACAGTACTGCTTCTCTGTGCAATCACAAAAAACATACATTACCTTTGAGTTTGCATCTCGGTACTGATAACACATTTACCAAGAGTTTATGATGTCATAAAGTTATGAGGGAAATTACCTCAGTTGGGATTTGTAAAATAAGGCAAGAAACTTGTTAAAAACATACTGCGAACGTTTCGGCCCTCAACTGGTGCCATTTTCAACGCAAATAATGTACCTCAAACAGGTTGGCTAGCAACTACGCCATACTGACACAAAAATGAACACACAAGAAGCGATGGTCACGTGTTAAATAAACGGAGAGGAAAGAATTTGGAGTCACGCCTGGATGAGCACCAGACTAGTGTCAACTCGGAAGTGTGTAACCATTTACAATCAAATCCAAATCACAGAGTTGACTTCAACAACCCACAAATTCTCACCAGCTCTCCTGATAATCCAAACTCCTCATTCTAGAATCTCTTTACATTCAGCAATTGAAACCTAGTTTAAGTTTAGACTCCAAATCCTTTCCTCTCCGTTTATTTAACACGTGACCATCGCTTCTTGTGTGTTCATTTTTGTGTCAGTATGGCGTAGTTGCTAGCCAACCTGTTTGAGGTACATTATTTGCGTTGAAAATGGCACCAGTTGAGGGCCGAAACGTTCGCAGTATTTTTTAACAAGTTGCTTGGCTGTTATTTTTGAATTAAAGTTATTAGTTTTTTCCCAACTATACCGTGTGCCGAAGGCAAGAAAGCATCCAAAGTCAGGAAGCATACATTCGTCTGGTGACCAATATAAAACAACATTTAGAAATGTATAGACCAGGAGTACCTAAAAGGTCGCTCACGGAAAAATATTTTGTGTCCCGCCGCTGGTCTCGTCAAAATTGTCTGCAACAAATTCGAGCTACCTATGCTAATTCCCAATAAAAAAGATTTTTATGTTGGCAAACGTTCACACATACTTTCCAAGCAATTGCAAATATCTGAGTGATATCTAAAAATGTCTTTACCGAATTAGTAGTTCATGCCATTTTCCATTTCAATAATTATCGATATAATTGATGAAGCACAATTGCGACTGCACACTCATGAAAAAAGATACGTGCGTCTTTAGAGTACGTGATAGCCTTAAAAAGTCACTCTAAATTCTACCTATATCAAACAAAGGTAGATCCCCAAATCCCACTCTCAGGCCATCCTCTTGGTTAAAACATATAAATGAATTTTTGAACAGTATTTCTTATTGTTAGTTAATTGCTAATAACTTTCATTGCGGCATTGTTTGACTGTGCTGCAGATATGGCTGCGATTGTTTGCATTAGGCAGCTTGTATTTAACCAAGTTACTCCAAACCTGGTTGATCATTCACTCAACATTTCTGAGTATGTTTGAAAGCTCTGAAACTGTTATCAGAAGCATGTGGAAGGTAAAAGTTTAATTAAATTGAATTTTTGGATGAAAGTATCTTAGTGACGTCGTTGTAAGGAAAAAAGATGCCGGGTGGCATTTCTGTAAATTTGCGGATACAACTGTACGGATTGGATTTTAAAAAGTCTTCGACGTTAGTAGCTGCTGAAATATTAAAAAACTAAAAATACAGCCTCTCAATAAAATTACAAGTTAGTACAGATTTACCTTAGAGCAAACTGAAGTAGCTAACTTCGATCAACCGAAAGCAATGGAGTGCTGTTTAAAACCAGCGCGAACACATAGGCAAAACTTAGTCGCAAGCAATCTTTACTTAGAGCAGCGGTTTCCAACTTTTTTCTGCATGTACCCCATAAAAACATTTTTTGTGTCTCCACATACCCCTCTACATTTTAGATTTTGGTTTCTGTATTTTAGGGTTTGGAAAACGGGAAATCATGTCTTTATACAAATTTTGATTTGCTGTTAAAATATTACCAATCTGAAGTTTTGTAAGACAAATAATGATAACAACGTACACATTTTATGTAAATATACAAAAATAATCGTAGATCTTTATTTTTTCGTGAAATGTTATATCAAGCTCCGCCATTATCGATGTACATCTCGCGTATCCTCTATTTGTCTGCCGAGTACCCCCAGGGGTACCCGTACCCCAGGTTGGAAATCGCTGACGTAGAGTGATAATTAAGCAATTATTGTATGCAGTACACTACAGAGCGAGTTCAATTATGAAGAATGTTTCAAGAAGGATACGCCAAAATCATTACGCGATGTGGTAAAAACGAAAACCATTACAAAATTCTAGCTTGAACACATGTGTTGTACATACACTTGAGTTACATTTCATGTTTTACAAGTGCTCAATGTGGCCACTACGGGCAGGACGGACAACATCAAGGTGATATGAGAATTCCTCTCAAACGCGCCTCAGCATGTCGCCGTCCACCGTGTTGATTGCAGCTGTTCTTCGATCTTTCATATCATCGATATTTGCTGAAAGTGATGGAACATAAACTTTGTTTTCAACACACTCCCACAAGAAAAATCACTCACACTGAGGTCCGGAGATCCGGCAGGCCAAGCGCAGAGAGCGAGGTCTTTAGGCTCTCTCCTAAAAATCCACCGAAAATGAAAACGTGCCTCAGCTGTGGATTGTTAGGAGAGAGCCTAAAGACCTCGCTCTCTGCGCTTGGCCTGCCGGATCTCCGGACCTCAGAGTGAGTAATTTTTCTTGTGGGAGTGTGTTGAAAACAAAGTTTATGTTCCATCACTTTCAGCAAATATCGATGATATGAAAGATCGAAGAACAGCTGCAATCAACACGGTGGACGGCGACATGCTGAGGCGCGTTTGAGAGGAATTCTCATATCACCTTGATGTTGTCCGTCCTGCCCGTAGTGGCCACATTGAGCACTTGTAAAACATGAAATGTAACTCAAGTGTATGTACCACACATGTGTTCAAGCTAGAATTTTGTAATGGTTTTCGTTTTTACCACATCGCGTAATGATTTTGGCGTATTCTTCTTGAAACATTCTATTTATCAGCAGCCTAATTAGGTTTGAGATCAGACTGACTGCGTTTCTTTGTAGAGTAAGGTGGATGTACACAGTATAAGTTTTTGCACGGTTTTTGTTCGATTTTGTTCGTTTTTTGCTTTCAAGCATTTTTGTAGGAAAATTTTTATCCGCTTGAATATTAATATGATGTTGCACAATACACCTTCTTATGTAAATATCCGGTTTTGTCAACAAAAATCTTTTGAGCGTATACGTTTTTGTCCGCAAAAACGTGTAGCTAACTCATTTGCTTCAAGCTTTGCTGACAAACCAAATGTTCAAACCGCAACAACACAATTTTGTGAAGCATCTGATCAGTAACTGACCAAATGTAAAGTTTCGTACAAAAATGCTTCAGAACAAAAACGTACAAAGCAACCCATAGCGCCATTTTGATGCTACAAACACGATCGGCTAAAAAACAAATAGGCTTTATTGCTACCAAAAAAGCGTCAGTGCAGAAGCGGGCGTCTACTGTTAACTCCAACCGCGGTACCATCGTCAGAGCGTCCCAACAGGGAGCATAAAACTAAGGATCGCCTGCAGCTGAAATATTGTTCTTTTGTCCGATGTTGAGGGCTAGATCCTGAGTGTTTCCGAAAACATAAAAGTATATGTATTCATCCGCATTTGAAACATAAACAGAATTAAGTAACTATGAAGTGATTGCCACTTTTCTTTGCAGTTGCTTTTCTGGTTTTGCTTGGCGCTAGCTGTCAGTGCCACTCCACTTGATGATTATGTTTGGAAAGAAGACAGACATTACAGCTATCAACTGCTTGCGGATTGGACTCACGTGACAGAAGACAGGACGTCATACTTAATCAACATGACGTCACAAAGGTGGCTTACAGGTAGCTTGGTACAGTGCTTGTAACCAGGGCGTATTGCGCGCTCCTAGTTGTACCAATGCTTGGAGTACTCGCGTGTGCAGATACCTGGGTGTGCGCAATGTGTCTACTTTTACTATCAACATGAAAAGTGTGAAGATTTTTTTTGCTGAATAACCTCAAAAAGGGCGGAGTTTTTAATCGTTGATGTACACAGTGATTAAGATGGAAAGCGAAATCAGATGTAGTTGACAAGCACTGCCCTACAAAACAAAATTAATTACTTTCAAAATAGGATAATGTCTGCTAGCAAAAGTTGCTCTGTTAGCACAGATGGAAAACATTGTTTAAATACTTCTCAGGCTGTGCACCTCTTTTTAAAGAATAACAGTTTTATGGACCCCAATTAAATTTTGCTCAATTATACGAGAAGAATCCAATCGCTTTCTCTCACGTCTAACTTTTGAGTAGGCTAGTCAAAATTAGCTACACAATAATTAAAAAATCTCATCCTTTTTTAAAATCTACAACGTTTACTAATAAAAGTACGGCTTATTAGTGGCAGGTTCAGTTTATATTTGTTTGGAAGACGCAATAGCAAGAAACAGCAAATACGCAGATAAGAAAAAGAGCAAATTATATATTATTACAACAATCCAAGCAAAATCTTCACTATATTACCCTCGTTCAACATTGTTCTTGATATCAATTGGTATCCATAGACTCCACACAAACTCAGTAGCCTATTCTGTTTAATTTTGTTGGCATTTTACTGGCTTTTTAAACCTTCTGAACCCCAAAAGCTATGAACTTCTCCTGGTACAAAAGCTAGCTTCATGTAGTATTGCATTTGGGTTTTGGGTCACAATATCCGACACCACATTTTTGATTTCAATGAGATCAATGCTCACAAGAAATGCCACATTACGGATTGGAGTCAATTTCTAAAAAAGCGTAAAAAGTATTTTTTTGTTGAAGAATTGTATTATTCAGAGACTACCTAAAATATTTTTATTTAACTTATTATATGCCGAAACCATTGGTGCATCCAGGGTGGGGGTTGCAGGTGAAAGCGGCCATGGTTTCCTTGTAATTCTTGAAAAAATGGAAGATTTGTAGATAACACGTTATTTAGCAAAGATCAACTTCAAAATTTGTCAGCTTTCCCAATTTTTGTGGCAAAGGCATGGTCAGAGTTCTCTGTCGCTTGTCTGCAAAATAAATGCATTGTGATTTTGCTTGGATGTTAGAACTGCTGTGCTCAGACTCGCTTTGGAATTAGTAATACTGCCAGCACAATGTATTTCCTGCACAGCTGCAACCGAGCCGGCTAAATTGCCGCAAAATATAATTGCCAAGGTCGCAACCATGGACGAGTCATTCAAACATTGACCTTTGGCCACGTGATCGAGGCCGTTTGAGCGCCGCATACGTTGGTGGAAGCTTTATTCGAACTTTACGATGTCTACGACGTTGTCTACTTAGAAAAGAAATTTTAAGGCAATTACTCTGCCAGGGTGCATTGCTTGAGGTTGGAGTGTTTTTTTCCCAGCAGCATTGGTAACTCAAAATTGGGTTCCAGTACAATTTATTTAAGAGTTTTCGCAACCGAAGGATACAAATTTTTAACAAAAAACAGTAGAAATCCTGTTCTAATGATTACAAGAGCACGAAAACAGCTTTGTGATTTCAAATCTGCGATTTATCTTGTTCACCACGCAGACCCTTTGTCGTAACTACTTTGATTTGTGTTTTTAGATGCGGACACAGATCGGTCTGTTTGGTGGCATTACTTGGTCGTCCATATTCCCAATGAGTTTGATCCTGATATTGGAAATAGCGGATATATTTTCATAGATGGAGGAAGCAACAATGCGCTAGAAACTCCGGATAAAACGGATCATTCTGTAGTGATGACTGGACTTATATCGGATGCAACTAAAACGTATGCTTTGGAATAGAGCCGCTTACTAAATGCACACTAGGCTATAGAGGCATGCAACCAAAACATTTGTAAACCAGATGCAAGAGGAGTAATAGGTAACCAAAAAACTGTAATGATTGTTTTGGGTAGAAAGTCCTCACCTAATTTTGAGACAAATATCGTTGGTTTTTCTTTTAAAGTTAACCGTGACTAAAGATCAGTTTAACCTCCCCAATCTTCTTGGTTGAATCCCTGCTCTTCATATTTAGCACAGTAAAATAAACTAAAAATGCGCCTGCGTAAGCACGTTTCCAGTAACGTGAAAACATGAATTTTATTGCTTGGTTAATTTAACAGATTATTTTAGCTTCTTTTGTCTCCTCTTTCGAGTTGAAAACTTTTTGGAGGTCAAATTCTAGAGAAAGAACGCTTCTTTTTTCTTTCTTCAAAATGAAAAGCTTTTTAGCGAAAATTTACGTGAGGTAAATTAGAATGGAGAGCCTGATTGGCCCCCTCACTTCTTGGGCCAGTTGCTTGTTGAACAGGGATTCCCAAACTTTTTCGAGTGCGACCCAAATCTGAGTTTGGTGAACATCTCGTGACTCGATTCTCCAGTTGCATAGTTGAACGCGAAAAAAGAGTGTACTTTCAACGTCAGCAATCTAGTAATTTTTTTAAAAGTCATTCACCGCGGCAAAGACATCGTTGAGATGGTATACTTTGAGCAATCACACCTTATCCTAGAACCGAATGGTAAGGCAATGCTTTTTCTCCTTGAGGAAAACGACCAGCTCTGTTTGTAGATCCACCACACCACAAGAAAGCTGTCTCACTTTGGAGTAGAATAGGAAATGGGGCAGTTCAGGCCATGGTCGACACACATCTCCTCGAATAAGTGAAAGTTAACTGCGCAGGATTTGAAGAGGTTGACAACTGCAATAACCTCCTGCATTACTGTCGAAAGGTCCAGCGACAAATTTTATGCAGGAAAATTCTCACTGTGTAGAAAGCAATGGACAACTCCGACGTTAAGATTGAGTTGCTTGACTCATCCCGTGAACCTCGTCGAGCATCAAACATCGCCGGAGCGCTGTCGGTGCATAGGCTGACGCAATTTTCCTTGCTAATGACTTCTTTTTGTTGGAAATTGTCCGCAACGTTCAAAACGTCGGCGTCAATTGCCGTCGTGGCCAATGTTATGCAAAACAGACATTTTTTCTCGAGGTCAGCCTTTACCTCGTACCTCACGAAAGCCATTAGCTGAGCATTCTTGCTTTCCAATGGCGGTTGAAACATCGAGTTGATTGCTCCACTTTCCTGCCTTCTTTATTCGGGCCTCCACTTGGTTTATTACATATAGTGAAAGTTTAATGATGCGGCTTTTGAACGTATTGTTCGATAGCAAAACGGACTGCGGCTTCGAGGTCACCGCACATGAATCTGACCACGTCGATGGCTGCAGGCTTAACGAGCTGTGTACGGCTCCATCTTCCTCGCTATGCGCAGTGCGACCAGGTAAGATACCAGCGTGACTTGCTTGGAGGCTAAAAGCGCTGGATTCGTCGCTGAGTTAAAAAGGCTTCACTTCAATGCCGCTTCTCGGCGCTCAAAAAATACGCTTCCTTTTCACGTGTTCCGGGTGCTTCGTCTCCAGATGTCTCTTCAATTTGCTTTTCTTCATGGATTCGTTCGACAACACTTTATAGCACAGCGCACATTCCGGCTTCCCGGCATCAGAATCACTGATTGAAGTGAATCCTGAATCCTAATATTCTTGCTTGTAAGAAAGCTTGGCCATCCTTCAATTCTACAGAATTTCTAATTGTTATGGATATTACCCTGGGATATAATGTACAAGTTTTCAGTAAACTTATTCATTTCTTGATAATTTTGACGTTTACGTGCTTAGAAAGTAAAATTATTTCAAACTACTGTATATACAACTAAACTGCCATATCATCAACACTCACAATGCAACTTTAGCTTTTGTCCTACACACACTTTAAAGTGTTTGGCTTTCTACTCTACTAATCTATCTACCAGCCTACCTATTCAATGTAAAAATCAGCAGTGAAACACAATCATTACTTTTTTAACATCTTAGCCATAATTAACCCTTTAACCCAAAGCAGTGCGCTTATTAACTTTATTCTAAAATAGTTCCGTAATCAACAAATTTTGACTTGTGGACTCATAGACCACGTAATCTGTTCTCTGCTGGTTAGTAGCCACGATGCCGTTTAAACTCCCATTAAAAATGCTTATGATGCCGTAATTCAGTCTAATATGATGTAGTCAGATGAAACGCGTATGATGCAACATTTCATGCAGTGATGGGATTAACAGAACTTAAAAATAAGAAAAAAAGGACATTGAAATAATGTACAAAATGCCCATTTTTAACAGATTTGGATTGCCTGGCGCTACCAATTTGTTTACCATTCGCGACCCGCAACTCACATCTTGAGAATTGCTGTTGTAGAGTATACAGTGGAAAGCAAAAATTATTTTTGAAGCAGAGAAAGGCCTAAATAAACAAAAAAGTAGAAACACCCCAAAAGACAACAGTTTTTGGAGAGGATTACCATCAAAGCACAACAGCAAGTCCAATCGCACGATTGACCAGGTCCTATTTTTGCTTAAATTACATTTCCCAAGCTTATTAATTAAAATTCGTTTGATCAATCATGTCATGAAGAATTTAACAAGGGATCAATTCAATTACGACTTGTTGGGGTAAGGTATCGGAATAATACGTAATTGTTCAGCAGGGTAATGTATTATTACTATTCGGCCATAGAAATATCTTAATAGAACGTTTTTTCTCATGGACACTACCGTGCATCAGTTTTGATTGTCTTGTGATGTGAGCGTACGACTATTCGACTATTGTCGGCAAAAAAGATCTCCAAACCATTCGACCATGCTGTTGACATTATCATCGTGGTTGTAATGGTCAAACTACAAATGGTAATTGGTATTCACCAGTGGTTAGAAATGGACAGCCGCTTTTCCCTTGTAGCCTGATCTTGATTAAGGTTTGTGGGTGGTGCGGCAGCACCAGGTTTCAACTCTTTGATTCCCGCGCCAAGCGTACCATCGTTGTTTAGCACTGAACAAGTAGAGTTGCTTTGTAGAACTAGTAATATTAGCTCTACGGATCCTTTCTGCTTCGTCAAACAAAAAACAGGAAGCGGTTGAAGCTTTCTTGCAGTGTTTTATTCACAAATATGCGCAGCTCCTCCCAGCGTGCGCAGAACGAAAATTCTCGACGATAAAGGCTACCACACAGCCTTAATAACAATTAAACAGGGGGACCAACACTCAGGCCCAAACAGAAATCCGAAGCATAATCAAATCGAAACGAAAATTTACTGCTCGTTTCGCCACGTTGACGTTTTGACAAGAATAGCGAAAATACACGTGGTCACTATATATATACGAGCAGATGCACCTGTTCTATATATGAGTCAAACATGTGGCCTTATTTAACCACAGGGCAAAGACCAAAGAAAGACAATACAACAAAGGAAGGCTTTTAGAAGTACCGGTAGTCCGTAGGAAGCCCGGTTATAACGTCTACTACTTCTCAGTAGGGGCTAATTGTTCGGTTCACTGTAGGGGTCTAATTTGAAGCTATATTTACTTAAACTCCTAACAAAACAACACGAGATCACTTAATTTACCACAATATCAATCAATTTTGTAAAAAATTGCTTATGAAGTCTTTGCGTCACGTTCTCAAGAGACTACGCTGTATGAAGTCAAATCGCTGTAAAAGACCACATGGCGATTGGCGGAACAGTGGGGTGGACCTAACTTACTGTTTCATTCTTAGCACCCATTCCGAGGAACAGGAGGAATAAACACTTTGCAACAACACTAACAACAGTATTGCATCTTCAGGGTGACTGCGGATCTGAAACAGATCCCGAACGAACATCTACGATTTTATGCTGATCCTCAAAACAAATCGAGAACAGAAGACGGAATTATTGCTTTTACCTGGCGCCATTTTATTGTCGATCCGACCAAACCAGAATGGTTGTTGCGTTTGCCCATGACCAAGGCGGTCGTAAGGGCGATGGATACAATAACGGATTTTGTAAACAAGACAACTGGAAAGGAAATAACAAATTACTGCGTGGGAGGCGAATCGAAAGTAAGCTGGACAAATAAACTTTTCAAAAATAATATGAAATGCACTTTCTTAGAACTTGTAACTAGAACGATTATAAACGCCCGGTATGCTTTTATTTTAATCACACTGAGTAAATTTTAAACATATTTCATTTTCCTCAATTCATTTATTGCCCTGCGTCGAACAGAAGGCTAGCACGATTTTTGGTTTCGCTCGCCAAGGGAATCGAAGCGAAGTTGCAAAGCAAAGTGGACGCTATGGCCTTTGCGTACTCAATTTCGCCTTTTTGAATTTCACACTCAGTGGTAGCAAGTCATATCAATACTGTACTTGGGGAATAAGAGAGACGAAAAATTTTATATATTTCTTAATTCATAAAAGCCCATATTCATTTTCTAATGTCTTGAACCTTTACTTTTCGATTATCGTTAAGGCAATGCTTAGGAAAGCTCTGTTTGCTCAAAAGCTCGTTTACTAAAAGGTAATTTTAAAGTAAGCTTATACTTTTAAGTCTTACAGCTTAACAGATCTCTACAACAGGTGTTGTTGTTATGTTAAGCATAAAAAAGACGTGAATTTTGTATTTGTAAGTTGCAATAAAAAAATAAGAAAAAAGAAAGCAAAATCAAAAGTAGTAAACGTAGCCTACTAAGCTATTCAAGCGGAACTGTGCACCTTGAAAAACTTTAAAGTTGGTCTGGACTCTTATTTTATGCTTAGTGTCACAGTCGCTGTCACGCATATTTGTTGTACAGTATATACAGGGTGGCCCATAAGTCACTTTACATTTTAGAAATTAAATAATTTTGCGCATATACGATCTTTGCGTTGCAACAATTGAGCGTCCATTTTCAAAGTAAAATTCAATTATCTTCACTCGTTGTTCTGTTGTAAACTTTTCCATACCAAAAATTTACAAGGATTATATTTTTAAATTCTGAAAAGAAAAAAAGAAATATATTAATAGAAAAAAAATTATTTAATTTCTAAAATGTAAAGTGACTTATGGGCCACCCTGTATATGCAAAGCAAGAAAAAATTGGTTCTGGTTATCATGCTGCTGTTTTTTCACAAGTTGACGAATAAACACATTT
This sequence comes from Trididemnum clinides, assembly GCA_963675345.1. Classification (NCBI taxonomy): domain Eukaryota; kingdom Metazoa; phylum Chordata; class Ascidiacea; order Aplousobranchia; family Didemnidae; genus Trididemnum; species Trididemnum clinides. The sequence continues at coordinate 9,764,559 of OY776298.1, forward strand.
GCTTCTAGCGAGGTTGGACCACTTGGACTACAGGAGCAGTTGACAACAAAAGAGTTAAGTGTATAACACCGATTGTTATGGACGAACTCAACTTGGTCAAAGTAGGTATTTCGACTCTTGTAGTTTACGGTGCTCTTAAGAGTAATTGTAACCAGAATGGTTGAAACCGACGTAGGGCTTCAGCTTCGCAACTCTAAATTTTTGAAAAGTGGCTCCAGTTCCTCTTCGATTTTATTAAAAGTGTTTTGTAACATTTGCTACAGTAGAACAAGCCTTGGTTCAAGCTGCTGCCAGCGCCTATCGCAACAACATGCATCGATGATTGTCAACTCGAATAACCTAAATTTTTTTGGCCATTTCCAAAACTCATCAGTCTCCGTGCATCAAGTGTTGTACTTATTTTATGAGCTCATGCCATTTTTTTACAAAAAGATATGGTTTTCAGCTGCCACAGCTTGCAAGAAGTTCATTGAGATATGGAACATTTTTTTTCTAATGATGTATCTTTTCTCAATTCGTATCTAAAAATATTCTCAGGTTCTGGTGGTTGTGATATATCACCAAATTTTGAGCAAATGTTAATTGTATCGCTGGTGTAGTAGTGTCACCAGTGGATAAGCGGTGATGAAAGATGCCATCGTCTCCTTCCACATTTTTTGTGGATACGAACCGAGACATGAACAAAAATAGCAATACTTCACAATGCTTCAGAGCACAACTTTCATTAAAAGTCTCAAACACCCTTGAATAATAAGTTAATTTTCGTATTATTTGATTCAAAAATCAATCTCATAACAATCACAAGATGCCGCCTAGAATATGAAACGCTTGCTTGAACTAAAAAAATGCTGAAAGCATGGTTCTACTACTGTACAGCATATAAAGAATTGTCACATCACATTGTCACATTGTATAAAGAATTGTCACATCGACTTTGCTATAGAATCTTCACCACCATTATCGGGCGTACGGCGGTTGGAGCTTCGCTTTTGGTGATTACTATTTGGAAAATATAACACAGGATCTAGATCATCCGAATATGATATCGCTTGCTGCAATTGTTGATCCGTTTTGTAAGTAAATACGACTGAACAGTCGTTTGCGTATTGGGTTGCAAGTTAACCCCTAACCGTGCCCCTCCACAAACAAATAGAATTTTAGTAACCTAGTTTTGAGCTAAAAAATGCTGTTTTAACTCTTTATCTTATCTTGTTAGGCCAATAATAGGAGCATTATTTTCCCGATTTTTAATTTCACCCCTGTGTCCACTGTGTTTAAAATGATTTTTGACAGACAAGCTATCGTCTTCTGTCTTTTCTAAATAATCCGCACTTTTGGTCATGCACAAATTCGGTTAATGACCGAATCAATGATCTAGTTTTAAACTTTGATTGTACGTCATAGCCTACTACACATCAACCTAATTGTGCTTTGCAAACACTTCTCAAGAGTCAATCAACTGTGCCTAGTGTCATCAAATCAAATCAATCCTTGGAGCGGATGAGGTCCTTAAAGTAACCTCCTCCAGTCGGAAAAGCTGTGGCATAAATGATCTGAAATTTACCGTAAAAGCTCTATTTGAGCGCCACCTCTATTTGAACGCCACCTCTATTTGAACGCCACTATAGGGGAGGGGTTGAAAAATAGAGCGCCACCCTCTAATTGAACGCCACCTCTAATTAAACGCCAGTGTAATGAATTCTTCTATTCATGTTGAAAATGACGAGGACGGCTACAACAGCGACGTGTCACTTGATTTTCACCAGTGAATTTGTGATTACTTACCAGCAATCACCCTGCATTTGTGTCTTTTGCTAATTGCATAAATGTATTAGATGTTTTTTCTTTTCACTCATGAAATTTATCTTCTCAAAATTCCAACCAGCTAGTCGAAAAATGGAGCACCACCCTCTAATTGAACGTCACCTCTAATAGAACACCACCATGGGGGAAGGGTTGAAAAATAGAGCGTCATGGCGGTAAAATAGAGGTTTTACGATATACAAAAATATCAATCAAATGTTAAATCATCTGGTCTCCCAGAAATCTGCCAGGACGATTACTTGTAACTGTCTTTGATCAACGCTGGATTAAATGCGGGGCATAAGATGCACGTACAGAACACGCACGTACATGCACCAGGGCTCGTTGTTTACTAGATACCCTTGCAAACGCCCAAACGCGACTTTCTTTTCAAAAGCTTGTGGCATAAAAAAGGCTGCGAGGTCAAAATTTTTCAAAGCCATGAGAAGACCTGCTTCTACAGAGATATTCACAAATTTAAAAAAAACTGAAACCCTTCTTTAAGATGGGGGCGCCATTAAAAATCTAGAGCAATTCTAACTGACACAACGCAATTTTATTGTAAACCCGATTGGAAACTTTATTCATCATCCCTTTATTTATTTGTTAATATAAGCGGGCAGGCTCCCACTCAAAATGATTAGTTCTTACCAGTGTTCGGTCGTTTGTGGGAGAGTTTGCTGGGGAACTTATGTAACAAATATTTTATGTTCTATTTTTATATTTATTTTCGATATTTCCTTCACCTTAATAGAATTTGTTAACCTTTGACTCATTTTTTTGCCCATGCACAGAACGCTATGCTGAAAAAGTTTAGTGACCTGTTAAAGATAATTTTTAGCTTATCTCGATCGCTTGACGATGCCCAAGATGATTTTCAGCGCCGGAGGAGACGAGTTCTTTCTTCCGGATGACTCCCACTATTATTTTTCCGCTTTGAAAGGTCCCAAGTACGTAAACATGCTCCCTAATTCGGAGCATTCTTGCGATGGCCATGAAACCCAATTACGGCTCAACATTCAGGCCTTCTACGTCAGTGTATTAAAGGTAAGAGGTTTTGAGTGCTTTTCTTCATTAGAATGGTAAAGCTACTCATCCAGCATGTCGCAAAAGGCAAGTTTGCCATCCACCAATGTCGTCTGCCTTGTTGTTGGTGAGGTATGTTGGATAATTCATTATTTTTATTCATGGTTGGTGCAAAATAGATTGTCGTTTTTTCCCAGCTAAATCTTAATTGTACTAGAGATGATTGAAAACAATGGCAATATTTTAGGGCTTGAAACTGCCTCAATTGTCCTGGTCGTTGTACAGCACTGAGTCAGGAGGAGGAATCGACGTGTCTATGGATACACAGCCGGTCATAATAAGAGCCTGGTCAGTTCTGAGTGTATCCAATATCAGGTGTGTGAGTAGGCGAGATGCATTTTTACCTTACGGTCATGGAAAACTATTGTATTAACTAAAGCTATTATTGTAATAAAGCTCTCTTTAGAGCTATCTAAATTACAGCTACAGTTCATTTTCACCACAACCTGAAAAAACTGTCCAAAATGGTTCTGAAAAACCCAAAAAACCCTGATTTGTGTTGACATTAAACTCATAATGACGGGATCACTTTCTAGTAGGAGACTCAAAATTAAAAGATACTATTCGTCAAACACTTACAAGCAAAATTTCCATCATATTTTCATTAACCACTCATCGCTATGACCTTTTTATTTTTTAAACAGCTTGGTTTTAGGGGCTTCTGCACCAAACGTTTACACCAACGAAAGTTATTCATAGAAATGAATTCTCCATAATAAAAGATAAATTTTGTATCAGAAACACTAGAACGAGTAAAGTTGTATTTTTTATCTGACTCATTTTTAAAGACGTGATTTTCGGCTCTTGAGAGGAAACATCACCGATCCTGCCTCTAAACCAATCGAACAAGCCAATCTGTGGTTTTCCTATGGCGTTACCAAGACTGGAGACATGAAATATAAGGCGGAGTTTGAGACTCCGGAAAATGGACATTGGAGAGCATTTTACATACAGGTGTAGTGATATTAGTAAATATTGAGGGGACAGAAGAGTAAAAGTTAATATTCCGAGGAAGAGCGGAACTAGGAAAAGGGCTAAAGTACCATGCTCCTATTTCTAATTTCAAAAAAATTGAAAACTCCGCGGAGAATTCCTTATTTACGAAATTGCTTAAAAAACTTTAAATCTGAGGTGAAGATCATTTTTAGAGAATATAATCACTTACAGACCGCCAGCAGTCAAGAATAAAATTTTAGCCTCCAATTTTTTCTGGCAGTGCGATTGAGGAAAGAAAGGAAAAGAAGTAAAATAATATTCTTGCTTGTAAATTTTGCCAGGAAAAATGATGGAAGATTGCTTGAGAGTCTGTCCCCTACTCCACAATGGCTCTACCCTGAAACCAGTAGTTTTAAGATTATGTAAGAAAGTCCATCTCGAAATATAGTAGTCACAAGTGTATTTAATGTGAAAAAAATTAAAAATTTGTTAGGCAAATGTTTCCGTTTTCTAAAGATATATCATGCGGGTAAATTTTGTAGTTGTTGGGATCAAATTTCAATACCAGCAATTTCGGTTGCTTTGAGTTGGTTTTGTGATCCATCGAAAAAAAGTTTCCTCCTGTCCCTTGCTTCAAAATAGGTTTCACTACCTGCGCAGCGTTTGATTGTGGTACGGCAAACGCGGACTTAAGCTCCTAAATCAGTGGTTCCCAACCTTTTCGAAGCCATGAACCCTTTTTGCCGACTTGACTAATAGTATGAGCCTCTCAACTCAATATTTCTCTAATTGAAGATCTTTATTTGGATATCCACTTTCCAAAACGATTCTTTTACTTACTATGAATTGCTTTTACTAAACTTTGGCAAATTTTTGTTGAAATTGTTTTTGCCCCTTTTTCAACTTAACACATCTTTTTCTGGAGATTTATGTTATGAAATCAAATGCGGATGTCTTTGGCTTGTACCTTCATGGAAGTTTTTGTATAACCTCAAAAAGTCTTCTCTTTACCCCTGGGAATCCATACACCCCCGGCTGGAAACACTGACCTAAACGATAAAACACCAATGAAGAATCTGCAGCAGAGCAGTTTCCATCTTGTAATTAGAAAAGTAACAAACACATTCTCTCATTCGAGAAAGAAGCACAGAAAACGGACATTGGCACGTGTTTTGCCGTCATGGCATGTATTTTTGTAAATTTTAAACAACCATTGATATTGAAATTATATACTCAGATGACTTTTCCTGGCCCTGATGGAACTGTGTTTGAAGCCACAACTGAGACAAACATAATTCCAAACAAATTTCCCTTTCCAGATTGCTACCAAGAAAGCTGCAGAGGAACATTAGTATAATAACATACCTCTAATGTAATGATATTTTTTTTTGTTTACAGTTGTCGTCGTTAGGATGTAATTGTGATGTTATAACATGTTCACTGTTTAAACTGAATTAAATTTAATTATTTAAAATCCGCATTGGGTTATTGAGGTGTTGCCTTTTTATTACAACCTGCTTATTGCACTTTTATGACACTGCTATTACACTTTTATTACAACCTTATTGCAACCTTTTTATTTCACTGCCTCCACCGCCCTGTCTGAAGTTATTCTTGACCTTTCCTAGTTTAGAGGGATCATTCAGCCAGTTAAAACTATTTCGGCGTAAATTTCCATTTTGAAAATTTCGATCGCTAAAACGAAAGAAGTTCGCTTTGTATTGCAGAAACATTTATCAATTTTTTTCTGATAGAACCTGTTACAACTTTTGAATGCCACCATTGCTTGCATTCACTATTTTCGCCACACAACAAACACAAATAGCGAAAAATTACTTTTTTGAGAAAATCAACTTTTAGCAAGAATCAGTTTTTCCACTTTTGCCCCAAGGCAAACATGTAGACATTTTCTTTTTGAAAGTGTTATTTCTGCAAGTCTTTTCGAAAGTAGTTGTTATGATTTTTCCTCCCCCTCGGGAGGTCGGCTTCCCTGGTTGGTAACCACTGAGTTGTGGCCTGGGCCTCAGCCAGCCACAGAAAAAAATTTATTCGTCCCCAACTTCACCTCTGGTATAATTATAATCGTGATACTAAAAGGGTATGTCATCCGTAGCTTTTGTCTTTGCTAAAGCATTAAGGAATCTAACAACAAAATCAATTAAACGAATCGATTCGTAAACAGAAAAAGCAATGGCGAAACTGCATTACTGCACACAAATTTATTTAAAAGATTACCGTAATTGCGTAGGTGCCCCCAAAGTAATACTCGCATGGCAAGGGAAAAGCGGGAAAAAACGACCACACACAAGGCGGTAACTAACATCGTGAATCGCTTTCAAATCTTTACAAATTGCGTTTTACTAGTGGGCCACTCCAGTGGAAACCTATAACGTCAGGCCAGGTGTCATTCCAGAGTTTCTTGCAAGCTTCAAACGCTGTGAAAGTCGCAGCGGATTAGTACAGATCATACGTTACTGTATGAGATAAAAGTTCAGTTGCGTGAACGAGTAGCTCCACACAATTTCATCCCAAAGTAACGGAAAAACATTTCATCGGTTATACTTAAAACAACGTTCGTTCAAACCCGCTCGCTAAGGAGTTTGCCAATACTGCCCTAGCTGTGCTTTTTCACATCATGTCTGCAACCAAGCAATGAATATTGACCCAGCAATGTAATCACCGCAAGTTTTAAACGAGCAGTGATTGTCACCGTGAACGGTGCTCCAAGCCACCACACCACCAAGCGGAAAATGAAAGCTGTGGAATTTTTTATCAAGCCTTCTCGTTTGTAATAAAAAAGATTGCATTTTCTTTTGATGACAGAAAATGGAAGCAAAAATTTTAAGGCGTACAATTTTTTCATCAATTATAAGTAGGGGAGACCAAGCATCCAAAGTTCGGAATCTTTTGGCGATGTAGAATATGACGTACTGTTTTTCATCAATTACAAGTTGGGGAGGCCAAGTACCCAAAGTTCGGAATCGTTTGGCAGGTGTAGAATATGACGTACTGGGCTTATTTATTCTAAATTCACTTGTATCAGCATTGCTAGAAGGTCTGTTGATAAACGGTGACAAGTATCAACAGAATGGGGTTACGTAAACTGCGGCCCGCAAGCCAAACGCGTCTCCCCATCTAGGCCCAGTAAGGGATGCGACTTCATCACAAATGAGGAAAGTGTTCAGTTTATTTAGTTACAAAGCAAAAGTAGTTTTACCAGCCGGTTGCCAGCAACCACCCTGTAGCATTCAAAAATAGCTGCAAAATCATACCGACAGATTTGCCTTATCTCCCTATCAACGCCCACTATGACGTCATATGGTCTGAACCAAAGTAAACCCGAGTGACAGACTATTAGCTCGCTATGCGCTCGTTCCCGGGCAATTTTTGCTGACACGTCACTCGCTCACGCATGCAACTGTTCGTACTTGTCTGCCAACTCTGCAGCTGAAGAAGCAATGACAGCATGTTGCAATACCTAAATAAAGTAAACACACTTTAACGCTGCAACATCATGTCTCAAACACCAAAGAGTATTCACGGAAATGTTTATTGCGTTCAATCAAAACGTTACACACATTGAACACTGCACTGGTGAACAAAAATATATAAGTGGCGTTTACACTAAAGTCTTTCAACAAAGCATTTGAATATGTAAGCTATCGTTAATACTGTTCAAAATAAATAAGCAGACATTTTTACATACGTTTACAGCTATTTTCAGTTGGCTGTTGTGGCTTTCCCAAACCAATAGGATGCTCGCTGACGGGGGTGCCCTGAAAAGATCTTATAAATCAAAACAAGCGTCATACATGCAGGGCCGGATTAAGCAATGGGCAAACTGGGCGGTTGCCTCGAGCCCCGTGCTTTTATTAATTTTTAGCGCTATTAACTATCGAATTGAATTGAATTGAAATAAATTTATAGCCTTATAACCTACATCACCAGCAAACTTGAACTGAAAAATCAAAATATTTACATACCGGTACAATTATTACCTGTACGAAAAATATTTAAAACAGACTGTCAATGACAAAATAACTGTGACGTCATAGAAGAGACTGGTATAATAGCATTCGAATTAATGGCTGCGAACGACTGTCAAATGTTAGAGCAATTATAAGAAATCTTAGGCCTTCTGACCTATATCTTGCAGCGTGCAGACAAATATAAGTCGGTGGAAATTTACAAGCTATTTCATTTCAAAAATGTAAATAAATAGGCAGGACACTAAGAGTTCAAAGGTTTCACGGTACAAGAAAAAGTCTACAGCGTGCTGGCATGTCTTTAGGAAGTTGCGAAACACTTTACAATGGAATCGAGAGTTTTTGCCAGCATTTACGGGATGAATTTGATACAATAGAAAAGGATGGTTTGAAACTCACAACCTATACAGAAAACCTATGCGTCTCAAAACAAACGCAGCCGAAAAACGAAGAAGACTTTTGATGGTGAAGTAGAGGAAACTGGATGCACTAGAGCTTTGGAAGATGCTCGAGAATCCTTTCGTATTGAAACTTACCTTCCAATCATTGATTCCTTAATTGCAGAAGTAAGAACATGAAAATCTGTGTACTGCATATTGCAACAGAATTTGAATTTTTTGCTGAATCTAAATACTTGGGCTGTCACTGATACGCTGCAAGTAAGTTGTTGAAAGTATATACAAGCGATTCGGACAGCGACTTTCCTTCAGAAGTTGTGCACTTCGCTTTTCATTCACGTTCAACTTCTGATCTTGGTTTGTTTGTTTGTTTGTGTTTGCCCCTCCTCTTCCTTGGGATGGAGGTACGGCATGAACGGTAATTCAGGTTCATGCCGTCAACCTAATTGATATTAGGCTAGAGGAAAGATGGCAGCCCAGTTCGAACCAGTCTTGAGTGACTGGTAGCCCCACCACCAACAAGGCGGACTGCCACTGGTGGGTACCCAAGAGTCGTCTGACATGCTGGGTGAGCAACTTCACAATTGTAACCCGGTGAAGTATGGGAGGGCCACCTGTCTGCCACATAAAGGTGGAGGCGTCCCGTTAAGTGCCTTGCCCAAGGGCACAACAAGGAAGCTTGCCGGCTTGTTCTCCACACTATCCCTTTTTATGCTGAGCGCCAAACAGGGAAGCTGTGAATACCATTTTTTAAAGTCTTTTGGTATGACTCGACTTAGGAATGAACCCCAGGTCTACCGACTACAATGTGGACGCTCTAACCACTGCACCATCGATCTTGGTTCGAAGACAGATACTGCACAAGCACAGCTGTCATATTTGAAAAAGAACTGCTCAATTGAAACTTTGTCAAATGTGGCTATTATTCTTCGTATATATCTGACCTTGCCTGTTGCAAATACGGAAAGTGAACGTCCTTTTTCGGCATTGAAAAGAGTGAAAAACTACCTGCGCTCATCCCTGACGCAGGATCACGTCTATGATTTCTGTATTATGGCCATCGAAAAGAGTTTCACAAAATCTATAAGCTTTGAGGATATTATTGATAAATTTGTTGCAGCGAAATGCCGAAAACACCAGTTGCAATACATTATTTGCCTTAGCATTTTTTTGTGTTGAACTCTCTGGATTGTTTATATTTCTCCGTCAATGAAGCAGTGCGAAAATTTTATTTTATATTTAATCTTTTAAAATAAATTTCAAAGTAAATTATAAACAAAATTGATAAAATTTACTTTTTTTAGTAAATCAAAATAACAAATTGGATTCAATCTCTTTGACCTAAATAAATAATAACCAAAATAAAAGTTTGTTTTTTTAATTTAAATTTCTATCAAAAAAAACACAAATAACGCAAAAAAATCAATTTTTAGTTCAAAACAAATACTGTACAGTTGACTTAACCCATTTATACTTCATTCATTTTAAATACCACGGATTACCTCAGGGACACCTTATTTCCGGAAGGTAAGGGCTTATTATGTCTTCTATCATTAGGATCTACTAAATCAGTGGCTCCCAAACTTTTTCGAGCGCGACCCAAATCTGAGTCAGTTGTTTTCGCATTCCATAATTTAGGGGTCCCGCGCTCTTTTCTGTCCCGGGCCCCGCGATCTCTTAATCCTCCCCTGCATACATGTAATATTGTAACCAATATTGCATGAGGCGTAGACAAGTGCAACGGAATTTCAAAAGTTAATTCTCACTTCTACATTAAACGATATATTTCAGGTTTTTAACAGTTTAATAGCACAAACTGTTGTAAGAACTTTGGTGATAGCAGACACCCATGCATTCACAAACAGCACCATCTCGCAAGAAACCATGCAGTTCTGTCAGCGTGAATGCCGCGTGATCGCGGTTCGCCATGGTCCAATCAAAGTGCATCAGGGCGGGTCGATATCGAGCACTAACAGATGTGCCACAAACAGAAAACAGGGTAATAAAATGATGATACCAGTGTTGTGTTGTATAATGTATGTAATTATTTTCGATGTAAACGCCGCCTTGTGCCTTGCACGCCTTGCCTTTAAGATTGTGTAAACCCCCACAAGCATGCTGACAAAGCGCACATGCTTCTGGTGCAATGCAACAAGCAATGGCCAATTAATTAACAAAAGATCCAGATTACGTAACTAAAATCAGAATGACACTGTATATCAAGCAGGTGTCTGGGCGTTTTATTTCCATTACGTACTTGTATTTCTATGTAATCGTTGTGAGTTGAAGTCAAACCTTGTGTGGAAATTTGACAACATTTATATATTTTTAAAAACACAACACCAGACACCGACACTTCAATTACTTCTAGTAAAGTGTGTTTTGCATTTGCTTTGACATTGACATTCGCAATTGTAATAACTTAAGGTAACAAAATCTACTGACGCTGGAAAAAAGTTCGGACGGATTGAAAGCTGCTTGACATAAGGGCGATAACAGGTCTGCCTAGCAGATAACAAAGCGATAAGATATATCAAGCACCGACACTAATGATAATGGTAACACAAGATTTGCATTGCCTGACTTCAATAAATAAAGCTTTGGAAGAAATCAAAACGTTTTTCGGATTGCCAATTGCACTGGGGCTTGATCAGAAATCTAAGATTAGTAAATATTGGTCGACAGATCAAAACAGATGACAGGATAGCAGCAGGAAACAGGATAACATGGCGATAAGTGATAATGCCTGACACCAAAGATTTGCATTACATGACTTCAACAAAGAGAGCTTTGGAAGAAATAAAAAGTTTTCGAATAGCTGATTGCAATGGGCCTTGATCACAAAACTAAGATTGGTGAATATCGTTCCAAAGATCGTGTAAGTAAAGTAAAGTTTGTAATTTGTTTATTATGTGTGTGTTTACGAGCAATAGTACGACTAACCACTCTCGTTGCCTATTTCGAAATCGGATGCGAGTAGCGAAGCAACAACGGCTGCGACTGTATTTACTCGAACATTCACATTCATTTCAGCCTAATATTTCAACTTTAGGCAAAAAACTTTTTTCGAATTGTTTTCTGTTTGTTTTTCGTGAATCAATCATTGAGCTCTACCCGAATTTTCAATTTCCAGCGTAAAGAATCACTATAACAATAATTATGACAGATAGCAGCCCGCCGTTTTTTGTTTTTAGTAATAAAATCACTAAATAGCAACGTGTTACTGACGCAGTATGATGGGAGGTAAAATGTAGCAGGGAGAAAAAAGTACGCTAAATATTTACCTACATTATTACAGTACATGTTTTAGATAAAATTTTTATGAATATTCAAGTTTTTAATTACACGTGTCCTGTAATTGTCATTATAATCTAACAAGATAAAGGTTTCTTAATTTATGTTACAGATATTCTTACGTACTATAGTTAAGGCATATGAAGCTAATTTAGTAATGTCTGATTTCAATGTGTTTTTTCCACTTGACAGTGGATTTTTAAAAGCATTTCTATGTCCTGTTAGCGGTTTTTTTTTGGAAAAATTGCATAAAATTGAAAATTCTTAAAAAAGAATAACTAAAAAATATGAATAAAACTATACAATATAGTGATAAAAATAGATCATGTGTCGCGTATATAAATTTGCGTATATATATGTCATCCGCTGTCAAGTGGTTAAATCAATTGTAGCCCTAAGGAAAAATTGTATCGTGCCATTAAACAGAGGTTGCAAAGCTTTCGGATCAGCAATTTTTTTCCGTTTCATGTCCTAATTTGCTCAGACCGGAGAATGGACTTCATAACAAGATATTCATTTTATCAAAATCAGTGTACTAATTCAATGGCGATGGTTACCACACCTTTTATCAAATAAGACAACGTAGGAAAAAGATTTCTTGGAAACGGTAAACCAGTTGAAAAAAATTTTATTGCACTCTGAAACGGAGTGAAAAATTCAAATCGCAACAGATGAGTGAGATTACTTTTCCTCTTGCTTGGCGTTGAGATACGGCGTGGACGGTAATCCAGGTGCACGCCGTCAATCTAATCAAAATTAGGCTAGGGGAAATACGGCAGTCCATTTCGAACCAGTCATAAATGCAAAATTGCAGACTGGTAGCCTCATCACCAACAAGGTGGACTGCCATTTGTGGGTACCCAAAAGTCGCCTATTACGACATCCTGGGTGAGCAGCTTCACTATTCTAGTCCACTGAAGTGGGGGTAAATCGCAACAGTTGTCCCAAAGACTTAAGCAAAAAGAAAAATTGAGATCGAATTTGTATCAAGGGAATGCATGGTAAGTTGTGCAAAAGAATTGTCTCGACAAAAACAAATCGATATGACTCGACATCAAGAAACTGTATCACCAAGCAAACAAGGTAGAAAAAGTTCTCGTTTCACCCCAAAAACAAATGATCGTAAGCAAAGTAGCCTACGAGTGAGTAAAAATGTTGCTAATAAAAAAGGCCACTGTTTGGAAACGAAGGAGTGGTTGTATTGTGCAAGTGTAATGATGGCATAAAAATCTAGCTTTTTTTCTTAGTGCCGTTTGTTTGAAAAATCTAACAACTTTTGGCAACACTGAATGAAACAACTTACATGTAGTTCACGAGTCATGATCTCAGATGTCAATAAGCACTATTTTCACTGTAATCACTACAGAAATGTCGGTCATGAAAACAAAAATTACGCAATTTCAAAAGGAAATTCTCACGCATGCAAAAAACGATGTATTTCGGATCACGATTTTGCAAGCCCACTCCGCCTTGCAACACTGTGGCATTCTAAATGCAACGGACGTTGCATAGAGGAACAACTGCCATCAACTATCGCTCGCGAGCCCCATTAAAAGACTTTTCAACAACAAGGGGACCAAAAATGTCCTTTTTTGGAGGTTGATATTTCTTCAACCACCGTTCTGTAAATTTTAAGATTGCATAAGCCTCATATAAGCTAGTATTTGTAAAACAAATGTGGTCGCTGAAACTTTACAAGGTTTTTGAATTTCATTAGCAAATCAGTTCATTAATGGTGACCCTTACTTCCACTCATTGATGGAGATGACGTACTAGTCGACGGCAGTGAAATCGACGAAACTGACGACGAGGGAGGCGAAATCGTCCAAACCGTAGGAAAGCAACCGAGCCGCATTGAGCACACCGAGAGGTTATTTACCATCGTTTCATGAATTTCAAAGGATGACGGTGGAAAAATTTCGAAATGAAATTTCGTTTCGTTTTGAACTGTTTTTTTCTAGAGTAAAAATTTGTCTGGAACCGCCTTTCGTAGAGTAAAATTTCGTTTTGTTTCACCCATGTAAAATTCGTTCCGAACATCCATACTTTTTACAACACACGGTGATTTCCAAAAGCTTTCCAAAAGGGCGTGCAACCTTTTTTGCAGGCGGGCCAATTTCAATGTTGAAAGTTTAGCGGGCCTGACTGGGTTTGCGAAGCAAAGTCTTTATGCAAATAAGCTTTGAAGCACTGATCGGTTTTGTTTTTCACCCGAAAAGAAAATAAAAACCATAATCTTCGATCCCTCAAACGAGTTGAGAAATCGAAGTGATTTTATCTAAACAAGGCCGGATATGAATTTCAACTTTACTCTTCTCGGCTCGCGGTATCTTGTGGCTCAACAATAGCACGCGATTCCTTCATTTATCTAACCAGCGCTTTCTTTTACATCTGACCCAGTAGCGGTGGTTGGGCTGCAGTTTATAATGATTTTTATGTGGCTTCTATGAATTGGAGGAAGCAGCATCCATATTTTGTTTTCTGAGTACAAGCCGATTGTGGTCAAGGAGAAAGTTGCATCTATGATTTGCTTTCCATGTGCGAGTCCATTGTTATCATAACCAATTAACTAAAAAAGGCATCGAGGTCCTCCCGCTGTGACCCGGCTGGCCACAAATTGCATGGCTGGCCACCACGACGGGTAGACTAGTTGGCTCCACCACCAGTATGCCACATAAACATGGAGGCATCCCGTTAAGTGTCTTGCCCAAGGACACAACAAGCGAGTTTGCCGGCTCGATCTCCACACTGTCCCTTGCTTACGCTGAGCGCCAAGCAGAGAAGCTGTAAATACTATTTTTTAAAGTCTTTTACTATGATTCAATGAGGAAATAAACTCCAGGTCTATCGGTCGCGAAGCGGACGCTCTAACCACTACACCATCGCACTGGTTGAATGAATGGTCAATAACTCATTATTCACTCGGCTCACCTTGAATGATTTTCTCCTCACTATTTTGTATTTTCCAGTTCACATATCAAAAACGTTTTTTTGGGACATCAGTGTTTCTAAACCGTGATTTTGATGAGAAAGCCTTGTTTTTGCAGATCAATTTTTCTATCAAATTGGCTGCTCTGACCATGGACCTAGCGTGCAAAGAAACTTTGGGAGGCAAATTCTCATGTCATATATATATACATGTATATTACAGGCAGTTGCAAAACAACGAAATCAAAACGTCTGAAACTTGAGAAACACATGTCCCCCATCCTCCCATAAAAATAGATTCCTGGGTTTGACATCCACTTTCGGCCACAAAGCTCTTCCGCTGACCACGAAATTTACGTCGCAGGCCACAGTATGTAGTCTGAACAGGTGAACTCAGAAAGACTTTCAAAGACGAATGCAAAAATGACAGTCGTCGACTGCTCATGAAGGCGGCTCGTTTCATTTTGTAATCTACGTGATGAAAACCAAATATTTATTTTGCAGTTAATGCAGGCTGTGATAATTATAGACCAAGATTTTTGTCAAAATTGCAATCTTGTTTTTCTCACGATCCAGTTTTGAGTGGTTTTACAGCTACTGAACATAATTTATTCCTATGGCGTCTACCATTTTCATCAGTCAATACGAAAAAACGCTTAGCCTAAACTAAGGAATATTACACATATTTGGGACAAATGATTCATCCAGATTTAGATAATATGTACAGTACCTTGAAGCGGATATTACGTTAATAAAAACAAAATAGAGCCGTCTTTTGGGTGCAAGAGGCTAGCGATGCACTTAGCAAACTGCAGACAGTGGCACTGTTTCGACCTATTAGGTCTTTTCAGTGCAGTTGGTGACCGACCAGAATCTAGAGGTTTTAATAAAGCATAACTTAGTCCGTCACACTTGTCGGACCTATACTAGGTCCATTGTAGTGGATGGTCTGTCAATACTCTACGAAGCCGTATCACTCGTGAACGAGTGGCAGTTGTCGCAGGTGGTCTAAGTCTAACAACTGCTAAAACATCTTTTCACCCTTTTTTGGCGGGCATCAATTTTCGACGCGGAATGCTCGAACTTGTAAAGTTATATCAGAATTCGATTTTTGCTAATGTTTTTGGAAATGGTCATTGTATAATACCAAAGATCCATGTTTTCGTAGAAAAATAGTCAAAAAGTACCAAAAGAGTTGTAAAAATTCCAATCGTGTTTGGCCCAATAGAAAAAGTTTGAAAGTTTTTCACAAAAAAGGGAAATGATGTTGCCATATTTGGATCATGCACTATAAAGCAATTTATAGCCAAAAGTATTTAGAATTATATTTTGCTTACAAGCAAATCACTTAAAGCTTTTCAGCGATATCGATTGACAGCACCTTATCATATTCTTTATGTACCAAACTTACCTGTTTTAATTTTGCTCACCACTTTTTGTCCGTGGTAAAAAGTAACACTCTTATTCATAAAGTTAAATTTTTTTGTATGAAAACAAATAATTAAGGTGCAAGATATAAATTGTCGGAATCGCCTTGAAATTTCCTTTAACTTGGTAAAAAGATTTTAAAAATCGGTTGAGAAATAAGGTTACAAATTGCTTTTTAAGTAAATTAATTTTTTTAAGTTTTAAAAAGTCATCATATGATGACCACAGGGGAGCGATGCGGTAACCGTTAAAAATGTCATCGTTCGATGACCCCGGCAGCGAAAATAAAGAAAGATGAACAAATCTAAGCAATAATTTCCTCACGGTTACAACAGTTGCTCACACCCTCACGTCATAGTTAACACAGCGTCGCATACAAGCAATTTCTCTTTAAAGAGCTGTTCCTTCTTCCAGAATTTTACTCTTCCAGATCTCAACATCTGGCTCCGGACCTTTTCCGGCAAACATAAACGGGAGATTTGTTTTGTCTACCACTTCATACAGATTGGTGAAATCAGTGCCGTGCAGACGGAGACGTTTTTTAAGTTTTTCTTTTAAAAGTGGATGGACAATCGCAAACATGATATCAAATATTTTCGGCTCGTTTGTGAAGTTGACTGATTTGATCCTCAAAGGCAAACTTTCTTGCATTATTTTCGTAAATCTCATTGCAAGTAATGGAGACATTTGTTTCACAATCTCCATGTTTAGATAAGCAAGATCGTTAATGACAACAACACCATATACTTGGTTGTCTTCCTCATCTAGAAGCTTATCTACAGTTATATTAACTGCAGCAACAATTTCAATCATATCATTACATTTGTTTAAACCAGGACGCATCAACATAACGAGTGATCCGTTTTTAGCCCTGCCTTGAAGCGGACAAATAACTCCTTTTTCCAGAACATGTTTTACAAGAATAGGATTGTTTATTTTTTCGTACATTTCTGGCCATTCCTGTCTTTGAACATGATAGTTCATCAATGTTTCAAGAGCTTTGGCTTGGTTATATTTTTTAGCTCTTAAAAATCTTATCATGAAAGCATCATCTTCATTCACGAGTTTTAAATTCGGATATTTGGTTTTGAAAGCGGTGCGAAGAGCATCAATTTGTTGTTTTCTCTTGTGATCGTCAGTTGGTTCATTTAGTTCATCAATTGCTTTGAGCAGAGCTTCTTTTGATAATTTGCATGGATAGCCAGGCATCGCAAAAGCAATTCCCACACTTTACAAAGTTACAAGCAATTTGATTCTCCTCGGATCTGAAACAAAGGTGATGTTTAAAATCTTGCATAATGAGGAAAGAAATCTCTATAGCCACTTGTTTTTTTACAAAGCAAATACCATAATTAAGCTAGGGAGGGCGGAGGAGGGGTTTAAAGTATTGCAAGGGGAGATTTGTTTTAAATCAAATTCCACGTAAGAAATGCATACTGATATGTATCAATCTACTGCATGATGGTTATCACTCAAGAACTTACAAGAACGACACGGTTATTTTGTCTTTTACTTGGTTTTAGAAGTATTACTTGCTAATTGATAAGGTTCTTTGACTAAAAAAGCGTTGGGGTTTTTTTGAGTGAACAAAATCACCAGTTTTTCTCACTTCGTGTTTAAGCTACTACCGTACTTTCTCTCGACAGCTGTTTTACTAGCAGCCAACATGTGATTTCTTCTTTGCTACTCAACTTGAGAATGATATTCTGACGTTTTGTCCCGTGTTCTATCACGTCTCCACTGGCCGTCGAAACTTGGATTCTTAACTATCGGTCAACAGCTTTACTTGTCCCATAGATTCATGTCTGCAACTATTCGATGCCCTAAGTGCAGGCATTCAACCAGCTAGAACAATTTTTTTCTGCAACGTTAACGGGCATTCACAACCGACGGGTTGTAGCACGGTGGAGGTAGTGACGTCACAGGGGTCGATGGCATCCGGGGTGCATTCAAAAAGTGTCACCTCAAATTTTCAAAACTGTAATGGCCAGTAGCCACTAGGTTACAGCAAAGGTTTTTTAGTTTGAAACAAGTTACTAAAGTGTGACCACCCTTGGAACAGGGTGCACAACCTGCGGCCGTGGGTAATACTAATAAATTGTAAGGCTGAGGACATACATAGTAGCCTAAAATACAAGTTATGGTGGTCATGCATCGATTAATGACTTGAAAAATTAAAGGAATTTTTAAAGGGATCTCCACACTAGAAAAGGTCTAAATCTTAACCAGAGGTAAAAAGTTTCAATCGAAAGAAAAAATTTACTATAATCAAGAAATTTGCTATCAAAAATTAAATCTGAAGAAAATGATTTTCTCATTTAAATATGCAGTTCGGTTCTTTTTTGGACCTGCTTGAAAAGATCTTTTGTATTGTTTTGTCTTTTGAGCATTTTTTTAACTCCAACACAATCGTGCATTACAAAGCAGCCAATCATTTTTAGCGTCAAGATATTTTTGAATCATGGCTCAGTAAATTTAGTTTCTTGCTTTACTCTCTATATTACTTTTACCGCTGAGTACCTCGCAAGAGATCAGCAGAGGACAGGGGCCTACTTTCAAGAGAAGAAAGGATCTATTCAGGCCCGTCAAGTCTCCCGAATTCGTCGGAAGTTTCCGATTTGCACACTTTCTCCCGTTCCCGATTTAAACTAAAAATTTCTCGCTTTTTCTCAAAATTTTTCATTTTGCAGAAAAAAACGTTATTAAGTTTTGAAGCTATTTTATACAGTATTATTCTTGTTAGATTTTTTGTTTGGCTTTTGCTTTGTACACCGTGTTGTCAAAAATATTGCCTTCGTTTTTCATCAAATGAGCATTCATTGTTAATCATAGAGACGCAACAATAGCCTTAATTTTCGGGGCCAGCTTTAACACTGCATTTAATAAATGCGCGTTTGAGGATATCAGCCGAATAAAACATCAGTAACTCAGCTACCTGTAGCCAGTCAGAAACAGTAGACCAGCAAATTAATCACGATTGGCTGAATGTCTACCCATTGATTTTCAGGAGTCGTAAAGGCAGTGGTGGAATGAGGATTTCAAAGGCCTGAGGCAAGATTTCATAGGGACTTTCTACTGGCCAAGTGCTCATTGGAGGCCTCTGTTTTTTCATATATTTCGAGATGGTTTCGAAGGTTTGGATTAGGAACACTTGTTGCAAACTAGGATTTCGGCCCTAAAATTACAAAAAACGACCTTTTTTCTTTTTTGGAAATCATCTCTATTTTGTTGACTTAAGATACACAGTCTAATTCAAAATAAGGGTTTCGTCCCAGAAGATACCGGCGCTGGCTTTCTTTGAAGATTAGCACCATTTTGCAAGACAAAATAGCAGTTTATAGAACTTGTATAGAAGGAGGGCCCTATTCTACATGAGGGGGACCTGAGGCAACTGCCTCACCTTAAATCCACCACTACGTAAAGTTGACGAGTTTATTAAATGCTGTTCTTTTTGTATAGATACTACAGTGTAGCTTGAGGTGAAAAAAACGATCTAACGAAACATCACAGTATATCAGAGAGTCACAGGAAGAATTATGCAGCTGTCTGTGAGACTCAGAGAATTACCAGCTCTTTGCAAAACGACGAGACGAGATAAATGAAGTTATTGATGCCAAAACTACGTTTGTAATGTTCGTGGCGAAAAACAACGAGCCATTCAGTAACTGCGATGGTTTTTTAAAAATCGACTGCGACATGTCTCCGGACAGTGAACTGGCCAAAAATATCGACCTGGAAAAACCGGTAATTTATTACAATTTTGTTTGTTTCTTCGTCTTTATCCTCCTGTCACGAAAAAGTGACGAAGGCGCTACGCATACGACGAATCCGTAAGACCTTACTGACCTAGAAGTTCTAGAAGTTACCATTTTTTCCAATCGACTTTCTGGCCTGTTGTTCAATTTGCTGTTTGAAATCCACCAAGCAGATACAACTATCGTGAAATATTTTATCCAAGGATACGAAAACGCAGCTTTGGTGCATCGTCGGGAGTTGAGCGAAAATTGTGTAATCGGGGGGAGGGGTTCGGTTTGCAAGAGCGATATTCTACACTGCGAAAGCACGAATCATGCGCTACAGCAAAAATTCCGGTGAAAGAAAAAGGCGCTAAACACAAACGGGGATCTGGGGACGTGACCCCAAGAGTTAGGTTTTGCTCGCACTACATACGAATATTTCCCAATCGGACAGTTTTCAATGTTGATAGGTGTGCATATCCCTTCAACTTTTGTATTGCTTTTACTTCGTAAGTTGTATTGTAATTGCGTTCTCTAACTGCTAGCAATATGCATACGACACAATGTTGCTCCCCTCTAAAGTTTTTTAGCAAACTAGGTCTATGGCTATAAATATCATTTTTCAAGTCTTTAGCATAGCTCATGAATCGAATCGAACTCACGGCAATTGCTTTAAAGCAGACGCTCTAGCCTTGCACTGTTTATTATTCACTGCCTATAAACTAAAAGCAACCGATTGAGGTCTCAATACTTTGAAACAACAATACCTCCAATCAACAATAGCCCTCAAGGATAAAAAGTTAATGATTAACTAACCTACGCTTTATGTGCTTAATGTTTTGAGGTAAAAGCAGTTGATAATGCTGCAAATACAAAAAATTTAAGATCAAGGTCATGTTCAAGTTTGAAATATGAGCGTTGTATGGTAGCTACGCAGCAGGCTCGACGTTTCTGTTGGCCCCTAATTTTAGGGATTACATTTGATCAATTTATCTTACTGTCTTCACCTTTACCCTGTCAGTGGCTGCTGTAAATCTAATCTTTAATTTGGGAAAGGGTCTGGTTTTTGAGGGCTCCCTGGTGTCGCCGATCTAGTGACGCCATTAATTGTTTTGCTGTCAAGTTGCTTTCCAAAGTTCCCAAACTTACCTAAGCTATTGATTTCTGCACACATTCTTCTTGCTTATTCTCCAAACTCAAAGAGACAGCTGCGTCGTCGTGGTCTAAGGGCTAGAGTTTTCGCTTCGCAGCGGGTAGCCACGTCTTCCATTCCCTTGTCGATTCAAGGCAGAGAGTTTAAAAGCGCTATTTACCGATCTTCTGTTTGGCTTTTAGCAATAGGAGGAATACGGAGAAAAAATATAGATCGTGCAAAATCTCTCAGTCGTGATTGCACTATATATCGTGGTACTAAAAAACCGTTGGATCTAAAAGGTACTAAGCAGACTATGCGTTCTTCTGGCAATGTGATTCATGGTAAAGATAATTTCTTTAAATGGTTTGATGCTGGCTGCACTAGCACACGTAAACACACTCAAACTCACACATAGCAATGAAGCGAGAATAACTTGTATGCCCCAGCCAGCGTTGCCCAGCATGGTTACCGGTCAATTATTTCCCGTTAGAAAGAAAGATCGGTTCCGCTAGCTTCACACAAAGATCATTCCTGAGAGCAGTAACAAAATTTGTTATAACAAAATAGCTCTTATTAAATCTTGTTACAATAGATTAGCTCTTGAATTAAGACGGTTCTTATTCACAAACTCCCTGTTATTTGAACCCAAATGACGGTATTTAGTTGTTGAGAACGACTTCTGTAAACTGGGTTCGGCCGTGGCCTGACTTTACCCTGGCTACAAGGGCAACCAGAATTACTGGAAACACTAATCTGATGCCGCGTTTATTTGTTGAAAAATAAGTCGTTTTGCAATTTAACATTTGAATCGTAAAATCGTCACTGTACATTTTCACTATGCTTCGCAGAATAATTGTACGATGCCAATTCGCATTCACTGTGATAAAAAAAGGGGACTACACGTGATGAAGAACGGTTGAACAGCACAGTGAGAAAAAATATGATCATTAAGACGTAACACAGAATGCAACGGATGGCTTAGCATATGTTATATTCTGGATTTTACGAGAGCATGTTGGAATAAAATAATAGCCAATTAAGGTCAACGGTTTGCAGGTGTTGGAATTGCGAATGATTTTAAAATACGGTTAACGAGCCGAATTACAAAGAGAATAATTTTGCCGAAACTTATTTCAAAAATGACAGATCTGACCCTCTAATTCTGGGCATCATTTTGTTTTTGGCATGCGTTAGCATCCCAACATCCCTTTTGCCAGTAATCTTTCACTAATCTTTCTTCAATTTCGTGCTAGAATGGACGATTACTGGCAAAAAACATGTTACAACGCGTAGGCATATCCAAAACAAAATGATACCCGGAATTACACCATGCGATAGTACATGTATAATAACCTTTACGACTTGTGACGTGAAGCGCCACACATTTCACATATTCCATCCGTTTCTCCCAACAAGTGTGGGGTTGCAAAATCAAAGTTGAAGGTGGACGCCGTAACTGTTTTGTTTTGCAGTTACCGTAATCTATATATATAAAACTCAAAGTTTGTCTGTCTGTCTGTCTGTCCGCTATAGAAATAAAACTGGAGACATTTAGATACAAACAAACATATGAATCTTATATAACTTTTTCCAGGGAAGCCAAGTACGGTATTTTGATTTTGATCAGAATCGTCTTTGGGGGGCTACGAGCCTATATTTATTCAACTGTTGCCAAATGCGCTACAAACAGTTGCCACAAAATAACTTATTTTATATTTGTAAATTTTGCCTCGATTGTTATCGCGTTTCAGTAGTATAGTGGTTATCACGCTCGCCTCACACGCGAGAGGTCCATGGTTCGAGCCTGGGCTGAAATATAGATTTTATTTTTGATACAATTACACGTTTTATAGAGTGACCACAAAGAAGTCAAAATGGTATTTTGATTTCGATCAGAATCGTCTATGGGGGCTACGAGCCTATAAAATATAGAGTTGTCTAAAGGTTTTGTTAGGTACCACAAATAGAAAAAAATTTGTGACAAATAAAAATCCAAATTTGATTGCAGAGTTACCCATCGTTAATCGGGTAAATATAAATTTTTCCAGGAAAGCCAAGTACGGTACTTTGATTTTGATCAGAATCGTCTATGGGGGGCTACCAGTCTATGGGGCTCTACTAAAGACCTATTTGTACTGTTATACGATGAAATAAAAATCATGAAAACACATTGAAATATGGTTATTCAATGTAAAAATTTAATCAGTCTTTACATTTTACCCGATCAACGACGGGTAAATCTGTTATCTATATATATAAAACTCAAAGTTTGTCTGTCCGCTACAGAAATAAAACTGGAGACATTTAGATACAAACAAACATATGAACCTTATATAACTTTTTCCAGGGAAGCCAAGTACAGTATTTTGATTTCGATCAGAATCGTCTATGGGGGCTACGAGCCTATATTTATTCAACCTATATTAAAATATGGTTATTCAATGTAAAAATTTAATCACTCTTTACATTATACCCGATCAACAACGGGTAATTTAATCAGTCTTTACATTTTACCCGATCAACGACGGGGTTAGATACAAACAAACATATGAATCTTATATAACTTTTTCCAGGGAAGCCAAGTACGGTTTTTTGATTTCGATCAGAATCGTCTATGGGGGGCTACGAGCCTACATTTATTCAACCTATATTACAATATGGTTATTCAATGAAAACATTTAATCAGTCTTTACATTTTACCCGATCAATGACGGGTAAATCTGCGGTATTTTGATTTCGATCAGAATCGTCTATGGGGGGCTACGAGCCTATATTTATTTTCCTTCTCTTTACATTTTACCCGATCAACGACGGGTAGAAATCTGCTAGTAAGTTATATAATGGCAGGCCTATTTCACGATTTGGCGCGATCCTTTTCTTAGTAATATATATTCGTGACGTCAAGTTCTTTGGCTGAGCCTTTGTGCAGGGTTAAAACAAAAGGAGGCATTTCTCCCCCCAAAAGGCTTGCATTTCATCAACCCATTGACCTTAAATAACCCGTTTAGATGAATAACCTTAAATAACGTCGTTCGAAAGCAGGAATTCGTCATTAGACGTGGTGCATAATGGAAATAGAGAGTTAGTGGTTAAATCTGGCCAGGCTAGACCTACTATAGGTTTTCTTCAGTCTATTCTAGATCTAACTGGGTTATATTAAACCACTAACAAAACTATCTAAATTTGTCACAACCCTATCTAAATTTCATACGAAAGTCAATTTCTAGACTATAGGTTCAATTTTCTTAGTTTTTCGTATTGATTTCGTTTACATTTTGGCAGAAAATTTTCACAACCTATAGCCTGTCTAAAATTACACTAAGTTAATTCTAGTTCTTCAAAACTTTTTTCGGAAAACCCCTTCTAAAGTTATCTCGCCAATGACTTGTCAACCCCCACTAATTTTGGGCTAGCGCCGCCCGTGATTTACAGGTAAATGCTATTACGTAGACGCATTTAGCCTAATAAATGTAAGACTCAAAACTTTCCACAATTTTAGGCCTAGTCAGCAAACTTACGTTCCTTGCTCTGGGCATAAACGTAAAGGACCGGACAAAGTGACCGGGAGCCCAGAGTCCTGCAACTAAAGTTCAGTTGCTACAGTTGATTCGCTTATGGTTTAAAACTCTTTCGCTCCCGCGATCATCGATTGATGATCTCGTGTTTTCAGTGTTTACCTCAATTTTTTTTAAATTGAGTTACAAAATTAGTTTAATAAAAAATCGATTTGTGACTTTATTTTTCATCCGATTTTCATAACATTTTCAAAAGATCACGCTTATTTCCTCACGCATCGGATGATGTATAACTTGTGCCCTAATTCTTGGATTTTTATACCCAAAATGGGTTAAAAAGACCAAGAACCCAGTTGCAGACGACAAAATCGGCCAAATTCTCAGCACGTGCCAACTACGCTAAAATCAAATTGAGATTACATCTTTACCACATAACCAAACCCTTTATCATTGACACAGTCTGAAAACTACTCTATTGGGGCATCATTTGACAAAATTTCAAGCGATAATGATAAATTTTACTTTTTTAAATTTCCAAATTTTTTAGGGGTCTCAAAACCCCCCAAACAAATTTGAACGCTAAGTAGATAAAAGTAAATTTAGTGTGTAAAAAATATGGTATGTTGCTAAATACTGGTCTCATTTGAAAGCTTAGGAAATTTGCTTTCCAGCAATATATAACTTTAAATAGTTTAGACTAAGTGGTATATGATATTTACTGATCAAAAATGAGTACTGTACATCATGTCAGTTCAAAACCTCTAAAATTTTTTGACTTACCTTCACTAAATTGTAGTTTTTACAAAAACTACGCCCTATAAAACGATAAAATAAATTGCAAATATTTCACCACTAAAGTCGTCATTTTGTATCAAGTTTCCAAGGAGACAAGAAGCGAAATACAAGTTTAAAAGCTAGCAGAAGTTTGGCTTCTCTAAATCAAAGTTTGCTGTATGCCCCTTGTTTCTCAAGAAATGGGAAGGGTGTAAACAAGCGGCTGTTTCATTGTCAGTGACAGCATATTCTATTTAAACTTGATATTTTCTGATTCTTGAAGAAATTCCCTGTTCAAAAATACATAGTGTTACATGGTTTAGGCTAACCTCTAGCAGATAATAACTGATCATATTTTAGGTACTGAATTTAACTACCAAAATTTGGTACCGGTCGGTACCGATCAAAAAAAAGGTCATGTGCCTCAGAAAATTGCGAATTGTAGAAAACCTAGGCTTTTAGGTAAGTTTTGATTGATGTACCTTGAAAGCTTATATCCTTAGCATCATTTTGCGACCATTTCTAAAAAAATTGGTAGAAAATTAAATCTGTAGTGATCTTTGAGGTGAGGGTACCTCTTTAATTTTGAAGACAACTACCCCCCAGTTGGGGGGTTAATTTGCATAAAATTTGCATATTCAAAAAAAATGTTTTTTTTCTATTTGAAATCCTCAAGAAATGTAGATTTCAACGATATATCACACTTAATGTAGAAGTAGACAGCTGAGTAATGATTTGTAAACAAACTTAAGGTACATAATTATGATTAATTATGATTGATTATGACAGTTTTTCGCGCTGCCACCTTACGGACATTTTTTTTCGCTATTCACGCGGGAGCAAAAGAGTTAAGCCTACCCAAGAGGTTTTTGTGCTATAAAAGAGAAAAATTTTTCTAAATTCTGCAAGATTTTACATTAAATTCTGCGTTTTCTTCCACTTTGCTATCAGTGGTGATCAATATGTTTTAGGTTTAGGGGTTAAGATTAATCTAGCACGTGACATGACTTTATACATTTATTGTAACTTGGAGTCCACCTAGAGTTCAGTTATTATAATTTTCGTACTGGCCAATGCATTATATAAAAATTAGATTTATGTCAGTACTTTAGTACTGTATATATCATTCTACTTTAACTGGCAGCATAATAGTAATATGCTTTTCTATTTACGTTTGCATTCCAAATAACACCTGACGCGATGGCATAGTGGTTAGAGTGTCCGCTTCGCAGTCGGTAGACCTGGGGTTCATTCCCCTTGTCGAGTCATACCAAAAGACTTTAAAAGATGGTATCTATAGTATCCCTGCTTGGCGCTCGGCATTTATGGGAGGTTGTGGAGAACAAGCCGGCAAGTTCGCTTGTTGTGTCCTTGGGCAAGGCACTTAACGGGATGCCCCCGCCTTTATGTGGAAGACAGGTGGCACATAAACCTCGAAAAAAGCAACTCCCAAGCGAGTGCGGACTTCCCGTCCAAAGTATAGCGATACAATTCGCTTTCTCGTGAATGGAGGATAAAAATGGCAAATAAAACAAAAACAAAAACAAAAACAACAAAGACAGTGGACAATATATACTGCTGCTGCCTGCTACTGCTTTTGCTGAATGGTACCAGACAGCATCATGACGTCACTTAACATTAGGACGAAATACAGCTATTTCAAAGCGTTCAAGAAAAAAAATCATGTTTAGAAATTGCTAAAGTGCTTGACCACCTGTTGCGTCTTTGATGAAATTTACATCGTTTTATTATTATGGAACAGCTTTTTTGATATCTTCCACCAAAGATTTCAACCGTATTTCTAAGGTCAGAGATTTTTGAGGTCACACGACATATTTCTTCTTCCACCTGCCTGTTTTGTGTTGTATTCAGTCTTTTTCTGCTTTCTTTCATCATTTACGTTATAGGCTGCCCTGGTAGTCCAATGCCTTTTTAACATAACCTCGCTATTTTGTCTCAAAATGTGCTCAAACCATAATGCCTTGTTGACTATTGTCCTTCTATTTGGCATTTCTCCAACCCCAACAATTCTATCAGTTTCTCGCTATTTTATTTATTTATTTCTTTTACACCTCAAATTGTTTTTGATGTGTATCTCAAAATCGCTATCTCATTTTAACATTAGCATCACACTTCGCGTAACTCTCTTATTGAATTAGCGACCTCACACAGCTTCGATAAATTTTTTGTTTTTATCTTTAGTGAAGCCCTTTTTCATACTCTCGAAACCTCATTCAACTATCTCTTGTCTTTGTTGCTGCTGCCGCTTGATATCCACCACTGGCATTCAAGCGGTTTCACACGTATCAAAATGCATTTACCTTACTGTTTTTACTTGCAGTTGACAAAGATTATCAACAGGTTCTTATTCTTACCTTCACACCGCACCTACTGAAATTGAGTAAAATCCTATGAAATTACAATTAGCTAGGAGGTCTTTAGCCTACTCTACCTGATTGACGTTTCTTTTTTGAAGAACGGAAAGTTTTAGGACAATTATCGGTGCTTTATATTAAAACATTTAGTCCTAGCATCTATTTGTTTACACCAGCTATGTCCAACCCGCGGCCCCCGGGCCGCATGCGGCCCAGTTGAAGATTTTGTGCGGCCCAGTTGAACGTTTTCGTTTTTATGTATGTACAGTATAATGACAATTAGTACTTAATTTTGATAACCAGCAAACATTTTCAGGAAAACTCTGGCCGATGGGAATTGAATAAAACAGACCGATTTTATCCAAGAACGACGTACTCACTTGGTTTGCCAAATTCTTGTTTTGCTAAAGCGCTTTTGTAGAGCCCTGCTGCCGCATTCCATTGACTCATAGCTTGACTATGACATCATGGTTAGGGAGTGAATAGAGGTGCCAAATCGTTGTTATCATTTTGATTATGGATCAAACGCTTTCAGTAGTTTAAGCTAAAGAGTTTACTGAGAATAAAGTATAGAAACATATTAACTGTATGTCTCAAAAGTTGAAGAGAAAGCTTGAAGATGAAAATCGACAGTTTTAGAAAGAGTGGGAAGACTTGTACTTTTTTATTCAAGTTAAGGACAAAGCTATATACTTAATATGCCGTAAATGTATTTCAAGCATAAAATCTTATAATCTGAAACGACACTACGAGCAAAAACATGATAAAATTAACGAACTTAGTGTTGGTGAACGAAAAGCCAAGCTGCAGTTACTCAAAGCCGGGTTAAACGCTCAGCAAAATGTGTTTCAAAGGCCAACAGGTGAAGCAACTGCAGTTGTAACTTCTAGTATGCGCATATCTCATATTATTGCAAAGAAAATGAAACCTTTTACGGATGGTGAGTATATAAAAGAATGCCTTCTTGCTGCAGCTGAAGAAATTGCACCAAAAAAAGTCAAACATTTCAGTCAAATCAGTCTCTCACGTCAAACTGTGTCACGAAGAATTCATGTCATATCAAATGAAATTTGTGAGACGCTAGAAACAACTTTAAAAACGTTTATCTATTTCTCACTGGCTTTCGACGAAACAACGGATATCGTTGATACATCTCAACTTGCTGTGTTTATCAGAGGAATTGACAGTCAAATGAAAGTGACAGAAGAATTCCTCGATGTTGTAAGCTTAAAAAACACGACTACGGGTAGAGACATTAAAGATGCTGTGATAAAATGTATGGAAGATCATCAACTAGATTTGAAAAATTTTATTGGCATCGCAACAGATGGAGCACCCTCAATGATTGGAAAAAATGTTGGAGCAGTTACTTTGATTCTCAGACATATAGAAGCTTGGGAAGGATGTTCCAGCTCTGGAAAAGAAATGTTTCTTTGTCATTGCTTTTTACACCTGGAAAACTTGTGTGCCCAAGTACTAAATATGTCCCATGTTATGACAGTTGTAGTTAAAGCTGTCAACTCGATAAAAAACAACTCGCTGAAACATCGTCAGTTTCAAGAGTATCTTAATGAACTGGAGTCAGAGTACAGTGATGTGCTTTTCTACGCGAAGATTCGGTGGCTGAGTCGTGGGAAATGCTTAGAAAGATTCTGGAATTTAAAGCAGGAAATTAAAAATTTCATGAAAGAAAAGGTTTACGATGTTCCTGAACTCGATGATGACCAATGGCTTCTAGATTTATGTTTTCTTACTGACATCACGAAAAAATTAAATGAACTCAATCAGAAACTTCAAGGTGAAGGCAAACTGATTACAGACTGTTATGAAGATATACAAGCATTTGTCACAAAACTTAAACTTTACGAAAGTCAACTTAAATCGAAAAATGCATTTCACTTTCCACTATTAAATAGCTTCAAGAGTGATAGCAAAGATTTTTGTAAATATGCCAACGAAATCACAAAATTGTTGAAAGCATTTCAAGAGAGATTCGCTTACCTACAAAAATTTGACAATTTGTTCAAAATTTTTATGTGCCCATTTGACATTCAGGTAGAAAAGGCTCCAGAGTATCTGCAACTTGAATTGATTGATCTTCAATCAAGTACGGAGTTGAAACACTTGTTTCAAAGAAGTGAAAAACTTAAATTTTATAATGAGTATATCCATGAAGATAAGTTCCCCATCCTGAAGCAAATGGCAATGCGTATTGCAGCGGCAATAGGAGCAACATATTTGTGCGAGTCTTTCTTCTCAAAATTGAAGATTGTCAAATCGAAGAATCGAAATAAGCTGACGGATGAAAACATGACAAACCAGTTACGCTGTGCAGTATCAAAATTGCTCGTTGATATTAGAAAAATGAGCAATAACATTCAAAAACAAGTTTCACATTAATTGAGGAAATAGATTGGTGATTCTTGTTTATTATTTTTTGTCTGTATGTTATTGCTTGAGAGTTTGCCGTTGACTCTTTTTATCATATAAAAATTGAGTTGAACTTCATACTGTTTAATTATAGGTTATTCAAAGTGCGGCCCTCATTAAAATAATGGTACAATTTTTGGCCCAGTATGGCATTTCGGTTGGACATAGCTGGTTTACACAGAAGTCCAAATGATAATTCCTCTTCTCTTCCATTAGGCTGACAGCAAAACATCCGGAACTGTTAATTTGAGGTGCAGTTACAACTTCGCCATAGCCACAGCCTAGCGATTTTTCAGCAGTGGGCTTTCAGGCATCTCTTGGTGGTCGATGGGGGGCAGGAACGGTGTAGACTGATTGATAATCGAAAGACTGAGAGGTGAACGCTTAGCGTCGCATGCGTCATGGTTGAACGGATTCGGCGGCTGCATGGAAGTTAACGCTTTGAACACAAATTGTGGTTTACGATCACCGCAGAGTGATTCGAAGATCGCCATATGCACGTACGTGAACGCCATACGCATGAGCGATTCGAAGACCGTCGCGTTATTTTTGCAGTCTCTTATTCTTCTTGTGTTCGATTAAGTTGAATCTGTTTTCACTACGTCTATTTTTCTACTAGCAGTAAAAACGACGCCAGCACAGGAAGATCCAAAATTGATATTACCACAGGCGAACCAAGGTTTTATTGCCAGCTTCATGGTTATTGAAATGACATATTTTGCTTTTTCACTGCAATGATTTTCTAGCGCCAGGACATACTGCATTCACATTTCATTTCCCATATTACACATTTTGCTGAGCTGCAAGCAGATCTGTGAATACTATTTTTAGTCGATGGTATAACTCCACGAAGGAAATGAAGTGAATTATAACAGAAATGATTGTTCCAAGCAATGGCCTAGTCGTTGAGCTAGCTTTGTAAATGCTTACGGCAACTAGATTCAAGTTTTATGAGATCATTTTATTAATTTACAAGTGACATTCAAAAAAGCAAATTGTTATCAATAAGCAGCATTTAGTGCAATAAAAAATACAAAAATATAATGTTCCAAATACAAAACACAATAGCAACGACGTCATGATTATGATGTAATAATTTCACAATGTTTATGTTTGAAATTTTGTATTGCATAAACCAAAAATCTTTAAGTGTAC
Organism: Trididemnum clinides; assembly: GCA_963675345.1. Taxonomy (NCBI): domain Eukaryota; kingdom Metazoa; phylum Chordata; class Ascidiacea; order Aplousobranchia; family Didemnidae; genus Trididemnum; species Trididemnum clinides. The sequence continues at coordinate 9,795,539 of OY776298.1, forward strand.
GTCTACTCGTTTGGTCGCCGTGTGTTCGCACCAAGAACTGTAGTAAAGACGACTCTCCTTGGTGATTTAAGGTTACGCTAATAAGAAATGCATTGACACAAACCCTACCGGTAGCTGAGAAACAACACGAGAACTTATTTAACTTATGGAACGCAAGATAACCAAAGAGCAAAACTGCAAAGCGACTTTACGGTTTTTGAGTCAGCAGTCTTCCCACGTCGTTGCAGTTGGCGCAAACCGAAGTTTGAATCCGAAATAAAAAGCATAATGCAAACGCCAGTTTCCTTCAACCAGCAGTACAGTGATCCCTCGCTATATCGCGCTTCACCTATCGCGGCTTCGCGGAATTTTTTACAGTGCTTTTTTTACAGTGAATCCTGATTGGCTCAGGGGCTTTACTGTTGTCTAGAAGTGAAAAAAGTTGATATATACGTTAATATTTCTATTTCTTAAACACATTTTGGGCCTGAAAAGAGGTTTTGTTTTTTGTTTCATTCTGCAGTACAGTATTGCATTGTAAAATAACAGTAAAAAATAAAGCTGACTACTTCGCGGATTTCACCTATCGCGGGTTATTTTTGGAACGTATCCCCCGCGATAAACGAGGGTTCACTGTATTTCAATCGCTAATCTAATAGGTTCAACGCGCCAAGCTGAAGACGACGGGATTGACAATCTCTGCCATAACAAAAGGTTGCTCTTAGGCCCATTAAATGTTTTACCACGGAAAGCAAACAACCGGTTCAAAAGTTAAAACATAGTTTAACCGTTGATCGAAATCGGCGGGCTTGCGCACGAGATTTTGAATAAGATCTGTTTTAGTATCACGACGTAACTAATCCAACAGCAATTAAAAGTTCTTCAAATAATTCATTTATCTTACAAAATTGTAACTTTATATAAATTCTAAAACCGACTATCGTGTCAGTACCAGCATAGAATGCAAAATCTTGAAAGCAATGTACCGCACATTCGATTGATTAGTTCAAGAGTGGTCCGAAGCCTGGGGGGCTCCGGGCGACTTTTGTGCGGCCAGCGAACACTACGTGCATGTCGTATTTTCCAGTGTAAAATGCACGCATTACGAGCAGCCCTTGAAAAGTCGCGCATCATCATAGTGCAGGTCGACGCGTCACTGTTACTGCGTAGCAGTGTGCTTTCACGCTTTGTAACCACACACACTTAGGTTAATTTTTGGTCTTTGTTGCAAGCACAGACTCTTTTATTTCACTGCAAGCAAAATAAGCTCGTAAGCGAAGAGCAATTTTACTGCTTAAAGAGACTTTGCCCTGAAGATGTGCTCTATATTTACCGTCACGTAGAGTTGTTAAATAAAAATTCTCAATAGTGAAGTGACTGATAAGCGCCTCACATAAAGGCTGATTTCCATCAGGCGTAAATTGCAGGCGTAGCGTAAAAAATTCTTTGTTTCTCTATTTAGTTTTGTGCGCCGAGCGCATTTCTCACTCTACGCCTAATGGAAACCAGCCTTAACAGAATGGTTGGCTAAACGCAAGATGTTACCTACCTAAGTACGATGGTGGAAGAGGGGTATTTTAAAATTTGGACGAGAGGAGGAATGGCGCAACATTTGATAAGCTTAATCATACAAGCAAGCGATGCAATAAAATAGTGCGCTTAACGTTCTTTTGGCGAAGGCGGGCAAAGCACCATAAACACCTTTTTTGGAGATCGACTATATTAACCGCAAATTTTACCACCCAAGTGACTTATGTTTTAAATTTCTAGCTATTTTCACACCGTTTGAAGAGCATCGCCCTATATCCCCCCCCCCCCCAAATACGACACTGGTTGGTGAACCATCCAAATTAAAGAAGACATTAACATAACAACTCAAAACAAAAAGCAATAAATGATTTTGCCAATTTGTAGCGTTATGCATCTTCTTTAATAGCAGCGAATGATTTTTTGACGAACGACATACAAGCAGAAAACAGCACAAAATGCGTTCAAGGTGCAGCAAACAGTAAACCAAATAAAACTTCAAAAACCGTTCTTTCATCACAATCAAGTTTTTTTCTTTTGTGGCCCGAAGTTTTTATTTAAACCTTAACGCGGCCATTCAAGCTGACGGTCTTGTACCACCGTGATCTGGCTTATTATGTTGTAGGCTACAAATATAAGACTTTAGCGCAGCAATAAAAGCTTGAGATAATAAATCAAGTTATCTCAATTAAAAAGAGGAAATATAACGTCACAATGAAGTAATTACACACCAAACTGAGTAAAAAACTACTAAAGCAACTCAAAAATATGCTGCCAACACAGGTCGAAGTACGCTTAGGGCATAGTTTACAACCTTTTGTAGTCACGGACTCAATCCTTTGCGGTCCAAGCTCATCCCTGGGATGAATTGCTGTGCTTTGTTTGTTTAATATTTCTTCAATAAAACTGCAACACTGCTAGTGATAACTTAGGTCCATACAAAGCAAAATTTTAGTTTTTTTAACACAAAAATGATCTAAACCGCTAATGCAAGTAAAAATGTACTAAAATCAGTTGAAAAAAAATTGGACCTGATAAGCAAAATTTGATAAAATTAATTGGACCGCAAAGGGTTAATGAAACTGTCAGTCATGCGGACCCACACCTGAATTTTGTTTGAAACTCGATGAACATGCAAAGTAGGGATTTACGAACTTTCATTAAAAGACAGATGTGAAGACCTTTTCTCAGATATCAATACATTCACAGGAATTTACATGAATATAAAGACCTTCAAGCCATCAAGTGAATAATTTTTAGCTTTTATTAAATTCCCCAGAGCACTTGCAGACAACCTGAAATCTTCTCCCGGACCCTAGGCTGGAAACCGCTGGTTTAGAGTAAGAGTTCTTGCACTACAGGTCAAATCACTTCTTATAATTTAGGGCGATATCAAGATTTCGTTTATGACGTCACAAATTTAAACAAACAACGCGCCTCTATCCCAACGATGCCGAACTGTTTAGTCCATACGCAGCTACTAGACAGCACAAAAAAAAATGCTATCTCCAATGAAAAGCATGCGTATACAGAGCAAACCTGCTTTTCTAATATACCTGCTGCTGGTGTAATAACAACTTTCCCCCAATAAAAACACTATGTGGCAAGGCGATAAGTAGTTATTCCTTACCTCACACATCGAAATGGCTTTTCCAGAGAAACATATCAACTACAAGGTGGTACCGTCCGCCGGAGTGCTGAATGCTCCGCTAATCATGCCATAAAAGCGGAACCGGCAGTCATTTGAACACTGAAAACTAGCTTAAGGGAGTCGAGGAAGCAACAGCTCAAGGACTTTTAAACACCTTATGATCTCTATCTACATTTACCGACTCAAGATATTCACGGCTCTTAGGTACGATCAATTACAAAATTAAGTTGAGCGCGATTAAAGGTCAAGCAACGTCGCTACACACTATTACCATACTTAGGTCGAATGAAGAGACTTCGAGTTTAACAAAAAAACGATCTTTTCAGAAGTAAATCTGATTCGGTTCTATAATATGACTGGTCAAGACTAACGAAACAAAGCGAAAGTTCATCCAAAAGCTTACTGACAATGATTTTCATCTAACACTCTTCAGCAGTTTGCCATTAAATGTACTTTTAAATTTTGTTCCACAGGTCAACCGTTAAAGCAAGTTTACTATCTCCCCGCTCAGCACCATTCGCGTAAACATACCTTAAATACTGATTCTATCAAACCATAATTACAGAGCCAAAATTTATGAACAAAACACAGTTTATAATCTTGAAGTAGTTTGATGTTACTGAATTTGATGATCTTCGTTGTGATGTAACTGCGCTTTATAATCTTCGTTGTGTAACAGCAGAAAAAAAGCACAATACGCCATTGTTGCGTGGTTACAAATCATCTGAAAAATTCAATGTATCGCTTAAAAATCAAAAAAATATGAAACTTTGGTTACCATTGCTGAGACATATTAACCAGTTGATCATTTTCAGGTACACTAATTTAACAGGTTAATCGGTTAATTTCAATCAGAGGCAAGAGAAAAAACTAAACGCTGTTTCTTTCAACAGATTTGGTATAATTCGTAGCTAAGAAATAATCGATGGCAGCTAATGGTTTTATGATGCAAGTATTTCGCAAAAAGTGAAAGAGCATAAAATTGGAAGTAGGTACCGCTGCGTTAATGCATTCTCTGAGCCTCAAGCCTTTGTATTGCAAGACAATTTAAAGTTTTCACGGCGATGTCAGGTAGCAAGAAATGCAGTTAGTTAAGCTCGCGAGTACTCAGCCTATCTGGTAACAAGCCCATATGAAAGCCAGGAATGAAATCTCTGATGGATGCTACCATAATCAGCTATTACAAATGATAAACAAAGAAAAGCCATCAACTGTAAGCAACCTGAAAATCAAAAAAGAAAATCGTGCTTGTTGCATGTGATGTAAGATCAAGGGAAACAAAATGGTAACGCATATTGTTAGGTAAGATGATGCTAAAAAGTATTAATCACTTAAGAGGCTTTTCACTCAAACAAAAGCAGCACAATCACGCCACATTCTTTCGCCAAAGATTTAAAATGATCTAATGTAACATACGAATTATTACTGTTTCGAATATTTGTTTTATCCAAGTGCTACCAATGCTATTACCATAAAGACGCAAAATACTTCAAAGTTGGCAATTCTTGAAATATGGACTAAGGTTTGGTCCACCAACTAGTACAGAGTTTTTCAAAACTTTTTTTAGCTGCGTACCATTTTGTTGGAAGCTAAATGTAGGCGTACCCAGAAAAAAAAGTTTTTGTCCTTTCTCAATTTGAAGATCTTTTTCTTTATAGAGATTAAATTTATGCAAGCGATTGTTTTGCCTTTTTTTTTGTGTTGTAAATCGCTTGTTGTACTCGTTGTTTTTGCTTTTCTCAAGTTGAACAATTTTAATGTCAAAAAATTTTGAAGTACTTCTTCGAAAAACTTACTCACGTACCCCAGTTTGAGAACTTCTAAACTAGTCCAGAAAACAGTAGTGAAAACTGAAGAATCATTTTCATTTCATTAGTGATTTCAGATTGTCACTTACAGAGCATTACATATAAAGGCAGAGGAGTTATTGGAATCATTATCAAAAAGCAGGATACCACCGCAGATGAAAAACACATTATGATTTCGGCATGCATTTCTATGAATGTTGTAGCCTACAATCATGTGGAAACACAGGCAAGACTGCTTTGAAAGTAACTAGCATGTGTGTGCAATGTGCATGTGCCATTAAAACTGAAACATGGCGGGAAACCATTAAACCACAGAAGCAGGGTAGTTGCCAATGACTTTCAAAAGAGCGTTCACCTTAATTTTTTCGTTTACATCAAGTAGGCACGAAGTCAAGAAACAGTAGAGGCGAAGTTTATGTAAAGCACGTGACTTAGGCTCGATCAATCTTAATCCACCTCCTGTAAAATGTAGAGACAGGTCTTCTACCGTCACTTTAAAACTATTTTGCTTATATCCTATGCTACTAGATCTAATATCACTCTGTGGAAGTTTTAAACAATCTACTGAAAAGCAGGAATTTCTACAAGCACAGATACACTACATTAGAAGCGTAAATGCAACTTTTAAGGCTGGTTTCCATTAAGCGTAGATTGCAGGCGTGGCATGGAAAATTTTTTGTTTCTCTATTTAGTTTTATGCGCGCAGTCAGTCAGCGCGCATAAAACTAAATAGTGAAACAAAAAAATTTTTCACACCACGTTTGCAATCTACGCCCAATGGAAACCAGTCTTAGGCAGCCATCAACCCATTTTTTCCGTGGGACGGAAGCCGAGTATAGATAGCAGTTTGACTTATTAACACAATGATGGTTGTAACGCCAAGAGAACCAGCTACCGACTGTCAGAAGTGCCTGTTTTAAGTCTGAAAGAGCTTTAAAAATAGAAACTCACTTCACAGTTCGAAGATGGTCAGAAGCAGCCGCTTTACGTAAAAGCCCTTATTGAATGCTGAGCACAAAGCTGAAGCTTAATGTAACAATAAATTTTCCAAAATGTTTGAATCTTTCAAATGTGCTCAATTGCCAGGGAGATAAAGAACGTCCAGGATTGGTTTCAAACACAAGACATCCGGTTTAAAACCACAAACTATGCCGTTTGGTTAAATGCTCGCTGCTTAATAAGCTGCATAAAGCTACTCCACTTTACAGATGCTATCACTGTAGCGGTTAGAATTGTCAATCAGTAAAATGATTACACAGCATATGCAGAATCATGTGCAAATTACTGCAAGCAGCATGCTACGTGTAAAATTGTTACCTTGACGTGAAGTCAACAAGGTCCAATATTGCCAAAACTGTCATTTAAAATGCAAATTAAATAACTGATATTAGAAGTGGTATACAGGAAATAGTCAAGCTCAAACACCAATTTGATATGCAACATCTATGCTTACAGTCACTAGCACAAGTTTAAGACCAAGTTTTACAAGATTATAAAGTAGGCCTAGAATATAAATTCAACAATAAGTCAAAATAGTGTTTAGCAAGGTCAAGATGATTCACAGTTGCACCTGTCATCATCAAACACCTATTTCACTACAAAGTTAGGTAACTTCCTTCTAAATATAAGTGGAGGTAAAGGGGGTGCGGAACCAAACTAAGAGTAAAGTTTTAGTTGCTACCGCTCGGTGTGTTGATCGTAGGACCAGCAAAAAATCATATTATATTGTATTTCTGCTTTAGTGGTGAGAAAAACTGTAGTTGCCTTAAACTTTTGCAAAGAACTTTAACTACAAGTTTGGCTCCTGTTCAAAGAAAGATTTTGTAAGTTTGAGAGCTAACACAGTACGTTTGACAAAGTCAGGTCCCTGTATACCACTATAGCGTTTAGAATGTGATTTGCAATCACAAGACCTAGGCTCGGTTCAAGGCTAGGTTCTACAAGTTTTGAAACTGCATATTGCATTGCAAATATTCTGCAAAGTACCAGTACGTAAGTGAAAGCAGTGTTACAACATCGCATACAATCTATCTACAATTGCTTATGTTGATAGGCATGTTGTATTTCGCAAGTTTCATGCAGAAAAGGAAAATGGAAATTAGCAACAAAATAACGACGCCACAAATCGCTCTCGGTCAGGTAAAAAGAATACTTAAGACGTTTTCGATAAGTCATGCATACCTTTTAAACCTCACGGACAGAAAAGGCTTTTGGGGATTCCCAAATAAAGTTCGGATAAAAAGGACATTATAGAGTCTTAAAATATTCAAATTTTGCATAAAAAATGGAAAAAATCAACAGCGGTTTAAACCAGAATCTGGCACGTGCATTTTTCGAACAGTTCTTACCGATTGCGATTGGCAATCCGATTTTGTTCTTTTAGATTTTTCATCCAATCGGTATTGCCTGGAGGCGGTCTGTTTGTGGGTGGTGGTTGACCTTTCGACATCAGCTTGGAGGGAAACATTTGTTTTCGTACAGGCTGAAAACATTGACTTTAATTCGTGTGCTACGACTTGATCCTTAGCAAAAGGATCTAAATTGGAAACAATGGAGCCAAGTCATGCAACAGTTCCCTACTGTTTGAACTACGGATCATATAGAGGCGAGAGCAGATAGCGATAGGCACGAATCAAAAGCAGGGTGGCACAAAATGCAAAGGAATGCGCCCTAACTGAGCGTATAACACAAAAAGAGTTAGATATAGCTCTAGCCGTTCCTTAAGCATTTGGGTATCAGGCTTTCCGACCAACTCAAGCCTTTATGTTAGGAATAGTGGAACCAGCAAAATGCTCCTGACATTTCGGTGTAAAATTCCTTCACATCTGGCAGGTTCTTTGGCTAAATCTCTTTGCATCAGAGTAATTACTAGCTACTCAATCCATGCCATGCTGAAGTAGAGAGTATAAATTTAAGGCAAAAGCTACAAGAAGCAAATTTGTAAACCTCTTAGTCTTGATATATTTAGACAGACAAACAAAACTAGACACCGCACCTGTTCAAAGTCGCTATTGTATGAGGTAGCTTTCTTCACATCTCGCTGGTATTGGTCAAAATCGAATTCTTTCCTAGAATAATATGAAATGACTGCAATGTATCCAGCTTAATAAACATGCCAAGAATCGAAATAGTAAACAGCGAAGAGTAAAATCGGAAATTGTAGACCACCTTTATTAAAAAGAATGTCGAATTTAAAAACCTCGACTATATTTGTTTTTGTCATAATTTCAAATGCTCTTCACTTAAGCAATACGCTCAATGAATGACCCGAACGTAAACTTAAGTGCACTTCAACTTGCTAGACATCTTTTAAATCATGCGTCACAGAAAATGTTTCAAAAACTGCAAAGTTTGCAGTCGGCATGAAAAAAAAACACAAGTTCTATGGCGGAAAATGTTAAAGTTGATCATGAGGAAAATGTTTCTACAATCTCCTGGGAAATCCCTTTGACCGTCAAATGATCAAGAGCATAGCCTGCGTAGGCGTATACGTAGGAAGAGCTGATAAGGCTTAAACGCACTAAGCTTGTACATTACCAATTAAGAAAAGTTTCAGCTCAATATCAACTTTTGACAAAAAAATATAATACCTGTATAACGAGAAAAGCGCGACTGTCCAAGATTAAGATTTTTAACACATTATTGAAGAGGCTTAAATCCCTACCTTCATCTGATTTTCACGTCACTCCTACTTTGATGATATATCAGCGGCTATTAATAAACGTTTACTTGCGTCTCCACCTTGGATCATGTGACCAATCCTTCTTCTTTGGCGAATGCTCATTGGCTCTTTTCTTTCGATATTGCTCCACCCATTCGGGTTCGTCACCATGACGGGATTTGTGAGATGGGGGCTCGTCTTTTCGATGATGAGGAGCGTGGCGATAAGGGGGCTCATCTCGACCCCCTCTGTGGGGACTGACTGTTCGAGCACTCCTAAATTAATAATGATAGAAATCAAATTTCACTGGACTGAAGTGAGGAGCGTCTTTAAAGCCGTTCAAGAGTAAAGGCTGGTTTCCATTAGGCGTAGATTGCAGGCGTAACGTGAAATATATCTTTGTTTCCCTATTTATTTTTATGCGCATAGAGAAACAAAGATATTTTCACGCTACGCCTGCAATCTACGTCTAATGAAAACCAGCCTTAAGACTGCAAGAATTTAGGTCATTTTGCTCTATTCATATGACGTCATTGCGAAATTATGTCATAAGATGTCAATTGCAAAATGATGTAATCTATTGAAACAAACAAACCACCTGGTCTCCCAAAGCGTGGAGTAATTACTTTCTGAAAGCAATTACTGTCTCCCAAATTTTCTTGTTAATTTCAAACTTCATTTCAAAGTTTTATCCTATCTCAAACTTTCCGTCATGTTTCAAACCGGCAGGATTAGCCTGAAAGTTGTTGTAAACCACAGCTTTTAATAGGCCTTGTTCACCGTATATTTCTGCATATGCGCTGCGAATTGGATCAAAGGTTTAAGTTTTATCGAGTTAAAATAAGCTATTGGATTGCAAGTAAACAGCACTGCAAATACTTGCTATAATATCGCCCATTTTTAAGTCAAAATCGTGATCCATTTCCTTAAACGAAGAGTTTTTTTACTCTGGACAGCGAGATCTCACCTTTCTCTGTCAGACTTTCTAGAGCGGCGTTCTCTATCCAGGTCTCTTTGGTCCGGACTGGGACGATAGTCCGGTGACCGTTCTCTTCTGTCCGGACTTCTGGTCTTTGATCTTCCACTGGAGCGGCCCTTGTCCCTTCGCATGCCATCATCCCTGCAAAGTGCAATCGAAACTTGGACTACCTCTACGTTTCACTGCTGGCGCAGTTAAACACTTTAAATAAGCATCTTACCTTCCTCTGTGACCTCCATGCTTTGGCAAATCATGCGTATCCCTGTAGCATATAAAATACAAATAACAGTACGGTTACCGTTAATTTGGTGTAGTAGATAGAGCGTCCGCTTCACAGTCGGATGCACCACGGTTCAATTCACTACTCAAGTCATTTCTACGCCCTTTTTCCTGCGTTGTCGCAGGGTTAGACGTGCTGATTCAGTATATGTCTACCACTACTCACCCACTTTCGAACCAGACTTTTATTGAAGCGAGGCAGCACAGTAAATTCCGGATGCCCTTTCTGACAAAGCCAATGGTGCTTTTGTGGAATTTTAAATTTCAGATCTTTTGTTCCCAAGTACGGAACAATTACCACATGTTCAACTCTTTTCACAAGTCATACCATAGTAAACATGATCTTCATAGATCTCCCGTTAGGCCCTCAGCTTCAACATAAAGAGAACGAAGCATGAAATTGCGCTAATCGACTGTCACCCAAAAACACGTTACAGAGCCGGCACTAAAGCCAAGGCAGTTAAAGCGCGCCTAAATCTTCATGAAGCAGTTCGTCCTTGGCATTATGGTTGGCTTCCTACAGGTTTAATATAAAGACAAATGGATAGCCGCAATGCAAAGCAAGGGCAACAGTAACGGCTAAGATCGGTGCTCCTCGCACATTGTACAAGTTGCGCTGGCGTATCTTTTGCTTGAAATTCGCTTATCACACAGCCCGCAGCAATGACAAACAAAAAATACCATTGGTGGTGGCGCCAACAGTGGCCGCGTGCTTCAGCGACTGTGGCCTACTGCACTCTTTTGGTCACGCAACTTGAGTTTCATGTATCATACTTCACATTAATCGTAACGCCTGAGCACCAATCAGGAAATTCGGAAATACCGCTTTTAGCCTGTGATGATACAATTCAAAAAAGGAATTAAACAGAGGCCTGCTGACTGTAACACCACGCCGGTAACAGAAGCTGCACCTGCGTAAACGGTTAAGTGTGCAAACGGAAACCTGTTTTTAACCCATATTCACAAAACACTGGGTTAAATTTCGCTCAATCTGCAAGTCAAAAAGCAGATCCTTCTGGCAACATCTACATTGTAGGCACAGGCAGAATCAAGATCTTGGAAGTTTTATGAAGATCTTTTTAATATTTTTACCTGCTGTGCTTCGGTTTGCTTTGGTCGTAAATTTCCCGATTTTCATCGCGCTTTGCATTCTTACTCGATTGTGATTGGTCAGATCTAGTCACGTGGGCGGCAGCTTGCGCAGACTTGAGCGCGCGGTTGTGCTTCTGCGCAGCCGACCGTATGGCATCAACGCGTGACGAGGTGAATTTATCCAAAAGATCTAAAATAAATTTTTTACAACCTTCAATTTGGAAAATGCAACAGCGCTCGCTGTCTTCTCTGCATGAGCTATTTGCTTTTTTTCCGCCAACGCGACGAGTGGACTGCTCAGCCCCGCCACCTGTCTGGTACACACATTGGAGGAGTCATGTCAAAAGCCTCAACTAAAGACACAACAAGAAGACATATCGGCTTCTTCTCCGCACTATCCCTTTTGTATAAAGCAGGGAAGGGAAACTGTACATACAGCCTTTACGGTTTTCGATATGAGCCAGATGAATTGAACCCAAGTTTCCAAAGCGAACCCTCTAACCACTACATCACTAAGTCGGATTTTTGCAACAATACCAAATATCATGACGTCCAACATGACCACAAGTCAAATCTTTCCCATTTTCTTCAGGTTGAGCGCCTGCCCTGCGTGCTAATTGCCACCAAACAAGAAAATTATGCCATTTTCGATAGCACATATACGAGACTCGGTACTTCTGTTCAAAGATCATTTTTTACCTGTACGTATCACACTTGAGCACGTCAGGCTTATCATTAATATTACATCGCTGTCTCGGTAAAAACATTTTAAACTAAGTTAGCTGCTACGAAAGCAATAGAATAGAGCCTTTTGAACTGTACACCAACACAACATAAAGCAGCTAAAGACTCCACAAATGAACGTCAGTTACTGAAGAATTCAAGTTTTAACACTGTGCTTAATAATTACAAAGTTAGTTTTAAAAATGAACCAAAAATTTTTCCACAACAGACAATCAAAAGTTAACTTATAGTAACTTGAACGTTTGAATTGCAAAATATGTCAAAAATGTAAACCGCGTTCTTTGTGGTAGCTAGCAATTAGTGGTATCGCAACATGGTAACATGCTATTGGATCTATAGCTGAAAGCAACTTGGAACTTAACCAGCGGAAGATTGTGAGACTGGATTAGGGAGCTCCTAGGGATGCAGTTTCCGCGACTCGTCGTGCAAAAGCGGGCTTAGAAAATTCGTGGGTATCTGTGAAATTAATGTCATGAATGCTGAACTAAAATTACTTTTACCTAATATGCAAAATTATGCAGGTTTTGATTTGCAATACAAATATCTTATCAGCGGCAGTTTAGACAATTAACAAAGAAACGTCAGATTTTTAGTACACGCCAATTTCAACATAAAGCAAACACCAATTCATGCAACATGCATTCATTTATACATAATGACATCAGGCAATTAAAAAGTGAATGTGATCCGGCGAAATACATCATTGATAAAAGCTTGCTATTTATTGGTAATTGGTGGAAATATGCAGCATTCACACAAACTACTTGAAATAGGCTCTTTTGAGCAAAATTAAAAGTTTAGACAAGTAGTTCTTAATCCAGGTTCGACGGAACACCGAGCTTACGTGACTCAGCTAGAGGCCCGGCGGTTGTAACGCAGACCAGTGCCGTGTATTATGTGCTTCACAATCTTTTGTGTTCAGTAAGCAAAGAACATTTAATACTTTCAATAGATTTCCCTACAAAACAAAACCCAAACCATTTACATGATCTAATTAAAGTTTCTAACACGCTTCTGAGCTTAAGCTATCAATTGGTCTATGCTTGCCACTACGATATTATTCTAAGCGCTGATAACTAGCTTTGGGTAATAAATAGCACAAGCAGCAAAACTTTTGAAAAACAGTTTAATGTTTACTTAACAGGGTATGCTACCTTAAGATTTAAGCACTATATGTTACGAAAAATCGAAGCTTTTAAAACAGCGTCACACGTCGCAGAACAGTTCAACAGGTTATCTGTGTTTACAAGCCAGATGCAAAACAAATAGTGAACGTGATTTAAGGCATAATTCGTTTTCAATTACAAGTTACGGGCGTCTTTGGCAAAGTGTGTACGCCATCGCGACACACTAACTGGCACAATGGTTTACCGGTTGGAGCGTTTGCATTAGGTGGGCCTCTGTTTCATTAATTCATCGAGTCATGACAGTTTTAAAAATAATATTCACAGAATATCTGCTTGACGTTAATCAAGTTCGAAAGCAAAAGTGTTGTGGTTGACGTTCACTGAATCAGCACGTCTAAACCTGGGAAATCGCGAGATAAAAGGGCGTAAAATTGATTTTTTCCTAGTTGACGTATAGCAATAATATGAAAGGGATAATATAAAAAAGCCATAAAAAATTCGTCAATGTTAAGATTTAAATTGTCAGGGTCAAAATTCAAAAATAAAATGCTACTTGTATCAAGTTAGCACATACTGTACTTAAAAAAGTTTCCACACTTTCAGCAGTTAATTTCCACTTGTGCTAAATATCTAGCTTCGGCGTATATAAAACTTTATAATTTATGTATGAAGAGTCACTATGACAAAACAGCACAAAAATCCATCATTGCATGTGATTCGAACCCACAACCGTAGACTGTGAGTTTGAATTGTACCGGCACATAAATTTCTTAAGGTACGTACTTCACTGGTAGCAACGTATTGCATAGTTCTCCATAAGCCAATCTTATTTCGGCAAATTACCAATTTATTTGGGAATATACTAACGTTATGCTAAGACACGTATTTTCAACCAAAGTGTCAGGTTGGAACAAAAGTTCTGTCCCCTTTTAGATTTATTAGTTTCATGAACGATTATACCTTGTGGGTATATTATACGATGAACGATTATAGCTTGTGGGAAGATGGGAAGAGGTCATTGATAAGAATGGTGATTACGCTGATGAATAAATAAAGTTGTATTTTGCTTAATCTTTATTTTCATTTAAAAACAAAAGTGACAGAACTTTCGTTCCAACCTGATAGATGCATTTTTTAGGCTTTTCCTGACACTCACGAGGTCAAAGTTTGCACAACTGACACAAAAAGCATGATGGATTAACGATCTATTTTAAAGATGTTAGCTACTATACATTAAGTTGGGATCCACGCAATTTCAACCTCATAACCAAAATTTAGGATACAAGCAACTTAAAAGCAGCACTGGGGCTATAAAACTAAAGACGACATTCAATAGTGTATTCCTTTTGCTCAGTGTCAGACATGAACTTAGGAAACACGCAATCAAATGCAATGAATCGTTTCACCATGAACAAATTAACTGGAAATGACAAGGTTAGACACTGGGTTAGTTGTGTTAGTGTATCAAAGCATTGCCCACCTGAAGTCAGAGTGGTCTGGGTCACTGGCGAGTCTCCGCGTCCTTAAAAGTGATGACGTCATTACGACGTCACGTCCATTCAAAACAAAACCAATGCACCAAAAGTGATAGCAGCACCTTACACACACTAGGCTAACGTTGCACACTGTTAAGATTGCTTTAAACAGCAGGAGTTATTGGTAATGTGTTACAAAAGTCAGAGATATTTGTTAACGACGTCACACATTAGTAGCCGACAGCTAACATTTTCGTCCTAGTGCAGCAACGCACAGCGCAAAGCTTAGCTAGAACAATTCAAAGCAGTATGAATGAGTTTGAGACCAGGACCAGCTTGCACGCTCTACAAGCGTAATCTGAAGTATTTATTTCACATTTGGTAAAAAATGTGCGCAACACGTCTAATGATCATGACTACCCTTGTCTACTCCTCGTCCCAGGGACGGAGGCGTGAAATGAAACGTAACAGCCAAGCATCACACCACAAACTAAATCAAGCCTTAGGAACTTGCTCATAAGACAAGGCGGGCTATTACTGGTAGGTGCCCGAACCAATCTCCTTCTACATGCTGGGCGAGCAGCTTCACTACGTAACCCGGCAAAGCGCACTTCACGATCTTTGAGTCAACAGCACTTGTACATGTCATGGCAGTTAAAATGTAATGAGAACTTATTCAATATATGGAACGCAAGATGACCGGGGGGTCTGGGAAAAAGCAAAACAATCCATCTTCAAAAGCCGTCCATAGATGTTATTTTGCTCAGTGCACACCACAAATTATACCAGAAACGTGAGCTTGAAAGCAAACGAGTTTTTCACGGCCAGCAAACGACTCGATCGAAGTATGAACTGCTAGTCTTCCGACTACAAGTTTGAGGTTCAGTCCATCGCGCCACGCGGGCCAACAAAGCAAAACAAGAAATACAACGGTATATAATAGTACGAGTGTGCAATCGGTCTTGGTCACGGTTGCATCACATTACTTAAACGAAGAATGGTTCAATGCATCCGCTAGACTAACCTGTGTACGTTGGAGGCATTTTTCTTGCATCTCCTCGAGGTTCTTTTATGTCCGGAAGTGGAATGTGAGGATGAGGTTTTAACGCGCTTTCAGGTGGCGGCTTGAAGACGATTTTTGTTTTCTTCTGCACTTCAACTTTCGACACTGTTAGAAAGTTGCACAGCATGTCACTATTACATCTTCCAAACCCTGTTGGTGGCACAGAATTTTAATATAGCTTTAAAAAAAGCTTTATGGCTCAAACAGCTTTTTTCAAAGCTATATTAATCTTCCAAACCCAAATATCAGAGGCCACGCACGGTAGCACCGCAAAAGCTGAACAACTCAGATCAACCCTAAAAATTTATGCAGCCCGAGCCTAGATGAAACGGTTGTACAAATGCGGCCCAAAATGCACGTCAGATCATTTCTCAGGATCGAAGATTAAAACACAGCTCATCCTATTATGTAAACTTTGGTTTAAATCCTGAAAAGATGCACTTAAGAAACCCCTAATAATTCAGCTAACACAGTTTTAATGAACATATATAAAGTACCGCGAAAAACAAAACATTCGCTGTAATTATAAAGTCGATTTCAACCAGCAATTAGTTGGCAAAATATATAGATTGCTGTAGTAATTAATATCAAACGTTAAATAAGATATTATTACAAGTTAGTTACAAACGTTATATACTTATACAAACTTCACCCTCATTTTTGGTTGATAATGATTTCGATTTTGCAGTAAAAATGTTTCAAAGACCCATTTTAATGCTACGGTGGTTCTTTTATTTTCTAAATCTATAGTTCCAGTTATTGCTTTGAATATATACGAACAGCTTTGAAGTTACCTATACTACAAAAAATAAGCACTTCTAGGCACTAGCACTACACCCAAGCAGTGAAAAACGCAGTGAGAAGTGCGTAAACAAAAGTCAACCAAACAACGTTTTATACAGCCCAATTAGAGTTGTTTTAAGATAATTCAAGAGGCGTTCAAACGTAAACAACTTCATGAATGGGCATTAAAGCAATCACCTCATGAAATTCAAAGCTAATCCGCAACACCTACCTTCTTCGTTCGCCGTAACATTAGTAGAATGGTATTCTTTTTTATTAGAAGCTGGCTTTGCCACTCTAGTATCCCCACTGCGATCCTTAAAATTAAAAAATGTTTAAGTAGTGGCATGTTCCCACTTACACTCCACAAAAGTACTATTGCAGGATGTGCCAGCGTACGCTTGGAGAGTCATCCAGCGTATGCTTGTAGTTATCCAGCGCATCACAATCAAGCTATACTGATGGAAATATTTTTCGAAGTGTGGATGCAGAGCGAATAACCGCACTTGATTGAAATTTTCTACGGCCAAGGTCATTTAGCTGGAGAGCCACGTTCGAGATTCAACTATCAAATTTTTAAGTGGTTTGGATTTAAAAACTATTTCAAGTTGCTACTTACAGCTTTCGGTTTACTTTCGGTCACAGCTTGCTGGACTACGATTGGCTGAGAAGCTTGACTTCGTTTGAGGTCATTCGAGGTCACTGTGATCTCATAATCAGAATTGGAGTTGTCTTCATGACCTTGAACCATTAAATAAATTGAAACGAGCATTTATGCATTATAAATATTAAACAGATAAGAGTTTAGTCGCTAATGCATTCTGGTATAATAACATTTTTCAGTACAAGTTGATGGTGCAGTGGTTCTCAAACTTTTCGCAGTTATGGACCCTTTTAAAAAAAGTCGTCAGTATTGCAGACCTTGTCTAAATTTTGTTTGGAAGCCTCCATTTAGCTATGTAAATATCGTCGACCCTGCCAATTTCTCAAAAATTCGGATCGTCAAGTTTTCTTTGACAGTTGGACGTGGACGGAGGTAGATATTTTAAAGTCGGGAGCGAACAACTATCTTCGACGGATAGGTAAAATAAAATCGTGGGTGGCCCATCCTCGTATAATTAATGATGCCACTTATCAAAAAATTTAATCAAAAATTTAACAAGCCATCAACAAAATTTATTGCTTCTAGCTTAAGCCTTTACGAACCACCTAAAAACTTCTCAAGGTCTCTCGGGGGTCCGCGGACCCCAGTTTGGGCAGCATTGGGTTAGAGAATCCGCTTTGCAGCAGGTGGGCTGTCGTACGTTCTAGATCCAGCTACCACTCGAGTTCAGGGTTTGATAAATTTGACATGTAAGGCTTCCGTGTCAAGCGCTTGACACGAAAAATACGAGCGAAGAGTTTTGTGTTGCATGCCAGTTTGTGCTAATTTCCACAACTGTTCACGACGTCGCAATAAATTAAAATAACTCGAAAAAAGCTTACACAATACGACTCCATGGTCGTAACGTCACTACCCTATGACTTTATTAGTATCGAATCCTTTTGCTATTTTCATTGCTATTGATTGTATTTTTGGATTTTCCCCCGAAACAGAGCGTAAGCTACAATCTAAAATTACCACGTCACCGGACCAATCAAGTTCACAAAAAATTGGTCATTGAAAAATTTTCAATCAAGCCCTGGCTACTTATGCCAAAGTAAATATCAAGTGTTCTAAAAATGAATAAAAAATTGTTGTTTAAAAGTGTGCTGGGTGGTTATTACCGATATAGGCAATGTAGAATTTATCCTCGAATATACCGTATTATACGCAACCTGTAACAAAAATATACCCTCGGGGTCTTTGGAAGTAAGTTTTAGATCACAAAATGTGTAATTGGCGTATGCAAAACATACGAATTACAACACTACTATAGGCTATGTCAAACCGGGACGTAGCAATATCAAACCAATAAATTGAAACTCATTTTAGAAATGATGCCACTAGTTGATAAATATAAACTGATTTAAAAACTTATTAAATGTGGGCGTTATACAGTAGATGAAATGTGACCTCAAAAAGTAAAACTGTGCACAGAGAGTAGCAGTAACTTTGCATGAAGCATGGCAGAGAGGAACTGTCGTTTGTACTCCAGCTCATGCTTCGGATTCAAACTAAGGCTTACACCGAGCACGGGGGCGACTGCAGACTCAAAGATCATAAAAACATTTCGTAACCCCCCCCAACTCTCTGTTCATCTTGTACTTGATACCTTGAATAAGTTCTCAATACGCGCCATGGAAAACACAAAATGAAATTCCCTAGATGTTTTCGTTGATGCAAGGCTGAAATGTGTCATTACATCAATTGTTTCACGCTTAACTCGGCTGCAAAGTCCAGTGACAAATGCTATGACCTAAATTACCTTGATTGAAAGCATTCGAGCTGCTAGCCCGGTTCGGCGGCTTCCTGGGGACCACACTTGCTCTAGAAAGTCTAGCTCTTTCTTTTGAAAAGTCGTGGTTTAAAGGAGCCTGCGCATTGTCATCAACACTTTCGAGGAAGCTTTGTTTAGCCTGAGAATAGCTTGCGCTCATTAAAAAATTTACGACTTGAAAATACACAACTGCTGGACATTTTAGCAACGACGAAGTTTAATCAAACTTAAACTTAAAGCCTGAAAGAAATAAGCGACTATTCGCTAGGTCACCCAGTCTGACCAGTACGTTGTTCCATGCCTCATTATATTTTATATTTCACTGCGACGCGACCACCAGAGGCGGAATTCGGTTGAATGGAAAGCTAGAGCGATACTTTCTAATGAGTGGGCCACTAAATCTTTAGTAGAACGGCTTTTTAGGAGCAAATTTGAAGCTCTGTAACCACAGGTAAACTTTTGTTGCCACTTCCATCAACTCGTCTAAGACAACCAAGCAGGAATCTGCTACCACTCGATGCAGTTGAATCGCTTTAGCATCAAAGTATAACATTTCAAAGTGTATTTAAATAACCGACCATTTTACTAATGCACTTATAACTTAATCCTCAATCTCCAAACGGCGGCCGTTTTTTACCTTTGAGGCATTATCACGGCAAAACAGTGCTTTTGGCGAGCACTGCCAACCCGAAGGTTACATTGTGCTTGAAAAAAAGCCATTTTGTTTGTGCTGTTAATGTACATATTTACGAATTTCTAAATGAACAATGAATGGGACATATGCTTAAGTGACATTTGAAATAAGTCCCTTAATTAACTCCTTGATGTTTTGACTGACTAATTTGTCGGATTTTTACTTGATTGTTCTAGAATCTAAAATGGTATGATGTTTATGCCTTTTACCTCAGTTTCTACATTCGTTCGCTTTAATGAATTTCGAGAAGGTTTCTTGGGAGCCAGAGGTCTGCTACTTTTCATCTATCCAATATAAATAAGTGCTGGTCACAAAACAGAAGAAAACATAGAGAAAGCACAAAAAACGGGCATTTATACTACAACTACGCTACAAGTGACGACACATGCCACGATTAAAATAAGCCAAAACTTTACCGATATGTGGTTGAATGCAAATAATCTTACGACTACAAATTTTTCTTAGATGAGCACAATAAAAGACCTATCGGTGACATGAACTCAATACAATAGCAAAACTACGGCAAATCTCACGGAACACAATTAGAAAGACATTTCCCAACAACTCTATGGGAACTAGGCCTCTGACCTGATCATAAGCAGCTTGTGAAGTAGGATACTGATCTTCATTCAACCCATCGCCTGGTTGTCTGCGTTAATACGAAGTAGATTGTATAACTATGATCAAACACCAGCATTTAAAAGATAGGGTAAACAGTAAAGCTTAACGCTGTTCAACGGGCTATCATACTGCAGCGATTCTGTTCACATAATATGTTGTAAGAGACGTCTATTCGCTGCCATTCTCCGATCAGTACTCATCACTGGTTTAAAATAAACGGTCGCTACTGTACATCAAATCTCACTTCGATTTGCAATGTGAACCTGGGTAACCGTTTCATGCGACGCAAAAAGAGGAAAACACACCCAATAATTTAGCGTGACAAGCCGCAAACCATGAGGTTGAATCATCAAAACCTGCCGAGTAGGTGGGCATTGCCGTGCTCCTGGGACAGCACTTTAGCGTAGGGTTGCACGCTTGTAGTAGAATACGGTCCGCTGGCAGTACTGAAAACTCCAAAGTAGGTTGATTACAATTAAAACTGCCATGACGAAAAAATCAACAAAAAATGTAACATTAGTGAAACACAAACCAAAACAGTGAGTTTCTAGAAAAGCTATTACCTTGCGCTTTGATATTTTTGCCCTGCAGGACCTACTCTTTGTTGTATGTGTTGCAGTTGATTTCTAGAGTCAACATTACTGTAGGCGTCAGCTTTCCGGTTATTAGGAGGTGGAGTAGGAGCATCTACATCAACCTCATCCGAGGTATCATCATCTGCCGGATCAAACGGATGCCTTGGAACGGAACGATAGGAGGAGCGCATATTTCCGCCAGTAGGAGACTGACGACTTTGGTGATGATAATGACTAGTTTCTTGAGGAGGCTGAGAGGCCTGATCAAATGGTAACTGGTTTAAAATTTCCCAGAGTGTCTATAAACTTATCACTATAGTCTTTTCGAGATAAACAACTGTAATTCTCTGGTGTAAACCTAACAAACTTTTTGTGATTCCAAATAACCCCCAAATGTGGGCCATATCATAAGTGGCCAATGTGCTCAAAACGTATTACCAAACTACTGAAAGTACCCAAGACATGAGAGTTATTCAAGCGACAAAAACACCAATACAAGTTTAATCCAATGCACAACATAGCTAATTGTTGGGTGAGCAGGTTCACAAAAGTGGTGATCAAGCATATCGTAAGAGGCAATTTCTGGCAACCACTAGTGACAATCTGTCTTGTTGATTGTGAATGGGGCTATCAAACAATAATTCGCATTGATGACTGGCTCGAAATGGACTGCCGCTTTCCGTAAACCCGATTTGGTTTGGGCTAGCGATGCGAACCTGAATTACCGATTTGCACAGCGCCTATATTCCAGGAAAGAGGAGTGAACAGCAATGCAGCATATTCGGTGTTAAAGTAATTACGTTATTTGTACAGTCGAACTCAACAACTATCAAAGTTTGAACTAAGTAAATAGCTGGTGACTCCCAAAGGGCCTGTCTTCGCAATGCTGATGAAACGAAACAAAAACAAACCTGATGCTGGTCACTGCTTTGCACTGAATAGGACGACTGAGGTTGTGATTCGGTTGGATATGATTGGTGGTTTGGTGGCTGTTGTTGATTGACATTAGGTGGCGGTTCAGGCCATTCAACAGGTGGTTCATCATCTGGATTATTAACCGGCCGTGATTGGCTGTATAAGTCGTAGCTTTTTTGAACCACATGAGGAACATAGTTTTCTTCGGCCGGCGGCGTTGGATCACGGTTATAACTCTGTGCAGGCTCGTAATGCTGAGGTGGTAGGTTGTAGCCTGCATTAAGAGGCTGTCTTTCGTTCGAATATGATTGAATATTATCTTCGCGGCGCTGTACAGGCTGCCGACTGTCATAGCCATCAGCCATCCCGTAATCTCGAGATTGGTTACCGGGCCGAGAGGGGCCGGGTGGCTTTTGTCTTTCATAAGCTTGTTGTGGCCGAGGTTGCAGTTGTTGGCTATACGATGGAGCGGTCGAGGTTGAAGAAAGTTGATTTGTGTGTGCTCTTTCTGCCAATGATTCGCGAGGTCCGCTGTTGGCTACATAAGATGTATTCACAGTATTACTGGAGCAACAAAAATTGACATAATATAACTTAAAATATGCAAAGCATGATATTTATATTTGGCTAAGCGGTACGCACAACCAAAAGCTTTGATTGTTGTTAGGCTGCATAAGTCTGCATAAACTATTACGCATTAAGCCAAACCTTTGAAACAGTTACAACTAATAAAAGAGCTTGTAATGCATTTACTTTATATGTTACTGATAGAAAAGATACTAAGCAAACTACCGTTAGAGAAAGAGCATTAATCTCCATGCAATATTAGCTTAATAGATTTCACTACATTTGAAAATAGGCCCAATACGCAAAAGGTAAGTCAATTTTTTCCCACAACAGCAAAAACGTGGAAGTAATAATGCAAGCGAAGCAATACTAACAGCACACGGTGCTATTATTTATAAATTTCAGTGCGTCAGGAAAATAGCGATTGGTCATGTGTGAAAGCAATGCAAATTAACAGAACTGCCTTTGTCGTGCAAATCTATCTCACCTGATTGATACGACCAACGAAACTGGTGTTCGTAGTCTTTAAAGCAACAGTATGTTAATTGTGAAGTCATTTAACGTAATGCCACCGCAGCTACTTAAGCGGAGGCAGCACATGGCACTCAAACTTGTTTATGAGCTAAATCTGCAAAACTACGCCAAGATACATTCTTATGATTTCACAAATAGACTTTTTGCTATCATATTTACAGCTTTTTAGCAATGACAAGAGAGCTGCAACGCCATCTAAATGCTCATAGGCAAGATGACAACGACGTAAGCATTAATGTAAAAAAGGAAAAAGAGGGGCATTTAATGTTACGCATAGCTTAAAGGCTGGTTTCCATTAGGCGTAGATTACAGGCGTGGCGTGAAAATTTCTTTGCTTCTCTATTTAGTTTTATTTAGAGAAACAAAAAATTCTTTGCTTCTCTATCAGTTTATTTAGAGAAACAAAAAATTTTTCATGCCACGCCTGCAAATCTACGCCTAATGGAAACCAGCCTTTAATTATAAAGCATTTTAAAATTCATAGACTAACATATACTAGTCTGTTCTACAGTAAAATAAAATGCTAAATATTATTGAAAAAATCCGTCTATCTGTAACTTTTTGGGACACACATACTGGTGGATGTTTCAAGGCATTTGCTACTGCTCCTTTTCAATTGACAGAACACCATTGCTGACGAATATATGCCCACAAATTGCTTTTGTTAATATTTTGTTGGCTACTTACAATCATTTGGAGCGTCCAGTGACGGACAATTTGGATCAGATAGAGGTGGTGCTTCTCTTTCTCTCGATAATGATCGATCTCTCTTTTCGAATCGCACTCCAACAACCATATCACTATCCACCAATTCATCCACGTAACTACTCCTTTGCCTGGAGTGTGAATCCCAATTTCCTTGTGGTTGAAGGCTGTCGATATTGTTCATACTCTGACTGTGTTGTGGAGGCGGCTCATAATGTGGCAAAGACGGTTTTTTAACCTCATTATAGTTGACTTGCTGCCTGTCACGTGGAGGTAATTTCGGTTCAAACTGAGTTGGGGGTTGCCGGAAACGTTGACTGGGACCGTTTTGAAGGTCCAACTGCGATTGCGGATACCCAGGTCCACTAGGAGGCATACTTGAGTGCTGGGTTCTGCTGTCAGGGACTGGAGGGTGGTTGGAGGGCTGTTCAAACTGAGGCAGCTGTTGTTGGTATGGATTGTGGTTTCCTTCAAAGTTTGGTCGATTGTTTTCAAAATGTTGTCGTTCTTGTGGGTAGTAGTTTAAACCACTAGGTAACCTAGGTCTCGGAGGCATTGATCGCGCACTGCTATACTGATTGGCTCCGAAACTGGATGAAACAGGTGGACGAGGTATAGAAGCACCAGGTTTGTCAAATATTTTCTTCATTGAACGTACACTCTAAAATATAATACAAAAACATAGCCAACTAAGCTTGTTTTTTTTTTAAAAAACCAAAGTAACAATGAAAACACAAATTAAGCATAGCAAAAATGTACCTATTAGCTGTGTTAAATGCTTTAGTTCCTGTTTGTTTTGATCCAGTACACCTTAAATGCTAATGGCATAAAAACCGAAAGTGTTAATAAGAGGTATTTAATATCAAAAATTTTCGACAATGGTTAGGAGTAGGGCAGGGATTCTCAACCTTTATTGACAAATTTCATAAGTGAAATTCCCTCCGAAATTTTTTTGTATTTGTACTTTTACAAATGCCTATTGCAATAGGTAAAAGTGTGAATTTTTTGCTCACAAAATTTACCCCAAGGCAGGTCAAATTTACCCCTGGTTGAGAACCTTTAGATTCGGGTAAGTTACAGCATATTTTCCAACCACTTTGAATTATCGACTATAAATTGACGACTCTGAATTGTCGTAGCACCTGATAAACATGCTCAATTACAAAATATATTGCCGATTGCAGTTTGTACATGTAATACTTACTAGCGCTTCTAATTTGACAGTCTTACTAATTTGGCAGAACACGCAACTGCAATAATTCTACCACGACTTTTAACTTCAAAACAATTCACCAACATATTATTTTGGTATTTGTAACATACAGTAGGTTTTAGATAAGGACTAGGCCCAGAAACTCTGCGATGTAGAGCAAATGCCTAAAAGAACATTTTCTTTTTTCGGCGTTCTGCATGGAAATTGCCAATTTCTTTTTTCTATCACGAAAGACATTTAACAATGTCCAGTACTGGCGTGAGTGAGCACAAAATCACCATCTCAAAAGCAGAGTGTAAAGACAAATATAAATATTGGCAAGTTCATCGAAAACACGCACTTCAAATCACATACCATAGCTTGTCGTTCCTCAGCAGCAGGATTGCTTTGATTTTGATACATGCGATTTTCGAAAGCTGGACGATCTTGTACGGGTTGTTTTTGAGGCAATAAAGAAAATCTTTCTTCTCTAACGGGCATGTTGTTATAATTATCTTTATACGGAGTTGCTTGTACCTTGAACTGATTTTTTTGAAACTTAACATCGCTTGTCTCTGTATAAGAAAACTGCTGTGGATACGATTTGTTGATATATTGTTCTGAAAGCTGAGGCCCGCTTCGAAAGTCCCTGTTATCAGGCGTATACCCAGGTGGGTTTCTCCCAGGACCATCATATGAACGCTCGGTAAGAGTTGAACCATATCCGCTGCTGTCAGTATGCTCGTCTCGGTATCCATCTCTCGATCTCTCGTATTCCCCACTAACATATGGTCTCTGTCCATATCCAAGTTCACCAGAATTGAGTTTGGGGTTTTGCAAGGGATACCTAAGCAAGAGAAAATGTATTATCTGATCTTTCAAGAGACGAAATGTCATATTTCTACAAATTGCTGAACAGATTACTTGGAAGCTGTAGTTGTTTCTACCCGACCACTTTCTCCGAATGAAGGTATGGCAGAGAATCGCGCAGCTTAAAACAGTTGGGCAATTCCTAACGGCCTCAACTTGAGGTCGCATTGATAAAAAAAGTTGCCAACGAGAGTGTGCCATAAAGAGTCAGCAGCAAGGCAGTAAGTAGCATGTTATCAATCGCTGAACAAATTTCGGCAGAGACTGCTGTTTTTTTCTGAAGCATTAAACTGCGTGGTGGCTTCAAGATATTTCAACATTTTTAAAAATTCTGTATGTTTTCGGCTTATCAAAATGACTTTTTCAGAAAATCAAAAACAATCTGCTTCTACTTGAACAATTAGAAATAAATATGCCCAATGGGATTGACAATAGAAATAGATTGTAAGTACATAAAAAAACCAATGCGAGGCGGCACTAAAAGCACAAAAATATGATTAGAACGACATATTAGCACGACTGCGGATACAGAAAACAAATGTAAAGTGCACGGAAGGTAAAAAATAAAGCCCAGACAACACACTTGCAACGAATCAAATCACATTGAGTAAACGTATTCGTTTCAAATTGCAAGTACAAGCAATGTTATTTTCGATTCTCTGAAGAGGGTCGTACTTAAAGCCAAAACGTAAAGAATTTAAAAACAATGTTTAATATCATCAAACGCTTTGCAGTTTCATGCTCTAAATCAGCGATTCCCAACCGGTGTTATGCGTACTCCTGGAGGTACACAGAAGACAGATGTAAATCCACAATGGCAGAACTCGATATAACCTTTCACGAAAAAATAAATACTTACGATTACGATTATTTTCGTATATTTACGTAAAATGTGTACGTTGTTTTCATTATTTGTCTTGCAAAACTTCAGATTGGTAAAATTTGAACAGGAAATTTAAACTTTAGAAGTTAAATCTCTAGTAGTTATTGGAGACCAGCTTAGATCGTAAATGATTAACAAACTTGTTTGAAAAAACTTTTTTGTCCCCAAAGTAGATAACTTTTACAAAAAAGCTCGAAGGCTGCTTTAGTATTCGGCGTTAAATGTAGAAATTGTACTTTTGGTATTCTGCCTGCGAGCTTTTAACATTAAGGACAACAATGGCATGAGTAAGATATGTATACGTTAGACAATGTACAACAATATTTACCTGTTGTCAAATGAACTGTTGTTATAATCCTGTTGTCTGGCAATGTAGTTAAAATTGGAAGATGGATGATTACGAGGGGATGAAGGTGGACTAGGTTGTTCTTTTATTGGAGTAAGGTACTGCCCCTAAAACATTTCTAAATTTAGCTAAACTTGCCAAGCTCAAATTCACTTTTAAGTAAAACTACAGAGCCAATAAGCATTAGTGAAACGGTATTACTAAACAGGCATAGTAAGCATGGTGCAGGCATAGCAGGCTTAGTACAAGCCTAGTACATAATCCACTCAATGTTTCACCAAAGATCATGAAATTAAAAACTAATTTTTTTGAAAAGAAGGCTTTGTTATGTCGGTGCGATCGGTTTTCGGTTGCTCATCTCCCCTACTACGCCTGTACATGCCTACTATTATTGCACTATGCCTATTTACAACCACCCTTCGTGAAATACAGGGTGTTCATCAACTATTGCTACAATTTAATGAATTCAAACAACATTTTATTTTTTGAGATATTTTCATTTAGTTTGTTCTATAGTAAAGGAAAATACTTCAAAGCTTTTCCTCTTTCGATAGTACTTTTTGAAAAAATGATGTTTGAAATTAAAATTTATAAAGTGATTAAGCAGAATCTTTCTAATTTACAAGCAAAGTGGAGTTCATGAAAATGAGCGCTCCACAGGAAGAGCCCCAGAGCTTATCCTGGTATATACATGGTTGCTCAAAAATTGCGAGGTCGCGAGCTCTGACGTCGGCAATGACTTAGTCTTAGCAATGCTCGTAATTGAAAGCATTGGTCGAAGGAAATTCTTGAGGGGGATGATGCAAAGTGGGAGACTTTTCAACTTGAGTCACAACTCAAAAGCATTTTAGTTTATTCTGGAATTCCTTTTCTGTGTTTCATATTATTAGATAATGCATAGATAGAATAGACTAAATATAGTATAGATAAATAATCGTAGATAGTAAATGGGCAACGCGATACCCGGATTTAAATCCTTTGAATTTTGCTGCATGAGGATACCTGAAATCGAAGATTTTTTCCTATTCCATCAAGATCAGCGATAAAAATCATCGGCGCCAAAAAATAAAAAATGAGTGCCATGCTATTGAAACGAATTTGGTACTTAACATTCTTGAATGATCGCTTACAATTGTGTTTTAACGTAAACGGAAATTGTATTGAAAACATTTTTTACTAGCATAGCAGAATAAATTGTAATTGTGACGTAATGCCTATGGTGCATTACTTTTGGGCCACCCAGTAGAGACGAAGTCAGACGTCCAAGCCAGCGAAACTTTAAACACAAATATGGAAGAGAGCCACCTGCCAGAAATACCGTTCGATCCTGGCGTATAAAGTATCTGGAGACTGGTAGAGTGCTACAAGGAAAGAGCTGGCCCACCTCAAACAACAGAAGAAAATGAATCTGTGCATGGGGCACACACCAGAAGCCATAGAAAGTTCATTCGCAGGGTTTCTAAGCAATTACAGATACTACGCCCCACTATTCCTCACGTTTTGAATGAGAGTTAACGACTTTGTGCATATAAAGAGCAGTTGCTGCAGGCCCTGAAACCAAAAAAACAAGCCGCAACGAATAGTATACAGCAAGCACGTTGGACAGGTCAGATTCAGATCCAGAGTTGTTAAAACGTATTTGCTTCG
This sequence comes from Trididemnum clinides, assembly GCA_963675345.1. Lineage (NCBI taxonomy): Eukaryota > Metazoa > Chordata > Ascidiacea > Aplousobranchia > Didemnidae > Trididemnum > Trididemnum clinides. Next base: position 9,823,676 of record OY776298.1, read on the forward strand.
GCGGATGGTACACACGAAGAGGTGTAGAAGTATTTCCGTTACAATAAAACAAACCCAATAAATAAAAATATCTCAAAAATAAAGTTTTGTTGAATTTTTGAAATTGGTGATAATTTACAGATACCCTCAGTAATATAATGGCATTGCAAACGTCGCATTTATGAGCAAAAAGAACATTCGTTAGCTCATGCCACTAGTTGACTTAAGACTACATAAAACACCAGGCATAACTAAGGACTATATTAATTGTACACATTATCTAAAGGAGTTACTCTACTAATGTTTCCTTGAGTCGAAATTTGTGCTGGTCTAGCCTTGTCTTGTTCGTAATTGAAAGCATTGGTCGAAGGAAGTTCTTGAGGGGGATGATGCAAAGTGGGAGACTTTTCAACTTGAGCCACAACTCCGAATACAGCGACAGCACTGCCATCACCCTACAGAATGAGATTGCATTTAAATGAGCTCCATATGTTCGAAACATATGTAAGACCGACTTGAGCAGTAACGAGTTTACTTAATGTTATTTACGCAGTTGCACGCACGTTACAAGTACACGCCAATATCCTTTCTGTAATGTACATTCTAAACCAACTGCTTTATCTATTCATTAATATGAGCTTATGCTTTGTTGGCTAGGTTTTGCTCAGACTGAGCCATGCGATGAATACTCTGCTTTGCTCCAACACCAGTCTTTCATACAAAACTTGGAGAATCCTATTTTAAAGTGCTATTTTCGCAGGCACAACGCACAATTTCTCCAGCATTTTCTCCAAGTGTGCGCAGAGCCCCAAGAAGTTAATACTATTTTTAAGGCGTTTTTAGTGAAACGTGGTCGAAATTTTAACCAGCAACCTACCGTGCAAGACAGAGGTACTGTTTTCAAAGAAATAAAAACTAACAAAAAAATAGCCTACTCCAGTGCATGCTTGTGTATACATATTGAGCACTGTAAAAGAAAGTTTCACCAGCGATCTCTGAAAAAGCATCACAAACAATTTAATGATAATACCGAACCTCACATTTATATAGCACAGAAAATCTGTCCGCCTAGGAGCTTTTTTATAACGCTCTAATAAAATTTTACGTCAAACAGGAAGAGCTACAAGTATGGTTTTCCCGTAGCTCTCTTCAATAATGAAAGCGTCATAAAGAGCTTCTGGCAAAACAACTTTCTTCAAAAGTACATTTAAAAAGCAGTATTATTAGTCTTTTTAATTTGAGGTTGTTCATGAACTTCACCGATGTTTTTGCCAAAACTTGTGGTTTTCCGAGTTGATGAAGACGATTTGGTTCAGTGTAAGCTGTAGAATGATGGTTTGATAAATGTTCTTGCTGAGTGGTGTAAAGATTGACACTAAAAAATATATTTAAAATTCTTAAAACAAAAACTTCATACAATTAAAAATTGCGAGTAATTTAATGAGAACATTGGTAACATGACAGAAATTAAGAGCGTTTTGATTACTCTACTAGTTGATATCCTGCTGGTACCATATTGCTTCCTGTATTGCTTAAATTTGAAGCATGCTTTTAAAGACACTATTTCTAAAATTGGTTTTGTGATGAGCAGTAAATCAATATGTATAACCAACTATTCAATGGCACTCATCATTGTGCATAAAAAATTTTTGGTTGCTTTCACGTTTAATATTGTTTTTACTTTAACTTGCTCACTACGTGTGCATTAAGCAATCAAAAGAACTTATAACCGTCAACTGTTTAGTGTACCAATATAATAAAATATTTTAAACGGTTCTGATGCATTAATACACTATATCACTATGTACACGCAAAAATCAAAACAAGTATCATCACGTTGGCAATGAATTAACATACTTTTCAGTGTAATTTCTATCGTATGATTGTGGTTGATATTCTGGTTCTCGTGGAGGAAGTTGATTGCTTGCATTGTAATTCTGCAACAAAATATCTCTTACAACAAAATACATCTTACAGCAAATACATGGCATGTCTTGATCTTACAATTAGGGATGAACTAAGTAGAACAATAAAGTATTCTAGAATTATTCTATTTAAGTTATCCGAATCTAGAATTTCGAATCTTATTCTAGAATTCAAATTAGCTAGCTAAAAAAACACACCGATGCATCAGCTTGATAAATGTATTCAACGGTTTTTTTTATAGCTGTTCATTTCGATTTAATAGAGTCGCAAACAAAATATATGTAATTTATTCATTATCGCGATTCAGAGTAAGCTTGTTTCTTTTTTCTCTTGTTTCGCAGCCATTTACAGAGTAGTGACCGCAAAGGAGGATTTGATTAGTTTTTGTGCATCACTAACACAAAGCGAATGTGATTGCTGTAAAAATAAATTACTGTGTGCTGTTTATCTACTTGCTTATCAGATTATTTTCGAATCCAGTTACCCGATAGAAAATTTGCAATTAAGATCTGAATCCAAAGATTCGAAATTCTACTTTGCGCATCCCTACTTACAATTTACAACATTGTTTCAAACGTGCTCTGCAAACGCCAGTGCTGTTAACCATGGGGCTATCTACAAGTGCCACAAAATTATACTTAATACTGAGCAGCAATTAAGCAACTTTAGTTTCAGTGCACAGAAACATGTAACACTCAAACCTTCCAAGTTTTAAAAGCAATTGAGATGGGTGCAACATCTTGATGTAGGACTAACACACATGCACTTAATGTTTTCCGTGGTGCATCGATTAATAAGTGAGTTGCTACACAGGAAAGCAAAATAAACATCAAAAAACGTATCGTTTTACCAGTACCGCAAATAATCTACTTTTAAACTTTCGTTTACTGGTTTTTCCATCATCCTTTTATGCCCCATAATTATGTCTAGGTGTGGATAACTTTTTTTCTGATAAACCGTTTTCTTCTGGCTTAACTGTGGCTTTGCACTTTAAAATGATAAAAGCTAACAATCAATAAATTGCTCTAAATAACGCAGTACTGTGAAGTTATATAATAGCAGACAGAAGAACATCAGCCAAAACAAATGGATTGCATTATTTTTATCATCTTTTCGTGTTGTTTAAAATCAAAAGCAGCAAACAATCAGTAAAATACAATAGTTGGTTGAAGTGCTTGTACAGTAGTTGCATGGATTTTGTGAGAACAAGTCCTTGAAAAAAAATTTAGAGCGTTTTTTTGCTTGGATTATATGTTGGTGATGCAATGGCATTGAGTCAGCAGTATTGGCAACCTCAACGTTGGTCTGAATCCCAGTTTTTTGATGTATATCCTTAAAGCTTATTAACCATTTCCTGACAAAGTATACATTTATTAACCAAAAAAGATGTTTACCCTAAAGTTGTCATTTCCTCTGGTAGGTGATACTTGATTTCTCTGTTGCTCTTGATGATTTGGATTTGAATTACTGTAATGAAATCCTTGGTTGTTGTATTGACTATCTAGATGGACTTGCTCTAAACGTTGAGGGAGGTCATGCATTTCATTATGTTGATATCGGCTATAATCCTTTGATAGAGGAGGCTCACGAAATCTGTCTGAGTAGTTGTTTGAATGATAAGATTGATCATGTGACCGATAATTTGGATTTTGTTGATTACTTGAATTGTAACCATTGTCTCCAGAATAAGTTCTTACATTTTCAGAGCGATAAAAAGAATCAGGTCTACTCCAAGGAGGAGACATTACAGAAGGCTGTTCATTGTGATAACGTCTATTGCCATTGTCTTGCCGATAATAATCGTTTTGCTGTGAAAAAGATTGCTGTTCAGTATTTCTTTGAGGTAGGTAAGATTCTCTATAATTTGAAATGCCTTGTTGATAATATTGAGGTTGGTCCGATGGGGCATACATGATTCTTGTATCGTTGTTTTGATGTCGTTGATAGCAATTTATCATTAAAGCTAAATGTAATTTTTTTAGAGCAAAACCAAAGGATCACATAATTTACAAAAAATTTCAAACTTGCAGTAAAAAAAAAAATGGTATCAAACTACACATAAAATTAAAAACATCTAAAACAATAAAACAGTTATTTCTTAATAGTACATAAAGAAAGGAAAACTATGAAAAAATGCTATAATAACAAGATATTAGACAACTCCAAAATAAAAAGTATTTTGACTAATACATTGACTTGGTCATAGCAATATGAATGAGGAATACAGTAGGCACCGCTTATTATGACCACAGATAATATGACCAGCCGCTTATTATGACCAATTTGGTACGGTCCAGAATTTCTATATTTAATATGACCAAATTTTGGATAACATGACCAACATTTTTTCCATCTTTCTTGTTACAGTACAGTATTTTTTCCCGCCATGCACTTATAACTTCGCTTTTTCAACATATTGTTACACACTGTACTAAATTTTACTGTCACTTGTAGTGTTAAAGTACTGTACTTTGTTTTACTGCCAACGTCACACTGTTACTTTGGGTAAACGATGAATTTGATGGTATTTGGACTTCTTGTGGCTTACGACATCAATTCAGGAGCTGTTAAGGTGGCTTCGGTTTTTATAACCATTTAGATATTTTGACCAAAATGGTCTGGTCCCAAGGTGGTCATATTAAGCAGCGTCTACTGTACCAGTAATTATTTTGAAGTATTAGGGATAGTAGAGGGAGTTTCTCAAGTTATTGTGACTAAGGAATTATCTAAACCTGCTGCTGTAAAAAGAATATGATAGTCAGCAATATTCAGATTTCTGCTTTGCACAGACATGAACTGTAAATGTTCAATGTTTGATGTACTTCCAGCAAACATTATGATACACAATAGCTTTTTTACTATTATATTTTCATCTTTTGATATCAGTAGGCTAGCTGGCTAGGGTGCAGGAAATACACAAGGTATGAGGAAAATAATACTCACAGCGCTGTACGAAATTATGAGACCACTTAGTTAATTTTAATATTTGACTTTCACCAACAATTGGTTGCATTTTCTAACCAACAACCACTACATGATATATGTCAATGAATGCAGAATTTTAAGCAGAATATGTAAATGTGATTTTGATATAGTTTACTTGAGCTCAATTCAAATATTCTTTGATAGTGACTATTTCCTTACCAGGGGGCAACTGCTTAACAAATTTAAAATCACGAGAATGACAAAGCAAATTCAATTTAAACTCTCTTTGACATTAGTGGCCCCAAACAGGACCATTGTTATAGAATTTCTTGCATTAATATTTTGCAGCATGCCCTTTATTCTGAATCACTACTTTGCAATGTTATGCATAAGGTTGCAAATTTCTTCCAAGGCCACAAGGTGATCCCAAGCTTGAATAATTATTGCTACCAGTTCTCTCTCATTGAATGGCTTTTATGGAGCAGTGGTGACAATGATTCTGTGTTATAAATTTTCAATTGGATTGAGATTTAGAGACTGGGCCAGCCAGTTCATCTGATATACCATATGATATTACATCCACCTCTTCACCAACTTTGCTCAATGGCAGATGGTATGGTCATCTTGAAATATCCAGCTCCCTTATACAAATAAACTTCTGGCACTTGGAAGCAATTTCATTTCCAACAGCTGCGTATTTTGTGGCAATCATCATACCCACAAATATATAAAATCTTACAATAATATGTTATGTCATACAGCTCCAAATTATTACACTGGTTGAACACTTGATGGTAAGCAATGTGCACTGAGAGCTAAAAGCTTTATGAGGTCTTCTGTGCACACAATTATTAGATGCTTTTATCACTAAATACTACTTTGTTCCAATTCTCATAAGTGAAATTTAAATGGTCTTTTGCCCAAGCAATCCTTTGCTTTTCTGTGACTTTTGGTTTCTTCTTGGCCATGCATCCCCACAATGCATGTTTCAACAATCTTTTTCACATAGCCAAAGATGAAAAAATAGCCTCCAAGGGTAAAATGCCATTGATGGCAAAATAACCACTGCCTAACCTTTAAGTGGTTTCATAATCTTGAACAGCACAGTAGATCACGCCACACTGATTATTATGTAAAAACCTGTCTGTTTTAGTGAGTTTATGGGAATGACCAATGCTATCAACTTCAAAAGCCAAACACTACATTCCTTGATTTCAAGCTGACCAGCAGATTGCAGCCGATTGCAGCAGGCTTGTCCTATCAGCTACTGTGCATTTGGCAGTTAATAATCCTTTTCTCATTTAGAGCATAATTTTAGAATCCATCAGTCTGACTGACTATGCTGGCTCACACTACAGGAAAACATTTATGCTGCACAGTTAGATTATTTGCAAAACTGATGAGACGGCACATCCCTTAGTGCTATAGTTCATATTCTTAACATCCTACAATTGGTAATATTAAACAGGCATAGCACATACATCTAAAGTTGGGGTTATTTTTGAGTTGGGGTGGACTAAGATTAGTGCTTGTTTGGTACCACCCTTTAATGCTTACATGAAACAAGCATAGTACATTAAAAGATAGGATTAGGTTGGAGTAAGAGTTGGACAGGATTGCATAGTCCATAAAATCTGCAGAATTTGTCTATACTATGTCTTTCATAGGCCTACCTGATAAGTACCTCCACCCTCCTATTGCAGTATAATGCAAGTATAAGTTGATGTTAGGGGTTGGTAGACATTGCAAGTCATTGTGCATAAGAACTATTTAGTAATACCTCTCCTAAATTATCACTGTTCAGTACCTGAGCATTGCATACACTAGGATAACACTAAACTACAGAAACTTAGTCTTGGAAACATGAAGCTTTTTTTTACCAAAAGATGAAAAAACACCAATTTAATTACAGAAATACGGAAGTGTATGGAAATGATAATTTTAAGGCAGTAGCTATTTTGCCATTAATGACAATTTACCCTTGGAAGCTATTTGCTGTCAGACATTTGTGATCGGCCAATTTAATGCCATATTAAACATGTGACTTTGGATCGTTTCTGATTGGTCAATTTTAATAAATTAAAAAAATTTGCACCCCCAGTCTACACTCAATCCCATGTATTCATATACCAGGCCCCCCTTTGAGTGTACATTGTCTTCGTCTAAGTCCCCTACCAGCAGTTCACAACCTATAACCATTGCATTTTAAGGCAGCTGCACTATTCACACGCCAGTGTCACTCCCAGAACTGTAGGAATTATGGCTGCATAAATGGTAACGGCAAAATAGCCAGCAAGGAAAAATGCTGTTGATGGCAAAATATTCATTTTCTAATTTTAATTCAACCCAATTATTAAATTTTAGGTAGTGACTATGGTGCTGTCTACAGCATTTTACCCTTGGAGGCTATTTAGCCGTCAGACATTTGTGATTGGTCAATCTAATGACATATCAAACATGTGACATTCGGTCATTTCTGATCGGCCAATTTTAATCATTAAGTAAAAAAAATAGCACCCCCAGTGTACTGTCCCCCACACTCCACACTCCCTCCCAATAGACACTCCTTGACGAATTTACATACTGGGCCTTTCCCTCCAGTGTATACTGCCTTTGTCCAAGTGCCCTGCCAACCAAGATTACAACCTATAACCATTGTATTTCAAGGCAGTTGCACTTTTCACTGCACCACTGCTAAAATTCTAACAAATATGGCTATTTAAACATACATTAAAGGCGACAGTAAAACAGTCCACTGCTAAAATTCTAACAAATATGGCTATTTAAACATACATTAATGGCGACAGTAAAACAGTCCCCAAGAGTAAAATGCTATCAATGGCATAACAGCCACTTTAATTGTTTTATACACTGATAGAGCTATCCTTTTAGTTTATATTGACTTCTGCACCGTTTAGTGCTTTTGAGATTTCCATACTTTTTTCCATATTTTTGTAAGTCAGTTATTCCTTTGAAATGAATTTTTGCATAATTTCATGTTTAGTTTTAATTTTTGCATAAAAGAATTCCATAATTTCATGATTAATTTTAATTTCAATATTTCATTAAGTACACAAATTCAATGTAAAATTCTGTATTTCTGTAAATTTCCGTATTTTAGTGTTGTCCAACTACTTTGTTACGAAAATCTTGCTTTACAATCATTGCACCCAATCACGTAAAGTTGACGTAAAGTATCTTCCTACAACTGCACATTAACACATAGACCACGCAGGTTCTGCACTCGCGACTTCAACTGCTTAAGATGTCCACATCTCGCTGGCTATGTGCCAGGCTACCCTTCCAGCTTTCCAGCACAAGGTAAACATGCTTTTAAACTACATCTAGACTACATCTTTACTATAAATTTTTACGAGCTGGGCAAACATTTAATTTCTTGCAGAACAAAGAAGATGAACTGTTGAAAAACTTGACTAGGCATACGAGAACCACTACAATACTTGGCATCGCTTCAAAATTCAAAACAACAAACGAGAGAGCCGGATCACAAAAGCAGCACCGACTTAAACGGAACAACAATTTTATTTCCCACAATGCATTTCGGTAGCAAATAGAGTTGTTTTTTGAATGAATTATCGTAAAATTATGAATAGTTCACTGACACTGTTTCGACCGATCAGATCTTTTCAGTGCAGTTGGTGATTGACAAATAGTAAGAGGCTTTAAACAAAGCATAGCTTAGAACGTCAAACTTTTGGGACCTACACTGGGTCCATTATAATGGAAGTTCGGTCAGTACTCTGCGAAACCGTATTACTCGTGAATGAGTGGCGGTTGTTGCAGGTGCACTACATCTGGCAACTGCTAAAACAATAGTGCTATCACAGCCCAGTGGTCACAGGTTCATATTCTCAACCAGGACCTTGGGTAGAGAGTTCAGTTAAGTTCTTTTTTTTGTTACACTACCAAGTCAATAAACAAATGGCCCCCAGTCCCGGCAGCTCTTAAATGGGCAAGAGGTGCAAAGAATCTCCGTGTTTAAACCTGAATGTCTTGGGGTAAGATTTGGTACGTAAAATGTGGGAAGTCTTTCTGGAAGGAAAGCAGAAGTGTGTGAAGAACTGAGGAAGAGAAGAGTTGATGTTTGCTGCACGCAGGAAGTAAGATGGTGTAGCAACTTCAACTACAAACCACAAACAGAAAGTCGCCAACAACACGTGGCTTTATATACGGAAAACCATGCACGTTCAGCAGCTATCATGATAGAAGAGACTAGTCGCCACATGGAATGCACTTATTTTAACTTGGATTACAGTCAGATGCCTGCCGTTGTGCGACAATGGAAAGGCCAAGGAGCTCGTTTTGAAAGTACATTGAGACGAAGGTATAAACTGTGGTGGTCAGGAAATGATGCAGGATTCGGAGGGGTTGGAATTTTGGTGAAAGAGCAAATATCTGGAAGCGTTGTGGAAGTTAAAAGAAAAATCGACAGAGTAATGGTAATTGTGCTATCTTTAGGTAGGAAATTGATGCGAATGATATGTGCGTATGTGCCACAAAGCCGAAGATCAGAGTGAAAGAAAGTTTGTTTTTATAATGAAATGGAGAGTGAGAGGGACTTTGGAAGTTTTAGTGAAATCATTGCTTCTTTGGCAGATTTCAATCGACATGTGGGGGAAAAGTGCGGAGAGTTTAAAGGTACACATGGGGGGAATGGTATTGGGAGAAGAATTACATAAGGAAGAAGATTCCTGGAGTTGGTTTGGTTTTATAAGACAGACAAAAGGAAAATCACTTATAGTGCCGGTGGATGTGAAACAAAAATTGATTTTGTGCTTGTGGGAAAAAAATAAAAGAAGTAGATAAGGGATGTGAAAGTGATTCCATGGGAACTTCAGCACAGGATGATGGTCGTAGATCTGGATAAAATATTTCTAAAACAGGTGGTGAGAAAGCAACGGATCATAAGAAGAAAGATTTGGAAGTTGAATAAAAACCGAACAAGAGTGAGATTTGAAAAAAGAGTAAAAGAACTAGTGAGCACACACGCACCTAATTTGTGGAAAACTTTCAGGGATGGTCTTCTAAAGGCACCTGATGAAGTGTGTGGAAAGAAGAATTCTAGGAGTGATCGAGGAGACATGTGGTGATAGAATGAAGAGGTCAAGAATACTATAGCAGGCAAAGCAAGTCTTGGTGGAACAATTAGCGAGGGTCGACGTTGTGACCTAGGGAACTTCTCTAACATGCGTCTGTCAGGTACACGGCTGTCTAGACCAACACTGACAATTGTCAGATCAGGGTTGGTGCTAGTGTTCCAGCGGCCAGAATGAAAGGTGGCCACGTCCTTTGGGTCGTGGAGAGGGACAAGGCCGTTAAGGCTTGCCCAAGCAACAAGACACTTACCATCGCCACTGCTGGCTCTATAATCCCAGTTGAAATGTGAACAATTAAAATTGCCAGCATAGAAAACGGGGTGAGGAAACATTGGGAGATCAGACGCTTGCAGTCGCGTAGGTGGAGGTTTGTAGACATTTACAATTCTATCAACGTCAACGTCAACCATCAACGTCCACGCACAACCACTCAGCCTCCTATGTAGCTGGAGACTGATCAACAAGAGTCCATTGCAGCCGGTCATGGACAGACGTTCTGTTCCTGCTTAAAGAAGATCTAACTAGTGCCAAGCCTGGTATTATTAGCTTATCTGCACATGTGCAGTAGGTCTTCTGAAGAAGAATGACGAGTGCTCATACTGCACGGCGAGATGATGAAGTACATTCATTTTGCTTGCAGTGAGGCTTTCAATGTTCAGCTGCAAGACTGCTGGCCTTCGGAACTTGTTGACGGTGTGCCCTGACAGGGGCACATCGTCTCTCTTTGAAAAGGGCGTTTTGCCGAGTAGTAGGCCCTGGCTGAACATCGGGGTGAGGGGTTACCCTTCCGTGTTGGCAGGTTCGGTTTCTGTCTGGCATTTCTGGAAGACGTAGTAACGGCCCAAACTGCGAGAAAGAACCTACCATCTGGGCCACTATTGTCTGCAATAGCTGTCGACGTTATTAAGAAATTGCAAGAAGGGGTGTGGTTAATGAATTACTGTATACATATGACATTGTCCTCACGAGCGAAATCATGGAAGACTTAAAGGAAAGATTTTGATATTGGAAGGATGCATCAGAAAGTAAGGGTTTAAAGGTCAACACCAGAAAAACAAAAGTGGTGGTAAGCGCGTCAGAAGGAAAACCATGTAAATACAACATAGATCCATGTGAAGTTCGTGGGAGGAGAGTCATGACCAATTCAGTGTTGTGCACAAAATGTGGAAACTTGGTTCGTGGTAGATGTGCGAAAATAAAAAAATGGGTTGGGTAAGATTTAAGGAATGTGGAGAGTTGTTGCTTAGAAATAGGTTTTCTCTGAGGATAAACGATAAAATTTATCGTTGTTGCATAAGATCAGCAATACTGTATGGAAGCGAGGCATGGTGTTTTAAAGAAAATGAAAAAGCAATTTTAAGGAGAACGGAGAGAGCTATGGTGAGAGCCATGTGCGGTCAGAAAGTTGTTAACAAAAAGACGGCTGAAGAAGAGATGGACATGTTGGGGGTTGAAGAAAACTATAGACCAGTTAGCAACAGCGAATGGAATTAGATGGTATAGACATGTGCTGAAGAGGGATGACGATAGTGCTTTGATGGTTGCTCTGGATCTTGAAGCGAGGGGCAAGAGAAAGCGAGGACGACCAAAGAAAACCTGGAAAAAGCAAGTGGAGGAGGAGACAGAAAAGATTTGTTTGAAGAAGGAGGATGCCCTAAATCGAGCAAAGTGGAGAGATGGAGTGCAAGCAATTGCAAAAAGAGTGGAGTAAATGCGGCCATCTCTGCTAAGGGGACAACATTGGATAAAAAAACTGAATAATTAAGTCACGGTGCAGTATGTATAAACATAGTAACAGTAGAAAGGCAGCACAAGAAAAAGAAAACCCTGCAAAACGAAATGACATCAAGACTTACGAAAAATGAAAGCTTATGAAGAAAGGATTGAATATATTGTATATCGCCAGGACCGCATCATCGGATTTTTTTACGTACATCATCAAACAAAATATAAAGAGTAAATGAAAAACTGGGTCAGCTTGCAATAACAACGTAAAGCAGTATTAACCAGTGGAATTGCTAAGTTATACTGGCTATCAATTCTACCAATCAGCAACCTGGGCATCTGCAGATGGGACCATCCCAAAAAGGGAATTTCTTTTCCCTGGCGTTGACGTGGTAACGAAATAATGCAAGACAGGAAATAAGAAGAAAACGCAAATTAGCCCAAAGAAAGACTAAGATTTACTTGCTTAGCAGAGGTTTTCGAGATCATTCTAGAACAGTTAGTGTAGAGTGGACTTGTTTAAATCAATTACCAATACAAAAGCAAGATTGGGATATTTGGATTGAAGAATCGTCGACCGCGTTTTAGATCATTTACGCTTTTGCACAACAATAACTTGAAAGTTCATAACAAGAAATTAATATCTTGCTCAGTCTGCTATGTGGTGGGTGTCGGTGCATGTTACAAAACTTCAAACAACGAAGATTTGCGCACAAGTACCCGGTAAGAACTCCAGGGCCTTCGCTCCTTCTTTAAACACAACGACTAAATAAAACTTCTTTATTTTGAGAACTCGGTAAAAGAAAATTCAAATCCAAAAAACTCAGTTAAATCAATTCCAAAATCGATAAAAAAGAACGAGCAGATTCACCGAGGGCTTCGAGATAACGGAATGCAGAAAAACAAATTGAACTTCGTGTAGTAACCAAACTAAGCAACTAACTTAAAATCCAAAAACGTTACAATTTTACTTCTTGGAACGAGAGGCCAGCTAATTAAAATGCAAATCTCGCCGGTTTTAGGCAGAAAAACGCCCGAGAGTCGCATTCCAATCCCAAGCAGCCAAACGCCAAGCAGAAAATACAAGGCGTGCGAGAACAAAAGAGCGCTAGTTCAGTTCAGCCACGGAAATCAAAAATTTTTTCTTTTTCTTTCCGAAGCCGATTCTGTAACAGTGCAGACCATAGCAGTCTGGTAGATAACTCCAAAACAGGGCCTGGCAGACTAAAAAAAACCCTCAGAAAAAATTCTATCAAGAGTCAAAAAGTCGTCTTGCAGGGATGACGCGGTGAAAAAAGAAGAGAGCAGCGATGACGTAAACACTATAATGGGAGGTTAGGCTGACGAGACTCAAGCTCTGTCGGATCACATTCCATTACCCATGCTAACAGTTTTACAACCACTTCGATGTAAGCATCAAGAAGCTTAGCGTGTTGGAACTTAATAAATGGGCTAATATGTTCGTAAGAGGAAAGAAATGCTGATTATCACATAAATATTTACTGGTTTAAAATATGAAGTGTTTGGCTGCATGATAGCTCGTTGTCATGCTGCTTTTCAATATTCAATGAGGACCATAAAAACAAAAACAATTATTGAATGTAGCCCAATCATAAATAATAAAACAAAGTCTAATGATAATGTGTAAAACTTGCTCTACATTTTAGTGATTGTCTTTAAAGTATTGCCTAAAGCTTGCTCTTACAACGGAATAAAAGTTGATTTCTAAAAAATATGACACACCTGGCGACAGTTTAGTAATAGTTTTAATATTTTTTATTGATTGGGCGAGAATAAGTTACGTGAATTCTTTTTAAATGTTGGAAGGATACTTTGTTGCTGATAGCAAATGGGATTTCATTCCAGATTTTCGAACCAATGAATTTGATCGATTGTTGCCTGGTAGACTTTCTACAGCTTTTTGGATAATAGTTTGCTTGAGCTTCTGGCTGTCGTGTTCAGGGCTCTCTTAGCAAAGATATTTTTAGAAATGGAAAAATCTTTCTATGGAATAAGGAAATAAAGATTTCTGTTTCCGTTTGCATAAATTTCGGATTGTCAGCAAATTGTTTTCATAGATTTGAGCTTTTTAAGGAGATTGAAGATTAATCGTAATAATTTGTGGCAAATTCTTTAAAGTGCATTTATAATTGTTTCTTCCCAAAACACGACAAGCTAATGCTATATCAAATATGGCAGAGGCATAGAATGGTAAAGCGTAACCGTTAAAATTGGGTTTGCTTTTTATGGTGGCACAGAGAACCGATGTTGTTCTTGTTGTTGGTTACCCGACCCCTTCCGAGGGATGGGGGCATAGCGGAAGACCATGGAGCCCTAAATGCCGGGCAACTTCCCAGGGCTTGGACCAGCGGTCGTAAAGAGACAAAGAGTCGCCAAAGAGGGAGCGGCGCAAAGAGTCCGTAGCTGGACAGTGCAGAATGATGAGAGGTGTCGTGGGACGAGTGTCCGAAGGCGCTGCAGGAAGGATTCTCGATTCTGCCAATCCTGAACAGATAAGAACCTAACAGAAGGCTGTGTCCGTTGCAGCGAAGTTGAGGGAGCACAAGTTCCTCGGTGGAGATCGAGGGAACCTGTGTGTCAAAGAATTTCAATGAGACGGTACGCCTTCTGTCCGAGAAAAGACGAGAGTGGATACGAGAGATCAGAGGAGAGAGACTACAGGTGATTGCAGAGGGCGCAAGTAGCGCTCCCCGTCTGGCTAGCTCATCAGCCGCGTCGTTTCCCAGGAGAAACTAGTGTCCGGGGACCCATTGTAGCCTGATAGAACAAGAGATGAGAGAAGAAAGTTCCTGCCAGATCTGCCACAGAGTTTGAGATAAAAGGAAAGACGGAGGAGAGGATAGGGGGGTGAGAATAGAACGAGAGTCAGATAATAGGAGAAGAGAAGAGAAATGGCAGACTTGTTGGTGCTGCCGAGACCAGCAAAGAGCTTGTAAAATGGCGCAGGCTTCAGCAGAGAAGCTTGAGCATACTGGGCCTACTGAGAAAGAAAGAGTGGCCTCAGTGCCACAGATAGAGTAATTGGTAAGTACACCGGAGCCGCCTTTGCCAAAAGAAAAAGGAACAAGAGCCGCACCTTGGCGAGAAAGTGGAAGATCAAAGCGAGAGCATGGAGAGGAAAGAGTGCACTCCACAGTGAAGGAAGGCTGGTTGCAAGGAGGAGACGAAGGGGAAGTAAGAAGAGCTTCCCTGGGAGAAGCAGAAGAAAGCATAAGCATAAGAGTGGACGCAAAAGCACTCCAGTAGGATCTGCAAAGTCTTGGTTTCACTCCAAGTCTGGCCAAATCTGAAATGGGAAAGGAGGTTGGGAGACGAAGAGCCCGCTCATAAGATAAAAGAGTGAAATGAGTCAGGGTGACTCGTAGGGGAGGTAAAGAAGCCTCGGTGAGAAGCAGAAGGATAGGGGAGGATGAGAGGCAGCCGGTGATGGCGCGACTGGCCGCTTGGTGGAGGCGGTCCAATTTGGTATTATTGGCAACGCCCAAGAAAGGAAACCATTAGGGTGAAGCATAAGTGAGAAGTGGCCGAAGAAAAGCTTTATATAGAAGAGAGAGGGACTTCTTAAAGGGACCCCACTAGAACGCAGAGATACAGCGTAAAGCCGTGAGACGTGGGAAAAACTTGGTCTTCAGCTAAGATACATGTTTAGAAAAACAAAGAGTGCGGTCGAAGGTGACCCCAAGAAAGGTTGGAGTGGGATTGAAACGAAGGCGAGAGTTGAGTAAGACGAGGTTAGGTTGGAGGTTAGCTTGATGGAGATCCATCGAAAAGAAGGAGGCCCGACCTTTGCTTGGATTGAGAGGAAGACACCAATACGAAGACCAGCGCTCATATCGAAACAGAGCTCCTTGTGTGGCTTCCACCCCAGTGGGGACCGAGGGGGAGGAGGACCAAATGGCCAGATCGTCAGCGTAAAGAGAGCAGCTGACGGAGAAAGGCAGAGAGGCCAGAAGATCATTGATGAAATGAGAGAAGTGCATGGCCAAGAACGGATCCTTGCGGACTCGAAAGGAACAACTTTTGTGATTTTGATAAACCACGCAAGCGCACCTATCAAAAAGGAAAGTCCAACGAGCAAAGCAAGAAGGGAAGCCAGCCGAAATGAGTTTATGGTAAAAAGCGGAATGCTAAACAGAGTCGAAAGCCTATGAGAAATCAATAGTATACAGAATCGTCCGACAGCCCGATCTGGGTTTGTTGAACCCATCCGAAATGGACTGAGAAAGGTACAGAATTTGATCTAGAGTAGACCGTCCAGGGCGGAAACCCGACCTGGCGGGAAGAGAGAATGGAGTTGGACTCCAGAAAGAAGAGTAGACGGGACAAAATGAGGCGCTCAAACAGCTATGAGACGCAGGAGGTGAGTGAGATATGCAAGAAGGAAGCAGGAGAGTCGAGAGGCTTTCCCATTTTGTGGATGGGAATAATGGAAGATGTCTTCCAGATGGAAGGAAAGAAATGCGAATTGCAGGAGAGATTGAAAATGTGAAGAAGGAAATCCATACCAGAGCAAGGAAGATGCCTTAGCATGGGATAGGCAACTTTGTCTGGGCCAGTGGCAGAGGACGAGGAGAGGTTGAAGGCAGCCGCGAGAAATTCAGGTGGGGAAGAAGGGAGAGCAGAAGGACAAGTGAGACTCCTCAATGCACGAGGCTCAGCGGAGCTTAGAGAGGTAGCCTCTGGCCCTGCTACGTATGGCCTTTGGCTGAGTGATAGAAAAGTGGGATCTCAGATAATTAGCAAAAACCGAAGCCGACTCCCTGGGAGAGGAACAATTAAGGAAGTAAGGGGAGGAAGAAGACGAGCCAGCGACCGAACGAAGGAAAGAGGGTACAGATTTAGGGTTAGCTTTGGGCGAGAGAGAAGAGCGAGTCGCCTTCCATGCCTCAGCTTTGGCCTTGGCGATGACATATAAGGCACGTCGGGAAGCGAAGATGTAAGGCTGGCAATCTTCATCACTTCTGTGAGCTGTAGCAAAAGCCTTGCGTCTTTCACTAGCCGCGTCTTCCACCTCAGCAGATCACCAGGCTTTAGGATGGCATTTGATGCGGCCGAAAGGAATGGAAGATTTGGCCGCATTCAGTGTCAGAGAGGTAAAGAGAGCAGCAACTGACGAAAGAGAAAGAGACGAGTATTTCTCTGCAGAAGGACAGTGAGAGTAAAAGTAAGAAGCAAAGTCATCCCAGCGAGCTTTCTGAAAATTGAAGAAAGGGGGACGCTCGTTGGGGCGAAAGATTGGAGAGAGAGGGACGGATAGAAGAATTGGTAGGTGATTAGAACCCCAGTCCTAAAGCACCTCCCAGGAGCAAGATGGGGCAAGAGAAGAGGGAGCAAAGGAGATGTCAGGGGAGAAGCGACTGCCAAAGAATCGATGAGAAAGGGTAGGTATGTCAGGATCATTAAGGGGGGAAGGCCAGAAGAGATGACCCAATAGAATACTTCCTCCCCGCGGGGGCGGAAGTACCTCTTGAGTCCCAGAGAGAATGATGGCAATTGAAGTCCCCCAGAATGAAAAGATTTTTGGAGAAGGGAAGAATGGAGGGTGATGAGGAGTCGGTTCTGCCATCCGTCGGAGAAGAGCAAGGAGGGGGAGCGTAAACATAAAGAAATGAGAGTGAGGAGGAGTTGTTTAGAGAGATGTTGACCTTTACATAATTAAGGTAGCGGTCAAGCGAAGAGAGAGAGGAAGTAGAAAGTTTAAAGAAAAATTAGCCCTGCCTGACAAAAATGATGACGCCACCGCTAGCGTGCGAAGCATCAGGAGAGATAGAGTAGGTGCGATCAAATTGCAGAGCAGAGAATCCAGAGATCCGGAAAAAGGAAGATGAATTAAGATTAAATTCCTGGATGCACATAAGATCAAAATGATGGGACGAAAGAAAGTGTAGCAGTTCAGTGCTCCTGGTTCGGATACCCCAGCATTCCATTAAAGAACCCTGAGGGAGTCAGTGGGAGAAGAGGAAACTGGAGGCGTAGAAGGACAGCCAAGGGCAAGAGGCGATGGTGAGGGAGCAGATACAAAATGGGGATAAGACGTTTGAAGGAGAGGGTGAGTGCTGCATTAGCAGAGGGGGCCAGATTGAACAGTGGAGGTATACAGGCAGGAGTCCGAGGAGGAAGTCACAGTGTTACAAACAGGGACACAGCATCGGGAGCACCTCCAGGAGTGAGAGCTGCCAAGAATTCTGAATTTGGAGAGTAGTGAGCACCCTAAACGGACCTATTTGGATCAGGTGCAGCATTGCACTGACCTATCCTGCCAGGTCACCTTTCCAGCGCACGCTGAGCAGGGAAAGATGGGTCCAGGGTTGGGATAAACATTTCCGTTCATCAAGAGATGAATGAGGAAACGAAGACGAGCAGGAGAGAGAAGATAGGCGATCGATTTTAAATAAGCTGTGTGCTGCTCTTTTGCGTCGTTCAGGGGGCAGCGCGGAGAAAAAATGGAGGGGAGTACCCGGGACCTCATTTTGACCAAACCCAAACGGGGACCGCACCACATTGAGGCGGCTGTTGATTGGTGCAGCAGAGAGCCGACCGTAACTTTTGTTGCATGATTGAAGAGTTTTTTTATACGGAAGACTTTGGAGCTTCCTGTAATCTCCACAATCTCAAGATAAATCCGCTAATTCAGCTTGTTGATTTCAAGCTCTGAAAACCAGCGTAGCTCTTTTTTTGATGGTTAAGAGACTTTTCCTCGCCCGCGTAGCAACGGTAACTTGACGAGTAATTTTACTTACGTGATTAAACTCACAAAACCGAGACTGACTTCATCAACACAAGCGAGGTGTGTTCAATCATATATACTCTTAAGTAAAAAATATGCATGTAGTCGAACAATTTATGACCAAAACACATTACAGATAAATAACACTGATTCAATGTCAAAATCATTAGTTAGAAAGCGTGACTTATGTATCAATCTGTCAGATCACAATATTTTTTCGTTCACCGGTTAGCAAGTGTGGTTTGCTAAAAAATGCAAAAAGCGAAAATAGCCGTCTTTTCAGAGTACCAATTTTAACAAAGTTACAAAATGTTGCCAAGGAAATTTGATGTGAAACTCAATTTTATAATCTACTTCACTCAAAAACTCTACCTCGAAACATTTACAGTAACGAGCTAATGACTTAAAGAGCGTAGACTGGGTTACAACACGTTTGATTGTAAAACTTACAACAGAAGTAAAAAAAACAAAAATCATAACGAATTGCATTTTGACGTTTTGTAAAGCGGAGTTTAGCACTCTTTTGAGGCTTCTGCAAGTAACAGCGCGATGCACTGCTGAAATTCAGCGCCAATTAGCGTCCGCTTTCAAACACTTCACGAATGTCGAATCTTCCCTCTGCAAATGCTGCATTTATCCTGAAACAAACCACTTGGTAAGTAGCTACACTACGTCAGCATCTCACTCAGAATCGAACCGGCTACATTAGTTGCAGTGTTATTGGAGCTAAACTCAAATGGATTTTCATTGCTCGCGTTATACACATATTTTTCCTTCACGTTATGATACCAGTTCTGCAATTGGTTTGAGTAATGGGGAAATGCACTGCCGCTTTTTCAGAGTTTAATCTCGATTCGGTTTTTGGTAGACGATTTGGAAAATCGTCTCGCATCGTGACTCTTCCAAAAGTGGGAGGGGTAATCAACAACATGCTCATCACCGGCTAAGTCAGGGTTGGACTAACCATAGAGACTTAAGATACTTTGCTTTACGAGTGTTCTCCAAGTTCAACAAAGAGAGCAATTAAAGCGCACCGCTACTGGCATTTGCGACTTCGTACAACAGGCTCTGTGAAAAGTCTAACAAGATTGACTTTTTAAATTTCAATTGGTCTCCGATCAAGAAGGTAGCTGCATCCACCGCATGTCCCGAGAAGTTTTATTGGCAGCATTCTGTCACTTCGCTCTGACTAAAATTATTTTTAAGCGTTTCTATTTTTATTCTATTTATTATTTTTATTTCTTCAATTTTTATGTTAACTGTAACTGTTTTTATGAATTAGGTTGAAAGAAACTGTAGATGGGTTAGCAACAGCGAATGGAGTTCGATGGTATGGACACGTAGTGAGGAAGAATTGTGATGGTGTTTTGAGAGTTGCTCTAGATCTTGAAGTGAGTGGCAAGAAAAAGCGAGGACGACCCAAGAAGACCTGGAAGAAGTGGAAGAGGAGATAGAAAAAATTTGTTAAAAGGAGGATTCTATGAATCGAGCCAAGTGAAGAGATGAAGTGCAGACAATTACGGAAGAAATGAAGTAAGTCCGGCCATCTTCGCTAAGGAGACAATACCGGATAAAAACCGAATAACTACTAGTACTACTTCGTCCAGTCATACATTTACTTTTACAGAGCAGTACTTCAGTCTTATAAAAAAGAAAAAATTACATCCGATATTACAGCTATTAATACAATGATTGAACTTACCCTGCAATTAGCTGGCAGGCACTTGTCATGAAAGGCATGTCCGCACAAAAAGCAAACAATTACAGGAAAGTCCCACGGATTACCAACACCTAAAAATAAATCACAGTTCTGCATTTGCATTTTCTGATCAGAAAGCAATATTCAATAACTGCTTCTGTTCGGTGCGCTTCGAAGATGCCAGTCGCCGGATGCTGACGTAACACTTTTCTCCCAAACGGGCAAGCAACCTAAGAGAAGTTGCCGTAAATTGCTTTTTCCAACGTCAAACAAAACCATTTCGAAGTTTAAATGCAACAGTAGCGGTTTCGAACAATCGCTACAAAACCACCATTGCTATCATGGCCACCAACCAAACTTATTTGACCATGTAGACAACTAGCCATTGAATTAAATCATCGTTACTACTATAAAACTAACCACATCACCCAACAGCTAAATGCTGTATTGCAGACGGCACTTAAAACATAAAGCACTACTAGCACACGGCAAAATACTGACCAGATTGGAAAAGAGGTAGGCCACAACAATCGCACTCACGATCCTCTAAATACAATACAGCGTGATTAAACGAAGTGCTAAAAGTAAATGCATAATTTCAGATACATCAACTGGCTTCAAATACTCGAGTCAGGCTAGCATCCAGCAAAAGCGTCAGGAAAGTAATGATGGATAAGCAAACTTTTTGCAGGCGTGCCAGGTTCACAGCATTGATTGTGGGGCTGACTGATGGAAGATCAATTTTGGGAATTGACTTTTGTCAGTAACTTTGTTACCAATTTCTGTTCCGAAACGAATCAAAGCAACTTTTTGTTTGAAGATCGACTGACTAGGTCAGCCGCTAAAAAGCTGAATTTAAGGTGTGGACCTTGAAATTTAATCTGTGGACACGGGCCACATATCACGTCTTTCCGTGGGCCGTAATTTGCACATCCCTGGCTTAAAAATGCTCAAGTTGAACTTAACACAGAAAAATCCTATTCAAATTAAGTGCAACAGTGCAGCAAAAGCGTACCACATTAACCGTGTTTTTATAACAGTGGGAATGAATTATAGATAAGCTACTTCTTTCATACGACCTGGGAGTTCAAAATAAGGTTCACAAAGTCTAATCCCTGTTTACCCGCTAAAACGTTGCCCAAAACACAATAAAGCAATTATATACGAGCTGAAACATGTACGAAGTACAGCATATCGTATACTTTAAAAAAGTCTTCCAAAGCAAATGCTCCAAAAATGCAACACGATTGCGAATTCTACCAAGTTCTACGAGCATACCATCTAAGTGCTGCGCTTTTTTGTTCAGTTTGATTTGTTTCTTTCGAAGAGCGAGGACATCAGAAGACAATATGCGTCTGCACTCCCACCATAGAGCTGTCTGCATTGAATAATCCTGCAAAGACAATAGTTAGTCAGTTCACTTGGCACTGCATTAGTTAACAAATGGTGCTGAAGATCGTGAGGTATACGAAGAACTCCTAGAGCAACACGCCTTGTCGGCAAGTGTCGGAATCTGCATTTATGAATGCTTCAAAATGATAGTAGCTCTATCATAACCTGGCTATTGATTGGATGTACGGTGAGAACCAAATACTTTGTTGTACATTGCACCTGTTTCCAAAAAAGGGGCAACAACAACTAAAAAGTCAAGTTCACTAGCTCTACAAGATAAAGCAAAGTCACAGCCTGACTCAATAGAACCGATTCCTTGAAAATCACCATCACGTATGGTACAATAAATAGAGTTCCTAACTTTGATGTAATAAATAATGCACCGTGATAGACATGCCATTAATACCGTTCCACACAGAACAATTCAATTTGAAGGTTTGTTTGTATAACGATAGAGTAAAAAACAAATTGCGTTGATTGTTGCATAACAGGAGGTCATGACACGAGCTACTTTTTTTCCGTCACGTGACAATCTGTCATCGGTTTTATTATAAATTTTTAAAATCCGCTTATGTTGTCAGTACTGCCTGCACAATGCATTTCCAACTTCTATCACAACTCTGCCATCATGCTGAGTATATTTCCCAAAGTGCCTTTCAAATAGCCACAACAATGTCATTTGCGAAATCTATTTAAAATACCAATTTGGCAGAGAGGTAAAGCATCATAAAATCCACACTGTTGTTATAGTAAGCAACTTTGATAAATTAAAAGTCATTTTAATTCCTAGAACATCTTAAATTTCAAACGTTTGTGACTTTCGTTAAGCCCTTTTCAAGAATTAAATCTGCTAATGTGACCTACTAAATTAGAATAATCAACGATAATTTCAAATGATACACAATATGAAAATATCATACTTCTAACGGTTGTAACAACGTAGACAAAAATAAGTAAATAGCTAGGAGAGATCGGATGCAAAAACCTTTAAGCACATCAAAGTTAGGATTCCAGCCTTACAGAAATGGCAAGATCTTCAAAATTATGCGAATAGTTTAATATGGAATGTGGTGTCACAATTGCGTGAAGTAAGTAAAGTTATTGTAAAAAATTTATAAATGCATGTTTAGCAAAAACGAAGCTCCACTTGCATAGCATTGTTTATTAAGGCTAGGGCTATGACATTTTATAAGCAAAGCTTCACGAATTTTTGCTTCATAATCTGAATTACTTTTCTCAATATGGTAAAAGAACTAATGTCATATTGTAGATTAGAGCAGGTGGGAAATGGCAATATGTGATCCTCAATTGCGCTTTTTCTTGAATTTGCTAAATTCAGATGCTCCCTTACTCTGGTGATCAAATGTCGGGAAGACCTACGAATGTATGTCAAGTTCGCATCGCACTAACAAGTAAATTCATAAACAGCATTTGAGCATAGAGGCAAAAGCGTTGCTGATTTTAGTTGAAAATTCTGTCCTACTTTATTTGTGCGATACAGAGGAATCAGCTTTACATCAAATTAATCGAAAGAGCTTTCACAAAACGGATTGGCGCTTCACCAACGCACGGAACAAAAATAAGACATAACTCCAGGTTATTTACTACACTTGTTTCATCAGTAGTTATATCATTAAGTTTGACTTTAACTTTGTCGCAATTTTATCAAAAAACCAAATCGGATAGTTATTATCTTCATCATAAAACAAGCGCTTCAACTTTCCAATCTCGACTTCAAATAAATGCTGGCTGGAACAAATAGATTTAGCTCGATTAAGTAGGCATAGTACAAGGCTCGATTTCCAAACATTTGGACATATTGCATTAGTTCAACAAAATGCCAGCATTAGTCGTTTTTCGCCTCACACTTAAATCGAATTCATTTTCTCGAATTTGAACATGAACATCCAGAAACGGGAGCGCCTGCATTGATTTTTCCATCGTAAAAGAAAAATCAACTGCATGTTTGAATCTTGTTTTATTTAAAAGATTCAAAAATTTTGCTATCGATCAACTGTCAACGCAAAATTGCAAAAATGTCATCTATATATGGTAAATAAATTTTAGGGTAAAAGCTATCTGTATTATCGAGAATCTTATTTTCTAAATTTGCTACGAAAAAGTTCGCTACTGTGGGTTCAAGTGGGACCCCATTGCTACTCAGTCAATCTGCTTAAATAGATCACCATTGTATAGAAACATTCCTTGAGTTGCCAATTTCATAAGCTTGATTAGACTTTTCGCATAATTTTGAAGATCTTGCCATTTCTGTAAGGCTGGAATCCTAACTTTGATGTGCTCAAAGGCTTTTGCGTCCGATCTCTCCTAGCTATTTACTTATTTTTGTCTACGTTGTTACAACCGTTAGAAGTATGATATTTTCATATTGTGTATCATTTGAAATTATCGTTGATTATTCTAATTTAGTAGGTCACATTAGCAGATTTAATTCTTGAAAAGGGCTTAACGAAAGTCACAAACGTTTGAAATTTAAGATGTTCTAGGAATTAAAATGACTTTTAATTTATCAAAGTTGCTTGCTTTAACAACACTAATATGTTATAAAGTATGTCAAAAGCGATTCCATCTCAACTGCTGGGACATAAACGAGTCAAATACAGTAGATTACCTGTAATATTTTTACCAACGCGTCTCTCAGTCCTGGTATTTCCATGTTGTTTGGAATGCGTCTTATGAGAATTATAGGATCAACATGGGTGCCTATGTTCTCCAATAATCCGCGAATAAACGCTAAAAAAACGATTTTTCGTTAATTTTTCCTGCGTATTACAGGCTCAAAGGTGGTGATTCAGTGTATGTTAACTACTACACACTCGCTTTCGAACCAGACTTTTCGGCAGAGGAACGTAGCACTTTAAATTCCGGATGCCCTTCGTGGCGAACATAAGTGTTGCTTTTATAGAATTAGAATTTCACACCTTTCGGCCCTTAACAATTACCACTACACCATGGCGGCTGTGCGAATAAACGCCTAAAGTAAAATTCTTTTGTTCGATAAAACTTAGTAATTACTGCTCGGTGGCAACTTCTGAGCTCGAAAGCTATCTTAAGTAGGGTAATGCGATTGATTTCACCAACATAAGCCGGTTTTCTATTTTCCGAGACGGCTTTAATACATTTGGTCTCACAAAATATTAGACGTCAAATTGTCGCTACGTTCGAGGTACATAGTTAGTAAGTTGATATATCTGCTTACGGTGAATCAAAGAATAGCTACATTTTACTGTTTTTAGATGGGGAGGGGGCAAGAATGATGTTCCCAAGTTGCAACATCAAAAAATAATATGCTTTAAAAAAATTCCAATGCCATACATGATCTGCTGGATTTGGCACGTGGTCTAACAAGCGTGAAGTTTGGGACTGTGCTTTAATTTAAAGCTTCTGGCCAATTGCCGGTTACCAACTGTGCTGATGAGATCTGGTAAGACGAAACAGTATGCATTGCCTGCAGCTACGCAGCAACGTAAATCGCTAGCTTTTCGCATAACAATATTCACTTGGTTTATGAATGGATTTGTTAATTAATTCGTCCCACAGTTGCACATCATTCTGGTCTTTGCAGAAAGCGACCGCTCGATCTATACTGGTCTCGTGCTCAGTGATGAGATCCAAAGCACGAGACGCGTTGCCCATCCGGCCTAAACAAAGGCAAGATTACAACTTTATTGCGAAGAAAAGTTATGAAATTGCTATTTAAGCCATAACTTACTTAGTAAAAATACTTGTTCATCAATATAATTTCGATCTTCGCATATTTTCAATGCTCCCTCTAGAGCGATGTAGTTACTGCAAAGAAACTTCAATTAAATGACAGGAGTCATTACCTTTCTTATTTACAGTAAAAAGTTGTTCTTTTTTGAAATGTTCCTACTTAGTTGGACAGCTTCCGATACGATCCTATAACCGATCGCATCTACGACTTTCGTGCATACGCAGTGGATCTCTTTTGATTGAACAAACTCTTTTAAAAGTGTCATAGAGCTCCCTTTCTAGTTGTGTCCACTGCCAATTCTCGCGTCATGTGCAAGCACATTCAAAGTCTACATTCAGTAGTCATGTTAAAAGCGGGGTTCTGTTGACACTGTTCACAGGTGGATGCTCTCGCGAAAATCGTAAAGTCGCTTCGCAGTCACCCAAACTCTGGTTGTGTGATGAACCTGACACACCATTCGACAAACAATACATAAAACAAACCTTGATCTGAGAAATGGTAAGAGCTTTTTTCTATCGAATTCAGCGTAAAGTCGGACTTGCAACATGTGGTAGTCACTTCCAAGATGAGAATCTCTCAGAAACAAGGCATGGAGATACTAAACACGTAAAGGGTGCTGATAATACTAATTTACAGATCATTAAAACGTGAACATATTAAGAGTGGAATAGCGTTAGGCAAAAGTATTCGTGCTCCTTTGGGTTAGAATGGTTTAAGCTGCTCACCCAGTGTGTCGGTAAAGGGCCATTCGATGTCAGTCCTGATTTGCGATGGGGTTACCAGTGTGCTATATGTATTTAAGATTGGTCGAAATGGACTACCGTCTTGCTTATCCTAATCTTGACTGGGTACGCAGTGCAAACCTGAACAGCTCTTTTATGCCGCACCTCAATCCCGAAGAGAGTAAACAACAGCAGACTGGAGATCAACAGTCGGTCTGGTGGAAGAAATTAAGTTTGAAGTGGTACACAACACCCTTAACTCAAATTCCACAAACCGCCTCAA
This sequence comes from Trididemnum clinides, assembly GCA_963675345.1. Taxonomy (NCBI): domain Eukaryota; kingdom Metazoa; phylum Chordata; class Ascidiacea; order Aplousobranchia; family Didemnidae; genus Trididemnum; species Trididemnum clinides. The sequence goes on from OY776298.1 coordinate 9,849,925, forward strand.
CCCAGGAAACCATGCACAGACAAACCCCTATATACATGCACTACAATGTTGCTCGGACTAAATCGTCTGCTAATTTTTATTGACGCAGCCTTATGCTGTGGACGCACTCACTGGTCTTCATCGACATTTCATTGTGCTTAGTTTAAATTTTGTCTTTTTGCATTGGATGGGATCAAAGGCCCGAAACCACTTGCTACTGCTCTGACTTCTTAAGGCTGATCAATCGAGCAATCACATGTTCATTACAACTTCACCTTCGACCTAACTTACTGCGCACGCGTAAAAAGATAATGTGAAAACGTCTATTCTTCATTCGGTTTATGATATGAGAAAAAAAAATTAATTTTTGAATGTCAAAGCTTGCCTACACAGAAAATTTTTAATTTTAAATAAACTGTAACGCTAAATATTGAACACCCTGTATACTAAGACATATTTTTCAGTTTTCTGGGAAGACTCAACTCGACTATATTCTGAAGATACCTGCTTGCCTAGAAGTGCTAAGAATCACCTCATAAACAGCTCAGCCAAGCCATACAACCAGGCGGTGATCTCAGCATACGAGCCACCCCAAAGATAATGCACATATGAGCACGTCAAAGATGAAACTTGCGAAATTTACAAGTGCCAATAAAAAAAATGAGAAGCTTTGCTTTTTCCAAGAAATAGTTGCATTAGTAATTTTGTTAGTAACAATCAACGCCGCCAAGGTACGATCATGATAATTATTCTCTGGCTTTCGTAAGTTTCTACGAGCGCTTTGACCATGTTTTTTTTTTTTTCAGAATAAGTTTCTCGGTATCTGCAGCGTCGATTAATGCCAACGCTAATCACTTGTCATGTGAACAAGGTTTCAAAAGTTCCTCGATGTTACGCTCTTTTTTCAGCTTTTTAGTAGGCCAACACGTATTGATTTGATGTTTGTCTACAACTACAAACTCGATTTTTAACCATCCTTCTTTCTGAAACAACGCAGCACCTTAAATTCCGAATGACCTTTCTGAAGAACACCAATGGTGCTGTTATGGAGTTTCGAATTCAAGATCACTCGCACCGAAGTCAGAAACGATTACAACTACACCACAGCAGCTGACTATAAGTGACTTACTTTATGTAGATGCTTTGGCTTGTTTTCTAATTCAGCAACAACTTTTTCGATCTAAAATAGAGCAGTGACGGAGTAGCGGCTTGCACTAGGATTTTAATTTCCCGATCGTTCATGAAAACCGGGAAAAAAACCTAACACAATACTGGGAAACACTGGGAATTTAAACATAACACATAAGAAGGAAAACACTTAAAACCAACAAAGCGAAGATGCAACAAAGATTGCCTTAAGCACTTTTATCGTAATAAATCCAAAGAAAACTCAAAGAATTGATAAATTCGTCGCGTAACCGCATACAAATTTTAAAGACGAACCAGCCAGCAGCAGTAAAAGCTCGCTCTGCTTCAACTAAGGCTGGTGGAAAGCTCAATAAAGCTTAGTACAGATTCTTCTGTAAAGGTCTTCACTTTCGCAACGAATGAATATGAAGGGTAAAATGAAATTTAAACCAACATTTCTTTAGGGGTTTGGTAATATAATGGTAATGTTTATGAGGCGAATGGTAATTTACCATCGGGGAAATACCGATAATTTTGTCGGTACAACCTGGAAACCCCGAAAAAGCACTAAACTCTAGGAATTTTCGAAACTGGAATTCCAATTCTCAAGCCCTAATTTGAACAGTTAATTGCATATTTTATCATCTGGGCACAGAAAACGAACTCGATTAATCAAAAAGCAACTCTAGTTCAGTCAGAACAGGCTCGAACCATTACTGCCAGTATCACATACTTCTATCAGAAATGCTGCAATAAAGGAGACATCACTGCAAAGTGTATTTTTGGTATGCACGACAATACAGGACAAATGAGAATCTAGACCAGGGGTGGGTAACCTTTTTAGCCGGAGGGCCGCATTGATCACTGAACAGTTGGCCAAGGCTCAGTGCTCATGAAAGTGTCAAAAAAAAAGTCACACCTTCTTGCATTGTCGTATTATAGAGCGTGGACGTGATGGTCTCCAAAAAAAGGTCGTCACCCTCTGAATGGACGGAAAATGCGTCTGAGCAAACAGACAAATGCCCTTTTCATCGTGGCATGTAAAGTTTTTGGCTCTTTAATACGGCAATTGTTTCCCCTCCTATCATTGTCACTCAGGTTTACTGAAGTTTCAAAAGTGTTCGCGGGCCGTAGGTTGCCCACCCCTGATCTAGACCAATTGAGTGCAGTGTCAAATAGGCTAGTAGTGCGCTATTTTTTCAAAAAAAAATTTGAAACACCGCACCTACCGGTACATACTCCATGTTGTCCAATAATAACTCCACTGCTTCTTTCTGGCCGAATTGCATTAGCGGTAAAATATTTTCCTATAAAATATGCTGGTGAGTGCACGAAATTAATGAACTGGCACTGCTTCAAAAAATTTAGATCAGTACTATTACAAACTTAGGTGGAGGAGCTATGGAGCCGTTTTCCAGCAGCGTATTCACATCGCTGGCTCAGTGTCACCTTAATTCTGTAGGCCTTCAAGAGGACTTCAAAAGGCATATGTACAGTAGGGTTAAACATTAAAAAAATATAGCAAAGCTTCTTGACGCGCCCCCAGAACCGGTCCCCACTTGCTTCACCAAGAACAGTAAAGCTGCTCACCCAGTATGTCGAAAGAGGCGACTAATATATTTCCGCCAATTGAAGTCTGCCTAGTTTTTGTTGGGACTCAAGTCTATACTTAGGACTGTTTTTAAATAGCGGCCACTTTCCACTATCCCGATAAGCAGTACCCTACTTGATTGATTGAGTTTGCGGTGTTCTGTTTCAAGTATCGACTTTCCTTTAACAAAATTCAACGGTCATCACCATCAAATCATAGTTAGTTAATATACAGCCCAGTAATTGGAAAGTAAAAACAATTTTATATTCAAGCCTAATCCCTTGACTAGCATGTCACAAACCTGCAAAGCTTGATAGAGATTGTGTTTTCTAATCAACTCAAACGTTTCAGGATGCTGCAAACGCAGGTAAATGGCAAGTGCACGGTCGAATCTGTTGTCGGCTGCATATCTGGTGTAAATTTTGTTAGATTATGATCTTTAGCTTTTCAAAACAAATCACAGTGAAACCCAGGTAGCATAAGCCCTGTATCATGGCTACTTTAATTCAGATGCAAATATTTCATCGACAGAAAAATGCTGTACTTAATTTCCACAACTCAATTCCAGCAGGGCAGCCCTTCGGTGGTCTATTAATCGAAATTCTCTTGGGCAATGCTCTGGTCTCGATTTGACTTCCTTTTTTTCCGCGTTACTGGGTTACTGGGATAGTGCTGATTTAATGTGGGTCTGCCTTCACTTACTCTCCTTCAAACTAGGCTTGTTATCGAAGCAGCACAGCATCTAAAATTATGAAAAGTCTTTTCTGTCAAATACCAGTTGTGTTTTTGCGTAGTTGCAGAGTCCGGGCCTTTCGTTGTAAAGTCCGAAAAAATAACCACTTAACTAGGCCAAAAAGACAATCCGAAACAGCTTTTCGTGATGCAATTATCCGAAGTATTGCCGCATCCAACGGGAAGCGCAAGAACGAACATGATATATGGACAATCCAGTGGTAAACAAAGACCCAGATAGGCAACTTTCAACATGCTTACAGTTTAGCGAGAGCTGACAGCAGTGTACGGTTCTGAGGTTCACGATCCAGGTATGATAGAATCTTATTGATGACTGTGCTTAGGTTGTACAGCTCACTTGGCCATTTAGATAGTAGCTTGTCAAAACCCTACAACAACAAATCACATTTGTCGGCATAAAAAAGATCAGAGTGTATTTAGCAGCTTTGACGCTATGAAGTTTTTCGGTCAACAGTTAACCTCCACAATTATACAAAGATCAACTACAGGTTATTCCTGCCTTGAAGTTGCCAGTACTGCTAGAACTGAACATTTTGATCACAGGCACTGCAGCAAAGCACGGAATATCGCAGTGAAGTGCCTTTCCCAAAAATAAGATCGCAGCAATTAAACCAGCTTTCAAATCAAAACTTAGATTGCTTAACAAATGCACAGCGACGAAGAGGAGTCTGTAGCTTTTAAAAAAAAGATCAACCTATTAGCACAGTTTTGAAATGATACACCAAGTTTACCTCGTGATCTTTTCTAAGGAAAGCTTCCAACACCAACTCGTAGCAGCCCTGTGCTAATCTGAAGTCGCCAGTAGGCAAATAAAATGCAATCGTTGTCAGCTCGTCGGCTTCGTGGAATCGAATCACCTGAACAAAACTGGATATCATGGCGGGAACTCGGTAGTAACTAGGCTTCATAAAGATCAGGCTAGCTTTCAAAAGTCTGGCTCCCACTCGCACACTGTTCAAGTGTAGGCTGGAGCAGCTTTGTTGAAAACAGGATCATTGCAGTTTGCGTACACTGGGCTAGTTACGTTCTTAACATGCTCCGTTGGCTCTTGATGTTAATGTTCTGGCGCACGTTTGTACACCGCGCAATTGAAAGCGACTTTCAAAAACAAGAGGTTTTGCCACAGAAGAAACGACCGCACCTCAAAAAAACTGGTAGCAGGGTATTTGCTACAACTTTTACGCAGGCAGAAGAAGTTGTTTTAGTACAACACAACAGCATAATTTGTGATGACCAACAACGTTACGCGAAAACGTTGTTCGCAGCATTTAACTAGTCGATGGTCGATCAACAAATTTATTTGCTGTTTATACAATTGAACCAAAAAAACCTAACCACTGGTTTTATGTATCCTAATCCAGCTCTTTTGTCAAGCATATGTAGGCTACAGCAAAATGTGCAACACAATACTCATTACAAAGCACAATCGAAACGATTTTCCAGCACAATATTAACTTTGGGTAAGCGGTACGTGCCACAAGAGAGTGGGCTCTGCTGATGACGCCACAAAGAAGCAAACAACAGCACCAAGGAAGATAGCAGTGACCAGCTACCCACAAAGTGATATCATAAACCCGGACATTAAGAGCCCTAAGAATCACTAACATACACAAACAAAATTTATTTCTACCTTCCCTCACCCGATGTTGGGTCCTGCCTCAAAATTTTGCCGCAGCCAACAATTATCAAGAGCACAACCCACCTCTATTAATATTTCAAAAATTTACTTACGATTTGTTCCCACAGACTTATATTGTTTCCCAATATTTCTTCACAAAATTTTGCAGCTTTTGAAAACTCTCCATTGTCCATCAGGTACGTAAGAAAGTTTAGTCCAACTTCCTACAAAATAAATATAGAAAGCATTGAATAACGCAACCTAATTGGATGGTAAACCAACACAACAAAATGTTGAAAACTTAACGAGCAACTCTTCAAGCATAGAGTGAGCGAAGAGTTTGTAAGAGCGTAAAACGACCTGGCGGTCTTCAAGCCAACATCCATTCAAAGATTGCAAGCCATGATTCAACCAGAGACGTGAGCTTTACGTTGATTCAGCTCGGCCACTGCTCAAAACACCTTGGTCTCGTGACGATTTGAGCATTTTTAACGACACCGCATAGAAATGCGTGAAATTGTGGCAATCAACCATCTGAAGACACGATACAGACAGACAGCTCGGCCGTGTACCACGTGACAAAACGTTTCGAGCGCTCAACCAGTAGCCTTCCATCTGCAAGTTTGACACTGAGTTTATCGTGCCACGTTGTCGATTCGAAGTGGTGCTACGACGCTTAGTCTCCAATAAGGAAAACAAATTCAGAGTAAGGCCAAAACTACACAACATTGCTTGGTATTGCAATATCAATTTTCGAGATTTAAAGTTATAAAGACAAGATCTTTAATCTATGACATACGCCGTTAAAACTAAGCGCTGAATCGTTTTGCCTAGGTCTAGTTTTTTCGCAATCCAAAACTATGACTCAACTTCCCAGATATACATCGAGGTACGGATTTAGCAGCCATTTTTTAGTGTTGTCATCAATAATTAATTCGCAGACCTCGAGCACATGTTGAAAGCAATGCATGGGACAAAGCACAAGCACTCTGACGAAGTATGTTATAATGGACACATCCATTCCCTCTATGTTAAATACCGAGACAATTAACTTGACTTACTCTGTAGGTATGCTTCTTCAATTGTTTACCAAACTGTTTGACAGCTTCAAGGGCTTCTTCGTGATGATTGGTCTGTAGTAACCACGTGACACGGTCGTCTGCGTCTCGTTTCTGAGCAAGAACGATGTCCTTTGGAGACACGACAAACAACTCCGAAGAATCGAATTCTAAACAATTAGGAAAATATTTGTGATTTTCAATCACATGTATTTTTGCTTGTGGGTTACTTCAGCTAAACAGCTAACAGGGGCTCATCTTTACAAACCTCATTTAGCTATTTTGTCAGCACTTTTTTACTTAGCACGGAGTCGTATCATGAAATAGTTATCAAGATTCAAACCCCAAACTCAAGCGAGGTCAGGCTAGGTGAAACAGCCGTCTTTTTCAACCCAGGTATTATTTCGAATTACAGACTGGTAGTCCTAACACCAGCAACTGAAATTACAACTGCTGGCTGACTGAAAACCGTTTCTTGTGACATGCTAGGAAGACAGTTTTACAAGCATGAACCAATGAGAGGAATACACTTCGGTGGTTGTCTCTAGTCTACCGCCTGTAGTTTAACTGACGAAACCAACAGCTGAAAAAGCTACGCCGCTGATACCTAAACTGTAGTCGCTGCATCGATAACTTTGATATCCACGTATTGACAAAGCATCTCTGGATACTTCAATGAAAGCTTCTCTGTTTTCAGAATCTGGTTCTAAGATTCGTAGCTGAGGTCGAGAAGATGGCGCCACATAGTGTTTGTCATCTGAAAAAAAACACCTATTCCGGTCACTAAAATTTGCTGAATTCTGTATTGAAGGTTAAAGTAATTGGAAACTTGGAAAGATCACTACAGTGAAATGACACACCATTTGCAGAACCTCTAAAATTCAATGAGCTGGATTATTGAAATTGCATCCTGTAGTAGTAGGTCCAAATATCAGTGGTTCAACCTGGACCAAACTTTCAGTGCTAAGACAAAACTTTGGTTTAAACTGAAGTCAACGTGAAGTCAGCATCCAATGGCCAAGTTTATGGTTAACACGGAAAGCATCAATTTTGGTCCAAACCATAAAATAAAATTGAAGATGCAGCTATGCAAAATATAAGAAAATTATGTGGCTTCGCATTGAGCATAATCCAAGTTTGAAGATAAAATACCACAAAATACATAACATGATAATCTAGACAAAATATTGATCAATTGTCAACTTGCCTTTTTCGTCTTTGGGCGGAATGTACGCTAGAGCAACAATCTGGTCTCCAAACGGTGCTATTCCACAACAAGCAAAGTCAGTTTTGAAAAGATGAACTGCAAGCAACAAATCAATTAAAATGGTCGATTTGAGACTAAAAAACGAAATTTCGGAACAAGTATTAACTTGCTGTGAAAAAGTTGATATCCTATCTCCACAGCAAGAATTCGTAACCTGAAACTAAATAAGACCTATTCACTGCTTTGTATAAAGTTCTTATTTTTTTGCAAATTTAATCGTTTATATATGCAAATTCATGCTCTGTTTGCTAGTCTTGAGTCAGACTGGGTCAACGAAACTGGTATATTGCTTGGCCCCACCATCTATCTGCTATAAAAAAGGAGAGAAATTCTGCAGAAAAAGGAATGAAGTGGTTTAAAACTTTGGAAAATGTAAGGTGGACGAAAGAAAAAAGCATGTAAGCATTTCAATAATGTACAAGGTGCTGTTACTGAGCTAAGTGGATGAAGAAACAAAATTTGTATCCTGAGACAGATGACCGCTTAATCTAATCTGAAGCTGGTTATTATATAGTGTTTTAGTTTTTAAGGTACAATCTCCACTAACAGTGTTAGTTCATATGCATATAACTTCATTCTTTGCTCCCAAACAATTATTTACTGGTTACATGCAAAGTATCTTGTGCACCATCTGCTTCAGAGTAACCAGTACGCCGACACAGTGCAACCAATCCGAGAATTTGCTATGAAGTACATAAGTGGCAACGGGTTGAATCTACTCTTTCTGAGACAATGATTGTGCGATTAAAACTCTCGATGTCTATGTTGTAAAGCACTTGGAAAAAGGTACTTAAAGGCAATTGCTCTAACTTGTGGTACAAATGTCTTGAGCCAGCAGTGTAAGTTACTATGAAACAGCTCTGAACACAAAGGCGTTCCGGTAACTGACAAAAAAATTTCCGGTGACCGAAGGAAAAGTACATGTATATATATACTCGTATGTGACAAAAACAACGACGCCTTAATCTTGAGAGGTGAATGTACGACCATGCGATCAGCAGAAAAAAAATGCTCCAACGGTATTGTCGACATATGCAAGCAAAAGAGAATCGGCAGTCAGTACCTACCAATGACACAGTACTTGGATGGCTGATGAGATTCGCGATTGGTTCGTTCCAAAATCGAGCATATCTAAAAACCAGGCAGTGAAGGGAAAAAAGTTAAAAACAGCAAATTTAGTAGTTTAAAGCCTTTCTTTATAGACATTTGCGCAACTTTTTTTAGGTATATCACCCATTTGTAAACCACAGGAAAGATCAATCGCCAACTGATGTTTAGTTTTCACTTTCAAAGAATGTTTTCAAAATTTTTTTCCAATTTCGCGGGTATTCTCCTAGTTTATTACAGTTATAACAAGCCGTAGACAACTAACCACATGTCGAGCATTCCACCACTGCATGTTTGTCAATATGGTTAGCCTTTCGTGCTTACTTTGATATCATTAGCCCATCCCACCATTATAGTTTTGTCATCTTTCCATGCAATATGAGCGGGGTAGAGTTCTGAACGGTTGCTGTCATCTGTCATATCACTCTTCGAACGAGAAATATGAGTAATTCGTCTTTGCTGTCTCGTATCAAAGATTTTGACACCCTAAATTTAACCTTGATGAAAAGTTGAGCATGCAAATAACTTTAGCGCAAAAAGTACAAGGAAAAATACGCGAAAAGCACTTATTCGTCAGTAAAGAGTATCTAACTACAGCAGTTGCAACAGTGCAAAATAAATATCAGAAATTTACGTCACTACCTATCACGTAAATAATACCGGATGTCTCAAAATTATGTTAACACTTTTATGGAAGAAAATCATTTATTCAGATTGGAGGATCGCGATGTGGAAATTGCTCAGCAAACTCTCAACGCACCCTTTTTGGTGAGCCCAAAATTTCCATCAAGCTCGCAATCACCCTTCTTGGCTCCAGAGATAATCTATCGGCCATGGTAAACGGAAGATCATTTTTTATAGTCTATTTACTTAAAATATATCTGTAACATAAAGTGTTAACATAATTTTAAAACACCCGGTACAAATCAATTTTAAAATATTTAACAAGCCTACAGGCTTAGAATCAGCAATTACACTGCAAAGCCGCACAACAGGAGCACGATACCAACTTTAAAATAAAACTGCTTCAGTGCTGCACATATCAACGGCCGTCTCAACGCGGTGGTGTAAATCTGATCTCCTGCAGTGGAGAGTTGGGTGGAAACGCCTGCTGGCCTCCTCAGACTAGTGCTTAATTAGTATCATTAAATTATGGCTCGGCACCACTAATTCGATAATTGAGGAACTTACTTTGTCGTTAGCCCAGGCAATTAACTGTCCCCTCCATTTTATTCTTCGCACTACGCCTTCTCCTTGGTGGAGTATTGTTCTCTGTGTTCTTCGCAGCCACGTTCTTTCGCACAACACTAATTTATCAGTCCCGAATACAAGTTGCTTAGAACTACTACTCGCAAAAGTAGGTTCCAAAGCGATCGACTAAAAGAAAAAAAATTCCCGTTTGCCTGTATTTAAATCAAATATAGCACCTTCTAGCAATTGAATGTTAAGCAACATAGCACAATCACGCATAGATTAACGATTGGGATATTAGTCAGAAATAACAATCTGCTGGGGTTGACATTGACAGCAAACTTGGTTGTACATATACAGGGTGGCCCAAAAGTAGGTATACACTTATTAAAAGTAGGGTTTAGGTCCAAAAGTAGGTTTGTAGTTCTCATGTAGGCACTTTAAACCTCTAGAATGATAGTTATATCTTAGACGGAAACTGTTTAATCTCTTAAGTGCTCAAAATGTCCTCCGCCAACATTGCCACATTTACATCTGTTCAAAACACTCTGACACACAGCGCGGCACTAATTTCGATCTTCATCAACTTCTCTGAATGCGTCATAAATGTAATCTTTTAATTCATTTACTGTTTTGGGATTCTTTTTATACACCTTGTTTCTTACAACACCCCAAAAAAAGAAATCCATTGGTGTCAGGTAAGTGAGCGTGGTAGCCATTCACTGCTACCCCTTCTTCCGAACCAACGCTGTGGAAGGACTTCGTTAAGATAATCTCTTACTCTTAACGCCTAATGTGGAGGTGCTCCATCTTGCTGAAAGAAGAGTTCATCGAAATCAGGTTTGGTTTGAAGTTGTGGCACTACCACTTCACGAAGAATTTCCAAATAATTCTCTCCATTAACTGTATACCTACTTTTGGGTCACATAAAGTGCACTGCTGGTAATTTCAAAGCGCATAAAAAATAGTTTAATAACTGTATACCTACTTTTGGGCCACCCTGTATATACCGCAAGGCTGAAAATTGGTATTTTCTCCACTAGGCTTTATCAGCTAAATAAAAATATGGCCAAAAATTTCCATACTTAAAATTAGGTATACATACAGCTATTGACAAAATATTTTCATGTTGTTGTTAAATATGTTCGCCTTTCAATCCCAAAAATCTTTATGGTTCAACATTAAAATTTTTGGGATTAAACGAGAAATATGGGTAAGAACAAGTTGTGTTCAGAGGCGCTTTGGAATTAACAGTAATACTGGCATAGTGCATTTGTACCCACAAGCACTGCAGTAACCAAACAGTAGAAACCACTTTAGAAGGAGTTTTCGAAAGTTATAACCACTCAGGTATCATGCAGGCATAATTGCAAACCAGAGTCTTTACCAGCTAAGCTAAGATGTAGACTTTAATTCAAGCTCATCTCACCTTGACTGGTTTATCCAAAGTGAACGATTGGTTATGTTCATTCGAATATAATCCGGCCACTGAGACCACTCCATCATTTGAGCAGCTAGCAATATACTCTCCCGTCTCATCCAAGGCAATGCTTGTAACAGTGGTGTGGTGCTGATATTAAAAGAGAGCAAATTGAACCATTTTGAAAACAAACAACGCACAATTGATTAACAGGCTTTAGTACAAAAGTACATACAAATGGTATTAATAACAAAACACAATGGCCAAGGTAATTGTAGTGAAGTCAATAACATTTTTGCATGAAATAGTGTCATACACAGGGTAGCTGTTATTACTGCAACAATATTTGAATACAAAATCCATAAAATAAGTAGACAAGACAAACAACTATGATTCTGTTTCTGCATCTCTAGTCACAAAAAACTTTTACGATAATACCACACATAAAACAACTGGTGCCTGAACTGTGACCTGTTCTTGAGATACCATTACTTCCAGCACAGTGCCTTTCTACCACAAGCAGCAACTGCAAAAATATTTCAGTAAAAGGATTTTTTAATGGACACCACACATGGAATCGAAACAAGCGTCAAACTGTCCAGTTTGCAATCTGATCGAATGGACAAAACCATCATTTTATGGTCAAAATGATCAAACGGTCATGCCTAAAAATTTACAATAATGAAGTTGTTTGTGCTCAGTGGAAAAGCACTAGGCAGCATCTTCTGCTTCATTGTGGCAGATTTTATTAAGAAGCATATTTATTGGAAGTATTGCAATGCAATTCCAAGCATAGAATTAAAGCTAGAAAATTCCAAAGCAGGTTTGGACAATTCGTCCAACAATTAGCACCACAGTTGCATGAAACTGAAGGATAAAAATGCAGTAACTTAACACCTAATTCTTTATTGAGACTTCAAAGTCAGTTTGTCTTGTAGTAATACTCACGAAAAAGTTTTTAACTTCAAATCATTAACTGATACAAACTGTAATTACTATTGTCGCAACCACCGTCAATGTAATAATAACTTACCGATGAAAATTGCTTGTTTGTAATGTTATTTCCTTGGTGATCTAAAATGTGAATGATTCCCCAATGAGTTCCAAGAGCAACAAACTAAAAACAATTTATACAAATAGCTTTTACATCAATGTGCTTTGTATGGAATAAAGAGAAGAACGTCTGCACTACATTTCACCAGCAAATGAATAAACCAGATTAATGAACAAAAAATGCATTTGTAATCAGCGACAGCATTGCAAAAAACTTAGAATGACTTGTCAGCTAAGTCTTTCAAACAAACAGTCCCTCCTTTTCCAAAAAATGCAATTCATTTATTGTACCCCTACATAGCAAATAGGCAAAGTGTTCCTTCTTTTTTAAAAGATTACTTTGTAATACGCTCTAGTGCAACTATGGCAAAAAGTGCTAGAAATTACCCTGTGGTATTTAGTCACCCACCAGAAAAAAGAAAGTCAATTTTGCGTCATTTTTCCTGGATTATGCAGGCTCAAACATGCTGATTCAATGTATGTCTACCACTGCACACTCGCTTTCAAAATAGATAATTTAAAATTCCTTTCTCTATTAACTGTCAAATTAAAAAATCAAAACTGTTTTGTTTTCATTACTTATCTAAAAAATAAAGTTATTAGGCCTTGTTATTGAAACAAGGGATATTTATGAGCTTTATCTAGTGGGTTTGTCAAAATTTTTTGCAGAACAACACTTTTGCCAAGTGCACATTTTGGTTGATTCCAGATGCATTTAAAAAGTGCAACCACGCTAAAGTTTTCATGCTCCCCCACCACATTTGCAGTCTTACCCATGCTGATTTAGTGCATCTGCCACAACTCAATCGCCATCGAACCAGACTTTTTATTACAATAACACTCCACCTTGTATTCTAATTGCCTTTCCTCATGAATACCAATGGCATTTCAAAGAAGCATCAAACTATGGCATTTTGCTTTAAAGCCTGAAACAATTACCGCCACACCATGATTGTAGCTTTTCTTTTATAACTCATGTGCCTGCACATGTGTTGGGATAGGTTGAAAAAAATTGCTGAGTTGCCACAAAATTGGTCTAGTAGAAACCATGCAGGGTAATAAAGAGAAATAAACTTGCATACTTTGCTGTGTAGAGCAATGCATGATGCAGCATCTTTTCTGAGAATTTCAAGCAAGTCATTTCCCATCCGTTCATACTTTAGCTGGGGCTCTTCTAAAGTTTCCTGAAAAACATGGTATAGTCAGAAACTGACTGTCAATTAACATCATTTTTCCAGTAAAATGTATTTATGCATAAAAATGGCACACCAACTAAGTAAATGCACGGAGTTACACATTTTTTTTGGCAAAAGATAACTTGAATAGCACTACACAGAAAGGTAGAGCAACGAGTTCAGTCAGCTACTGAGCTTTTCTACCACTAGCTCTGCAACCATCAAAGCTAAGGAAATTAATTAACATGCCTTTTTCAATTCCGAAGCTGTCGAAGGCCTGACCGAGTCAATCACTCAGGTATTTAACTTACTACCTCATAATTGAGAAGAAGAGCCTAATCATTCAGAATTAGTCCTGAGCCAGTTTAAATCAAAAATTTTGACTTGCTTAGTGATAAATAAATGTTTTTTCACATTAACAATATCATGCCATTTAGCATTTATTACGTGAATAAGCCAAAGCTAATACAAATGTCACCACACTGGAAAAAATAGAGTAAAGGATCACTTTATGATGAGTGCAATTAAAGGAATATGCTTTCCAGTCTCACAATGGCTACATTGTTGTGCAAAACAAACACCTTGACATTAATTTTTTCTCCACAGCAGATTTTAATGAGGAATCAAATATCTAGCTTCATGAAAAACTTGACAATGCTATAGCAGATCTAGATTAGACCTATGATTTATGCTTTGTGCAGGGTCCCTTTTATGTTTTTAACAGCTTGGAGTTTGTCTAAAAATCTTGGGTATAAGCTAAAGATCAAAGGCACTAAAATTTATTTTAGCTGACTTACCCAGAAAAAATCATAACTAGTAACGTTGTCACAGGGCAAAATTTAGTGCTTTTGATATAAAACATTTCCACTAAAGTTGCTATGTTGTTTAGAAAGTGTAACTATTATTGATTTGAAAACATATAATTGACATAAAGGTGCTGTGCCCAAATAAATTGCCCATTAGTGAAAGTTTGGATTAAAGGAATAATTGGACCAAATTTAATAAAAAAATTTGGCATACACGAAACCATGGCTTATTGACATTGTTACTGTCATGAATATTGCAATATTGCAACAAGATTGTATTGCAATAAACAAAATTTCAAATCAGTTAAGCTCAAGAGTTTTTTACTACTATCATTTACCTCAGACTCATCATCACTGGATGAGGACATCTTTCTCTTCAAATTGCTTACACACAAACACTGTTATACTGGGATCAGAACATTGGTATATGCCAGTACTTAGAGCTAAACAATGATGATCACACTGTTAAAATTAGGCAGTGGCTATTTTGCCGTCAATGGCAATTTACCCTCAGAGACTATTTTGCCATGAGTTATTTGTGATTGGTCAATCTAAATGACGTACTAAACATGTGACTTTTGGTGGTTTCTGATTGGTCAATTTTAAAAACCAATTGAAAAAATTTTGCACCCTCAGGTCTCTATCCCCCACTGTGTACACTCCCTTCCAGTGTACACTGCCTCGAACATTTACATACCGGGCCTGCCCCTTCGGTGTACACTGCCTTTCTTTTAACGCCCTGCCAGCTGAGATTCAAACCCGCAACCATGGTATCTCAAGCTCAGCGCACTATCCACTACACCACAGTGTCATTGGCATAATTAAAGCAAATACAGCTATATAAACACACGTAAATGACTACGGCAAAATAGATTCCAAGGGCAAATTGCCGTCGACGGCAAAATAGCCACTGCCTTAAAATTATGCACAACTTTTTAGTTTTAAGTGAGAAAGAATAGCAACCTACAAGAGACAGCGTGAATGTGGTTGTTGCTACAGTATGACCAGATGACTGTGCTAAGTATAAGAAACAAAAACTGAAAAATTTTGCATGAGTCCATTGTGATAAAATAAATTGCTCAACTGATTGCAGCTCAACTCATAAAGGTGAGGCTTCAAACACCACTTAGCTGCTTAGGCCTTCCAGCAGTTAATTTAAGGCCATGCTTACTAGTTTACAATTAAATGGTGTGCTGGATGTGTAGCTTGCTACCTGTTTTCTAGACATAGAGACTACATAACAGAAAATCACAATTATAAAAATCTAATCACAATTTATTCATTAGTTATGGAATTATTAAGAAGTGGCTATCTTGGTGTCAATCACATTTCACCTATGGAGGCTATTTTGCCATAACCATTTTATGGGTGCTTAAATAGCCATAATTGGTGCGATTATTAAATTATGGCAACAATGCTGTTGTAGGCTACGTGGATAGTGCAGCTGCCTCAAAATGCAAGGGTTATGGGTTGGAATCTTGGCTGGCAGGGCACTTAGAGAAAGGCAATGCACACTGGAGGGGGTATTGTATGTGAATGTACAGGGTAGAGTACACTGGGAGTGCACATTTTTTTAACTGATCATTAAAATTGGCACAACGGAAATGACCAAAAGTTATAAGTTTATTGCTGTACGTGATTGAAATTGACCAATCACAAACATCTCACGGCAAAAAAGCTTTCAAAGATAAAATGCCATTGACAGCAAAATAGGGGTAACACTAATTTAATGAATTCGGAATTGTCCGAATAGACACGAAAATGAGGAAATGTCGGAATGACGCTTTTCCTAAAAAGAGGAACGTCGGAACAGTAGGAATTGTCGGAATAGTTAAAATTTTTTTAAAATACGAACTATTTCAATTCACAGACAAATGTTACGTAGGCAGAACACAATCCACCATAACATTACATAAATCAAACAACACACATTTAATCAATGACTTCAAAATAGTTGGAGTGATATAAGAGCAAAATTATACACATATCCATAGACACTTATCTAATTTAATGAATTCGGAATAGTCAGAGTGAACTGATAGCAAAATGCTACGCATATAGCTAAGCAATAAGTGAATTTGATGAATTCGGATTGATCTGATTTCAAAATGCTAGGCATGTTGCCAGACGCTGAGCCGATTTCATGAATTCGGAATGGTCGGAATAAGCTGATAGCAAAATGCTACGCATATTGATTTAATGATTTCGGAATGGTCTGATAGAAAAATGCTACGCATATTGCTACACGTTGAGCTAATTTTATAAATTTGGAATGGTTGGAATAAGCTGATAGCAAAATGCTACGCATATTGCTAGGCGCTAAGCTAATCTCATGAATTCGGAACAGTCTGAAGGCGAAATGCTACGCATATTGCGAGGCGCTGAGCTAATTTAATGAATTCGTGATGATCTGAATTCAAAGCGGTACCATGTTTTTGAAGTTTACATTAAACGAAGTGAAAAGCGAATGCGCAATTACTTAAAATGAGGCGAGCGCAGCGGGAATGATACAATATGTGTAGCATTTCACCTTCAGACCATTCCGATCATTCCGAATTCATTAAGTTAACTGAGCGTCTGACAATATGCGTAGCATTTTGCTATCAGATCATTCTGACCATTTCGAATTCATAAAATTAGCTCAGCGCCTGGCAATATGCATAGTATTTCGCCTTCAGACCATTCCGAATTAACAAAATTAGCTCAGCGCCTAGTGTAGCGACATTTCTGTCCCCAGTCAATTATTGAAAATAATTAATTAAAATTAAATAAAATATGATATCATCCTAATGTTTAGTTTTTCTAAAAACAACGTGATTATTATTTTTATCTCTCTTCGGGAATACACTTTGTGGAATATGGTGATAGTTTTTAGTAATAAAGTAACTGATGTTTAGAATGTTGTGTTATGTCCCTGTAGAGCTGTCAGGTATGGGCTTTCTGACGGAAAAAGGAGAATTCACAGCGAGCATGAACTCACGACGAGAGAATCTATTTTGAAACTAATTTGAAACTCTACATTGGTGCATATAGAAACTCTACACAAGCAATATGCGTAGTATTTTGCCTTCAGATCATTCCGACCATTCTGAATTCATGAGATTAGCTTAGAGCCTAGCAATATGAGCCTAGAATTCATTAAACCAACAGAGCGTCTAGCAATATGCGTAGCATTTTGCCTTCAGACCATTCCGAATTCAATCAATCAATCAATCAATCAATTTTATTTTATTTTTGTCCAAATCAGCATACATAGAAATAAATAACACAGCAGTGGACAAAAAAAGGAGACGATGGCAAAACGATATACGTTAATACATGCACATGAATAGAATTTAGATTAAATGTGAAGATAATGGCATGGCCATCGCACCTGTAAGATACTAGGTAAAATAAAAAACACACACGAAGAAAAGCATATACAGTATGTATATAGTGTCGCTAGAGACAGTAAAAATAAAAAACTGTCATGTTGTAACCCTAACAGGGGAGGCTATCAGGTGCTACACCTTGCCCAAGGGTGACCTGGGAGCAACGACAGCTAAGAGACAGCTCCTTTACGTCTCAAGGCACATAAACCCTGTCGCCGGTTGTAGTTTTAAGTCATACACCTAGGACTAGATTAAACACTTAGCTATTATAAAAAAGAAGTTACTGTGAGTTAGTAGTACTGTTATGGTATTCCCAGCTGCATTGTTCGGGTAAAATTTAATCAACTAAATTAAAAATCAATTTGATGCAGAGACCTTAAAAGGACGAAAATAACTTATCATTCTAATCTGATATGCAATGATGAAGTTTCAGTAGTTCAATGCTCTTTGTGAATTGATTGTTCATGGTTGACTGTTCTCACTTCACTGTCAATACCTTCAGAGGTTCCATCTGAAAACAGAAAAAAGAACACAGAAACCATTGCACTGAAAAAGACTATATCATAAGCACTCACTCACATTTCCTAGATGTAAATTTTAAGTGGATTAAATGTTTATGAAGTGATAAAGAACTGCCTTGATTGGTTGATAAAAGATTTCAAAGATTTTATTTCTCTTATTGCTGGAGGAAGCTTATTCCATTGCACAGGACCTTTGTATTTGAATGACTGCTGGGTTAGTTTAATTCTGCAAAATTTAGGGAATACCTTAGCTTTCGACCGTGACCTATCAGCATTGCAGTTTCGATAGTTGTGCTGAAAGAAGTTATTAAATGCATGTGGTAGCATGTTATTAAAATATTTGTGCATAAATTTAACTATCTCCATTTGAGCAGTTTGTTCTATTGTCATAATGTTATGCTTTTTCATAACTGCTGTTATGTCATCTTTTTTGGCATTAAATGCTAATCGAATGACTTTATTTGTTGTGTTTTGGAGTCTGTGAATCAGTGTTTTGTTGTTGAAACACCAGGAAGAAATACAGTATTGAAAGTGACTTTGAATCATGCTATAATAGAGCAATTGAAGTGATTTTTGGTTAAGATAGGGTTTTATTTTTTGTATAATGCCACGGCCCATTCTAATTTTTTTCAGCAGCAATTCCATGTGAGATTTCCACGTTAGATGCTCGTGAATTGTTACACCTAAAAATCTAATAGATGTTACCTTGTCTAGTGCATTGCTATTTAGCTTGATTTCAAGATTAGGTGGGACTGGAGGGCTATTGGGAGTTTTAAAAGTTATGACTTTAGTTTTTTCAATGTTTAAAGTAAGCTTGTTTGCAGTAAGCCAGGAATCAACTTGGTGCAATTCTTCATTTGCCTTTTTAAATAGTTCAGTATATGAAACATGATTGAAGAATAAGTTTGTATCATCAGCAAACATGATAGCTTGACCAGAAGAAAGACATTTCGGAAGATCATTAACATATATCAAAAACAATAATGGACCAAGAATTGACCCTTGCGGGACGCCTAAGTTAATAAATGCAGGAGCTGATAATTTCCCATTGATTTTAGTTTGTAAAGATCGATTACTTAAATAACTTTTAAGCCATTCATAGGGTAGTCCCCTAACTCCATAGTGATGTAATTTGTAAAGTAAGATGTTGTGATCAATCGTGTCAAAAGCCTTTGACAGATCCAAGAAAAC
Source organism: Trididemnum clinides (assembly GCA_963675345.1). Classification (NCBI taxonomy): domain Eukaryota; kingdom Metazoa; phylum Chordata; class Ascidiacea; order Aplousobranchia; family Didemnidae; genus Trididemnum; species Trididemnum clinides. Next base: position 9,869,154 of record OY776298.1, read on the forward strand.
ACCCAGTGTATATTTTTTTTCTTCAAATGCTTTTGTAACATTTTCTACCATAACTGTGAGAGCATTGCTTGTGGAATGTTTTTTTCTAAAGCCAAATTGATATTGATGGAAAAATCTACTTGGCTCAAAAATGAACAAAGCCTTTTGTAGAAAATTCTTTCCAAAATTTTGGACATAACAGGTAGTAAACTGATTGGTCGATAATTGTTTACATCAGATTTGGATCCTTTTTTGTGCACTGGGATTATTTTGGCCTTTTTGAACTCATTAATAAATTTACCTTGTCCCAATGAAAGATTAAAAATGTGACATAGTATTAACAATATATTATCTGGTGATAATTTAAGAATTGACATTGGGATTTCATCCAAACCACAACTGTTTTTTGATTGCATGCCAGATAAAATATTCTTAATTTCCGAGACACAAGTGGGGTTTACATACATACAGTGCGGGTATGACGAACCAAGATAATCATCAAATTTAGCACCGGTGTGGTTCATGTCTTTCTTTAGGTTACCACCAATTGTTGTGAAGTGTTTATTGAAGTGGTCAGCTATTTTTGCATCATCGGTAGATAATTCTCCATGAATATTTAAGGAAGTGCAGCTATGGTTTTCAGTTTTCCCTAAAAGAATGTTAATGGTCTGCCATGTCTTTTTAATATTGTGTTTTTGTTTTTCAAGAATTGATGCAAAGAAAGCTTCCTTTTTTTCTTGAATCCTATGAAAATATTTATTTCTAGCTTCTTTGTATTTTGCTTTGGCTAGGGTACTCTTTTTGGCAATATATTTTTTAAATAACTTATCTTTTTCTTTCATTAGTTTTAGCAAATCTTCATCAAACCAGTTCTTGCTTTTTCTAAGAAATCTTTTTTTTACCAGGGGGAAACACTTATTAAAAATAGTAGTGTATTTATTAATAAATATACAGAAGGCTGTATTGGGATTAGTTTCTTGTAATATCAAATTTATATTTATTTCTTCTAATTGTTTTTGAAATTTTTTAATGTTTACTCGGTCAAAAATTCTGATTTTGTCTTCTAGCTTATGCTTTATTTGATTGGTATAGTAACAAGTAATTATAGGTAAGTGGTCGGAAATAGGATGAAGAAGCACTCCTGTTTTGATGTTTTCAGAATACAAATTTGTCCACACATGATCTAAAATAGTTGCACTAGTGTCTGTAATGCGAGTAGGTTTGTTTATCAATGAATAAAATGAATTATCTGACATAATGTCCAGTAAATCACTAACCATATTATTATCATGTTGAAGGAGATTATAATTAAGATCACCAAATATAAAGCATTTGTGGTTGCTCTTTATAGACTCAAGAGTTTCTTTTAAGTTGTCAAAAAATATTTGATTTGATCCAGTGTCATGTGAAGGAGATCTATAGATTGTTCCACAGATAATACTTTCATTTTGCAATTCTAATTTGACAAAGATAGATTCAAATAGCTTTTCATGCATAGTGGTGAGTTCAGTCAAAACATGAAACCTAATTGTGTCTTTGACATAAAGTGCTACTCCTCCCCCTTTGAAATGAAGCCTAGAGTTGTGAACAAACTTGTAACCTGGTAGATTTAAGAAAGCACCTGAGCTTAGAGGAGTTATCCAAGTTTCTGAAATAGATATAATGTCTGGTTTGTATGTCATAAATGATAGCAGTGCCTCCAACTTGGTAAAATTAGCATTATTTACTAATGATCTCATGTTTAGTTCCAAAGCTAATAATTTACCCTCAGGTATCTCATCAGTTACAAAGTCATCCAATTTAGATATGTCAATGTATTGGCTGGTACTAATTAAAGCCTCAAAGTCCAAGTCTGCATTGCTGTTTTTACTGCTCTGATCACTGTCACTAAACATCAAATTAAGGCTCTCAGCACAATGGGTTAAATTTTCCTTATTTAGGTTTGTAAATACTGGTAATGTAAAGTTGTTGCTTCTGTTTTCAAAATTAGATTTTTGACTGTTTTCATTAAAAAATACATTTTGCGACATTACAAAAAACACAAGAAATATAAAGTTGAAAAGAAAATTAATACAAAAAAATGAATTACAATACAAAAAAAAAAAAGAATTATCTAAAGCTTCAAAAAAAACAGTTTTTGGTATGTCATGAGGTGTGGTTAACAATAAAAAGCAAGCAAGTTGTGGGACTCAGCATGGAAATCTAATCTTTGAGATATCTCCGAAATCATCAATATAGTGCCTCTTGCCTTCAAAATAGCAATATATATTCCCCTTCAGTGTCCAGACGTTTTGGAATCCAAATGCTTCCTGTGATTTAGCAAGCAGTTGAAATCGTCGTTTTGTAAGTGATTCTGTCAACGATAATTTTGGGTCGGAATTCTTTACTGCTTTGAGCTGGGATTTGTTGGCAAACACCAGGTTCCTAACTGTACGGCGCACAAATTTAATGATGATTGGATTTTTAGCTTTTCGAGAAGGCAGAACATGGCAGATGTCGATGTCTGTATTAGTAATTGGCTGAGACAATTTGATTCTGGAATTTAGAGTTTTTAAGACAAAATTTTCAAAGTCTAAATTACTTGCCTTTTTTTCTGGAAGATTAATTCATGAGATTAGCTTAGCGCCTAGCAATATGCGTAGCATTTTGCTATCAGCTTATTCCGACCATTCCGAATTTATAAAATTAGCTCAACGTGTAACAATATGCGTAGCATTTTTCTATCAGACCATTCCGAAATCATTAAATCAATATGCGTAGCATTTTGAAATCAGATCAATCCGAATTCATCAAATTCACTTATTGCTTAGCTATATGCGTAGCATTTTGCTATCAGTTCACTCTGACTATTCCGAATTCATTAAATTAGATGAGCGTCTATGGATATGTGTATAATTTTGCTCTTATATCACTCCAACTATTTTGAAGTCATTGATTAAATGTGTGTTATTTGATTTATGTAATGTTATGATGGATTGTGTTCTGCCTGATCTACTGTAAGTAATTATAATTACTTATGTGATGAGTGTAGATTTGTCAGTACAGCTATTGCTTGGAACCTTAGATTTAGTTGCTTTTTTTATTGTTCTTTTACAGCATTGATGATGCTTTATAGCGAAATGCATTTGTCTTAGCATATTAATGTATAAATAAAGTTTCGAGCTGATTTAGTTTTTCCATTCATATTTTTTGAGTTCTTAGCAACAGAAACGGAATTGCTCGGATATGTCGGAGTTGGATAGGCGAAATATCTCTGGTCGAAATCAACTGAATTGAAATAGTTCGTATTTAAAAAAAATTTTAACTATTCCGACAATTCCTACTGTTCCGACGTTCCTCTTTTTAGGAAAAGCGTCATTCCGACATTTCCTCATTTTCGTGTCTATTCCGACAATTCCGAATTTATTAAATTAGTGTTACCCGCAAAATAGCCATAGTCTAATTATTAACACTAAGTACTGTTCACGATATTGACAAAGGCTGGATGCAACTTCAAGCCATAGATAAAAAATCTGCAACAACTCACTCTTTCTGCTCAAGCTGTGATTGTGTTAAATAAAAAAAGTAGTGCCTAAACTTTGGCACTGACTTTTTAGCAATCAACTTTACAGTGCCACTTTTAATTTCTCATTGATTGCATTTGACAAGCGATAAAGGCATTGCCATAATGCGTTTGCATCAGCTACGCAGAATGATGTGGCAATGTCAAGTAAAACATTTTATTGGAAAGAATAATCACAGGAGGAAAATGCATGGTAAGTATAAGCAAGTTGGTGGAATTACACAGAGCATTTTAACAATTTTTAGTTCTCATGAGTCTCCACCAATAATAATCATTTTTTTGTTCTGTGCATCTGCTAAGAGCAGCAAGTAACGTTTCCAAAGATTTAGACTTTTTACTTTTCAAATTTATTTCTCTTCAATTCGATACCACACAACAAAACCACCTTAATTCCAGATTCAATCAACCTTGTTATTTTGATCATGCATTTTTTCTCCCATGACTATTCTAACCAATCAAATATTTCTGATAGTTTTGCTTTAGAAGACAAGCAATGATGCAGAGATGATAGGGTAAGACGGGGTAATCTCGGACATTGGAAAATGTTGGACATTTCAGGAAATGTTGGACATAATCTATACCATTTTACATACTAAATGGGAATAGTAACATACCAAATGGAAATAGTAACAAACTAAATGGGAATAGTAACAAACTAAATGGAATAGTAACATACGAAATGGGAATAGTAACATACTAAATGGGAATTTTTGACAATAAATTAAATTTTATATCTAAAGTAAAAATGTATACTGTAATGACCCTCTGAAAAAACAATTTTGTGTTCAATACTGTTAATTTTTATGTGGCAACACTCCAATAATTTTTTGTGCGCTTTCTGTCAATGTTTTCACTGACTGTGTGTTTTGTTGAAGAATTTGTCAAATTAGTATTTGCTGTTAAACAAAACTGACTGACAAACCATTGCCCATGCCTAGAAAGACTCAAGAAGAAAAATTAGCTGTGAAAGCAAAAAGAGCAGGCTTTATTGACCTTCATAATGCAGATGGTGATTGGCGCCGTTTGTCAACAGAGCTAAATGTTCCGAAGACCACTGCTTATAGATGGATCAAAGAAGGAGTAAAAGTTGATAACCGTGGTGGGAGTTATAATCAAAAAATTACTACTGAGCATAAGGGAGTAATGTGTAGTTTTATTGAAAATAACCCGAAGATCACGCTGGCTCAAATTGTTGAAAAGTTACATCTAAAGTATGCTTTGACGATATCTAAGACAACTGTTTTTAGGCACTTGGATATGTCGGTTTATACCTTAAAAAGTGTAAGATATGAGCTAAAGAGAGCTAACACTCCGGAAAATATAGAAAAACGAAAAGTTTTGTGCAGACCCTACTTGATTATCAAGGTCAAAATCTGTCTATTCTCTTTATGGATGAAACAAATTTTAACATCCATATTTCTCGTTCTGAAGGTAGGTCAGTGCGAGGGACGCGTTGTACTATAGCAGCTGCAGCATCTAAAGGAGCTAATATTCATGTGATTGGCTTTATTTCTACTTTAGGATTGATTCATCATGAAGTAAGACGTGGAGCATTCCACCGTGAAGATGCTTGCGAATGGCTCCGTGCTTGTTTCAGAAAAGCCTTTGAAGCATATAGAAGGCCAGTTGTAATTGTCATTGACAATGCACCTTGTCATTCTCGTGTTGAAGAAATTTTTTTAGGTTAATTGATTCTACGTAATATTGCGCATATTCAGAGAGAACTAGCATCTGCATTGGCTGAAGAAGACATGAGCTTCTAATAAATTTTTTTTAAATAAACTGTGTTGTTTTTAACTGTAAGATATGAATATTTTGTAAATAAAATTCCCATTTAGTTTATTACTGTTCCCATTTAGATTGTTACTATTCCCATTTAGATTGTTACTCTTCCCATTTAGTATGTTACTATTCCATTTAGTTTGTTACTATTTCTATTTAGTATGTTACTATTCCCATTTAGTATGTAAAATGGTATAAAATCAAATTTTATGAGTTAGATGTATTGCACTAAATATTTCTGCATCTGAATTTTTAATAAATAGAAATCAAATGTGTCAGAGTTGGGAGAAAATATCCCAATCTCAGATTTTGACCATTCAAATTTTGTTCCGCAACATTTATTCGAGAAGAGACGTGTATCAAGAAACGAATATTACCGGTACCTATAAGCATATAGCCTACAGCTTCTCGTTGGCTGATACATCTATCTGCCTACAATCTGATCAAATCCTTGTATTTGGCTATCTGATGACAAAATCGCAGCATCTTCTAGCACTGTTCGTAGAAGCCGACAAAAAAAGTCAGGTTGTTGTCATTAGAAGCGTGCAAATTCAAAATCAGTTGATCAGATTTTTTGCTGCTGCCTAATGACGGCAGGATAACTCATGCATTGGACTGGTATTGCTTGTTGTGCAATTTTGGTGCAAAGACGATGGCCATGCCACAGGTGCGATGGCCTTGCCACTATCTACAAAGGTAAGCAAAATTCTTTTAACTCTTTCGATCCCGCGCCGGTATCATTACCGGCAAGCGATCTTTATGCGCATGTATTAAAGCATATTGTTTTGCCATCGTTTCCTTTTTTGTCCACTGCTGTCAAATTTATTTTTTATGTGCTGATTGGGGCAAAAACAAAATGATTGATTGATTGATTTAGACTCTTAGAAGACTTATTGGGGTAAAGTTGTATTTTCCAAAATCTTTGTAAACAATGAAAGGTTTTCCATGCAACAGCCGATGAAGTTTGAGGCGAGAATATGGGAAAAGTGTACTCTGTTATAAGCGATACCACCGGTATGAACACTGTAAAGAAGACTGCTGGCATCAACAAACGCCTCCACGATTACATCACACGCTGCACTAGGCACGTAGCCAGCCGCAAAACTTTGAGAACAAGAACAAATCTCGGGAGAGCAAATCTCTTTTCATCTACTCCGGTAATTATATAATGTTTGTAAAGGCGATAATATTGTTTGGAAATTTTTTTGAAAGACCTGAGTAGACACATTAAACGTCGCAATAGTGCGCGAGGACCACTCTCTTTTTTTACTGATCACCCTTATGAAAGACCAAAAGTTGATATGTACAGGGCAATAACACGCAGTCAGCTACTTAATCAGGCGAATTTTCCACTGCAGCAATGGGGGTTTTTTGGAGGACACTATCGTCACAGCACGCAATTATTACAAATCTGCCTATAAGTCAAAAGAACTGCAGTGAACAACCAAAAAAAATTTGTTTGAGGGCGAAATAAAAATTTGGGGTGCAACTGCTCCCTAGGTCTTCCCGTGGCTACGTGCCTGCGCTGCACACTTTTTAGAATGTATGTTTCAAGTAAATCAAATGTACTCATCTCACGTGATTGAGGAGATCGAAGATAAAAGGAAAGGTCCACATGCTTCAAGAAATGGTGCTCTTCGTAATGTAGTCAAGTTCATCACAAACTATAACCAGCCGAATTTTATTAATAAAAAAGCTATCATCAAACCATTTCTCTCAACCTATTGTTCAACTTTATTTTTGAAGCAAAATTGATTGGTTTTCGGAACCAAAGCGTTTGAATAAGGCAATTGACGGCCTTTGTGGCGAGCTAGCGACCAAATCTGTATATTGGTTATATCACGTCAACTTTTGATGAACAGGACCGTTGATGGGGGGTCCAAAGGGTACCCTGGTACGTGGCTTGGATATTTTTAGGGGACCCGCAATTAATGTTAGCACAGTGTTGTCAGATCGTTGCTGGTGTTTTCCCACAGAAGGATTGTGGCCTAAATTATTTGAACGGCGAGGCAAAACATCCATAGACTCAGCGATTAGCAGGAGATAGGCTAACCTCAAGCACATGCCCAAAATTAGTTATAACCCCGAGGCAAGACGCCCACGGGTGCAAGGTTCAACGTGAAATGACCTTTTTCTGTAGATCAACCTCACGCACATGCCTGAATTCTAATGAACCGTGGAGGCTTGACATCCGTGGCGGCATCGATGAACCTGCAATGATCTTTGTCTTTTGGAGATCAAACTGAAGAACTCGCTGACTTCGGTTTGCATATGCAACGCTATGTTGGTACCGGGCCCTGACTATTCTCTCACCGGCCCTGTTGATGGATGTTCTGGTGAACCAAAAACATTTGCTGTGTTGTATCGATGTAGACTACTAGCCATCGTTTCTCATGATACATCTCAAACCAAAAGCATCGCAGGGTCCTCTTCTGACATTGTTTCAACGAGATCGTTTGGTTGCTTGTGAACAAGTTGATTTAGTGTTGTATAACGTAGTAAATCGCAACTTTATTCAATACAAGCCAGCCCTTCTGGATTTGCCAGCAAAACCCTCCATCAGTAATATCATGGTTAACAATATGAGGGGAGCTACTGGCGTAACTTGGACCCTCGGAAAAGCCAAGAGATATTTCTACCCAAACCAAATTGGGTCGGGGACCGCATCATTACGTTGAGGCGGTTGTTGATTTGTGTTGTTTGGTTCGCAACATTTTGGCAGTTTGATTTCTCAACAATTTTGATTTTCAATTCAGTGTGAAACGTTTCGTTGTTGATTGGTGCCGTTTGCAATCTCAAGCCTGGAGTCTAAATACCGAAAGACTTTTGCATAGAAATGATGAAATTGTCAGGCTTACATTTTTTGCTTCCGAACATGCCTCGTCTGTTATCGCCAATGCCAAAGCTGAGGCATGGTAGACAACATGCTTTTCTATCTCGCCTAAATCTGTGTATTTTCTCCTTCGTTCTTTCCTAACTGTCCCAACTACTCTTCACTTCGAGAGTCGGCTTGGGTCTACGCCGACTACACGAGATTCTAATTGTCTGCCTCCCAGCCAAATGCAATGCGCAGCAAAACTTCTCGACTCTCCTGCTTCCTTCCGGTCTATCTCTCTCTCCAGTCCTGCGCACCAAAGCTTTTTGAACGCATGATTCTATCCCGTCTACTCTTCTTTGTGAAATCTAACTCCATTCTTTCTCTTTGCCAGGCCGGGTTTCCGCCCTGAACGGTCTATTCTTGATCAAATTTTTTATCTTTCCCAGTCAATTTTGGATGGGTTTAACAAACTCAAGACTGGCTTTCGAACGATTCTCGATACTATCGACTTCTTTGAGACTTTCGACTCTGTCTGGCAACCCGTCCTTTCCACAAACTTATTTCTGCAGACTCCTTCGTTGGACTCAATCTTTCCTTTCTGATAAGCGCGTTTGGGTGGTTTTTCAAAATCACAAAAGCCGATTTTTTCAAGTCCGTCGAGGTGTTCCGCAAGAATCCGTTCTTGGCTTTGTACTTTTCTCTTTTCATCAATGATCTTCCTTGCTCTCTACCTTCTTCCGTCAGCTGTTCTTTTTACGCTGACGATCTTGCCATTTGGTCCTTCCCCCTCGGTCCCCACTGTGGTGGAGGCCACACAAGGAGCTCTGTTTCGAATGGAGCGCTGGTCTTCGTATTGGTATCTTCCTCTCAATCCGAGCAAATGTGAGGTCTCCTTCTTCTCAATGGATCCTCACCAAGCTAATCTTCAACCCAACCTCCACCTATTGGACTCTCGCCTCCGTTTCAATCCTAATTCAACCTTTATTGGAAACAACTTCAATCGCACTCTTTATTTTTCTGAGCATGTATCTTCGTTAAAGGCCAAGTTTTTCTTTCATCTCAAGGCCTTACGCTGTATCTCTGCTTTCTAGTGGGGCCACTTTAAGGAGTCCCTCTCTCTTCTGTATAAAGCTTTTCTTCGGCCCCTTATGCTTCACTCGTATGGTTTCCTTTTCTTAGCGTTATCAACCTTACCAAATCGGAACACCTTCGCCGAGCGGCTAGTCGGGCCATCTACGGCTGCCTCCCGTCCTCCCTTATCCCACTACTCCTTGCTGAGACGTCTTTACTTCCCCTACGAGTCACCCTAACTCGTTTCGCCGAGCCATTTTATGAGCGGACCCTTCGTCGTTCAACATCCTTTGTTTAGGTTTGGCCAGACTTGGAAACTTGAAACCAAGATTCACCAGACCTTGCTGGATAGCCTTTGCGTCCATTCACCCGCTCATTCGTTCTCCTTTTCTCCTAGGGAGGTTCTCTTTGCTTATCCTCCTCCTTTCTGGAACCTGCCTTTCTTCACTGTGGAGTTCACCCTTTCCTCCCAATGCTCCCGCTCTGATCTACCGGTTTCTCGTTAAGATGCGGCTTTCGTTCACTTTTGACTTTCTCCCTTCTCACGATCTGGTGATGCGGACAAATGGCCCTGTTCCTTTTCCGTTTGGCAAAGGCGGCTCTGGCAACTGCTCGCTTTGTGGCAATGAGGCCACCTTTTCTTTTCGGTAGGCCCAGTATGTTTAAGTTTTTCGGCTAAAAACTGCGCCATTTTGCAAATTTTTCGCAGATCCCGGCAGCACCAACAAGTCTGCCACTTCTCTTTTTCTCCCTGACTCTCGCTCTGTCCTTGCCATTGCGTTTTCTCCTCCGTCTTTCCCTTTACCTCAATCTCTGTAGCAGGAACTGTCTTGCCTTTGTTCCTGTACTATCAGGCTACAGTGGGTCCCAAGACACTCGTTTCTCTCAGGGAACGACGCGGCTGATGAGCTGGCCAGACGGGGAGCGCTACTCGGGCCTTTTGCAGTCTCTCTACTGTTTTTCTCGGCTGGAGGCGTACTATCTCATCTAAATTCTTTGACACACAGGTTCTCTCGATTTCCACTGAGGAACTTGTACTCCCTCGTCACGCTCGCTGTGTCTTCTCTCATCTTTGCTGCAACGGACACAGCCTTGTGCTAAGCTCTTATCTCTCTAGAATCGAGAATTCTTCATGAAGCGCCTGCGATCATCAGTCCCAAGACACCATTTATCTCATTCTGCACATTCCAGCTACGGAATCTTTGCGCCGCTCGCTCTTAGGCGACTCTGTCTTTTTTCAACCTTTGGTCCAGATCCTGGGAAATTGCCCGGCTTCTGGGGGTCCATGGCCATCCGCCATGACCTCATTCCTCGGAAGGGGCCGGGTGACAACAACAACAACAGGTTAATATTGGTTCACCCAGCCTCACCCAAAGGAAAGTTTTCAAAAGAGTAACAAAATAATTGTTTTTTGACAAATTTCGTTCCAAAACACAACTATCGCTTTTTGAAACGTAGTCATTTAAAAAAACATTGTGGAGTTATGCATAGCCATTACATGTCTCCAGAGTTTTGGTCTCGGGCAAGCATTTGTCCGGTTTTGAGCATAGGCGTCCTTAAACTTAAATTTAACTTTTAAACATTAAATTCAGCATGGGCTTGAAAGCATATTGAAGTTGTGAAAGAACGCTTGGTAAGCTACCTTCAAAAATTTAAATAGACTTAATTTTTTTGAAAATGACAGAAAATGCCAAAGAATCAAGAGTTTAAAGAAAAATAGTTAAAATGTACCAAAGAACTAACATTTTGTAAAAATTTTGGTTTCTTAGATCTGGTAAGAAAATGTTTCACCTAAAAATTGAAAACGAGGTATGGCAATAAAGTTCTGATCGGCCATTATAAACTAGTCCTTAACCCTAACTAATTAAGAGTTACATTTTGTTGGAAAATTTGCTAAGCTTTCAAACGAGACTAATTGTTGGTACCTTATCATAACTTTTATACAGTATATTAAACTTACCTGCTTTCACTCAGCTTACCACTTTTTTGGGGGGAGTGAAAAGTTATAGCACAGATCTTTAAGTTGAATAGGTTTAGCATGAAAAGGTATAGTAGAGGTACATATCACATGTTATCGGAATTGCTTTAAAATAACCAACAATTTGTAAGAAAAGCTTAAAGATCGATAGAAAAGTAAGGTTACAAATTAGTTTTTTCGTGAAGTTTTGCAATTTGCATCGAAACGACGTCGAATCAAAAAACTTTTTTTCATTTTGACCAAAATCCGATATGACGAGACTCCGTGGATTTCTAATTTTAAAAAAAGTGATGATATGAAACATCCTACTGTATATACTTGTGATATAAACAAATCAAATCGCCTCTTTTCTGAAGTTATATTGATCTATTTGAGAGCCTAATTCCATTACATGATGGCAACAAAGTAAGGAAAATTCAATGGTATTCAAAGTTGGAAAAATAAAAAAATCGCAAAACTTCTATGAAAATAATTTGCTATTTTACCGTAATACTGAAATCAGATTGAAGAAATTGGGAGAGACCATGGTCTTTTGTGGCCTTATTTCACCCCTGGCTGCATCAATGCGCAACAGTTAGTCACTATCGAAAATTAAAAAACACTGTTATTCTTACAAAATCAAGGGACCCAACCAAAGTTTCAGGCGAATAAACTTTGGGTCGCGACCAACGCGTTAGGAGCCACCAATCTATACGCTATTTGCTCTCTATACGGCCGAATAAAACAAGTCTTGTTTTTGATCACAACATTACTTTATTGTACAAATACTAAATGAGCAGTCTGACGAATCAAAAATAGAAACAGTTTATTTGTTCTACGATTTAAACCGATCCAACTACCACTATGTATCTTAGATTTTCTAACTCAATATGATAGCATGTTTAGATATGATACTGCTTCACGTAGCATTGAGATATAACATTATACGAACGGGTCAGTGAAAACACTGAAATGGGCACAGAAACTGCAAAAAAAAAAATAGCAACAGCATACACAAAAGCAGTTACGAAAAAGAAACCACACCAGAAAAATGAAGATAAATTTGAAACAAAATTTCTACAGATTTTACACTGGTCAAAAAATGCTTTTTTGTTTATCTTCTACTTGTGAGCTGTGCTTGTAATAAAATTCACAATTGAAAAGTATTTAACAAATAATAATGTCACTCCCAGGTCCACATCATAATGCGGGAATAAACACTACAATTAACAGCATGCACTATATCTAATGCACTTGCTCACTAACCACTATCATACACTTGTACTTTATTTGTGTAATTCAATACTCGTCCTGTTCTAAGCCAACTTGCCCGTTCACGTCTTCCTCAGGCGCTTCAAAACCCTCCTGAAACAAAAACAAAAAAAGGTAGTCAAGAAACTTTTTGAAATCTGAAAATCATTAGTCTGCAAAGGACTGTAAGGAGCCCGTGGAAGCTTAATGAAATTGAAAATATTAAACGCTAGATTTCGTGCAGTGTCTTAATGAAATTGAAAATATTAAACGCTAGATTTCGTGCAGTGTAAAGTACGTGAAAACAATTTTATACTACGAACACCAAAAAAGATAGTGAGGATATTGTTTCTGTTGTGATTCGCTTTTGATTTTACGCCATCACCGTAAAAGAAGTGAATAAATCGATTTGGTTGTCATCATGCATTTCAGTATACATGTCAAGGAAGAACATAATACAACTGTTAAAGGGGTCAGTTGCGTATAAAGTAACACCAAGTTGGATTGGATTGTAATAAAACAAACCGAAGTATAAAGAGCGAACTGATTTGATGCTGGTGTTATCTAACTCCTTCGGTATGAGGGCAAGACGAGAGACCATGGACCCTAGAGACGGACAACTCCTCAACACCTACACTTCAAGTCGGATACAGAAAAAAGTGGGGCGTAAAATATCCGTAGTAGAATAGAACAAAAAGAGATATGAGCTGTCCTGAATCGCTGGTGCAGCAAGAAGAATTTTCAACTTACCAATGTTAAAAAGATAAACGTAAATGAATGCTGCGTCCGGTACCAGAAAGTGACTACGAGAGACGAATTGACCTTAAGCAACTGGCTGATAAAGCTTTTTTACTAGAATAACTGATGACGAAAGAAGCAATCGCACATTGCTCTGCACTAATCAACAGCCGCTTCAACATGGTGGTGCAGTCTCCGATCCCGTTTGGGTTGGGTGGAAATGGCTGTTGGCCTTTCCGAGGGTCCCAGTTACCCCAGGCATTCCCCCTCACACAAACCATTTTTTCGCCGTAATGCCCTCTGAACGACCGCTAAAATACAGCACTCAGTCTTTTTGAAATCGGTCGACTGTTTCAACTCTTCTCCTGCCCCTCTCTTACCCACCTTCTTATTCTTCTTCTTCTCTTGATGAGTGGCAACATTAATCCTAATCCTTGCCCCATCTTTCCCTGTTCAGTGTGCACTGGAAATGTGACCTTGAGGGGTAGGTCGGTGCAATGCTGCACCTGCTCCAGATGAGTCCATTTAAGATGCCCACTACTCACCTTTTCTAGATTCAAAACTCTAGGAACTCCTGGAGCTGTCCTCCCTGCTTTTTCTGGAGATCCCACTCCTACCAACACTGTGTCTTCCCCTTCGGACTCCTCTAGATTGTATACTTCCACTATTGAAACTGGCCCATTTGGCGTCTCCTCTGCTAATGCAGCACTGTCGCCCCAGGATCTTATCCTCCTTTCACCCACTTTGTGTTTTCTCCATCTGCACCCTCCCCACCGCCTCATGTTTCTGGCTGTTTTGCTTTACCTCCTGCTTCCTCCCCTGACTCGCTCGGGGTTCTTCAATGGAATGCCGGAGCTCTCCGAGCCAGGAGCATTGAACTACTCAACTTTATCTCGTCTCATTCTGTTGACTTTATCAGTATCCAGGAATCCAACCTTAACTTATCTTCCTCTTATCCATGGATTCGATGCTCTGCGATCTGATCGCACTCACTCACGGTCTGGATTCTTTCTTTCGATGACCCGCACGCTAACGGCGGCGTTTCATTTTCGTCAGGCAGGGCTTATCCTTCTCTCTCTTCGCTTGACCCCTAACTTGATTGTGTAGGGGTCAACATTTCACTAAACAGCTCCTCTTTGCTCTCTTTCCTTAATGTTCGTGTCCCCCCTATTCACTCTTCTTCAATGGATAGCAGAGCCAACTCCTTTTCTCCCTCCATTCTTTCCTCCTCCAAAAATCTCTTCAATCTGAGGGACTTTAATTGCCATCATCCCTCTGGGAATCAACACATACTTCTGACCCCCGTGGGGAGTAGTATTTGATTGAGTCACTTCCTTCCTCTCAATGACCCTAACACACCAACTTTTCTCCATTACTCCTCTTGCAGTCGCTCCTCTCCTGACATCTCTTTTGCTCCCTTCTCTCTCGCTTTCTCTTGCTCCTGGAAGGTGCTTCAAGAGTTGGGCTCTGACCATCTACCAGTTTACTAACTGTCCCTCTTTTTCCGGTTTTTTGCCCCAACGAACGTTCCCCTTCTTTCTATTTTCAGAAAGCTCGTTGGGATGACTTTGCTTCTGCTTCGACTCTCGCTGTCCTTCTACAGAAAATGACTCCTCTCTTTCTCTTTCTTCTGCTGCTGCTCTCTTTAGTTTTCTGGCACTGATTGCGGCCAAATCTTCCATTCCTTTCGGCCGCATCAAACGCCAACCTCAAGCCTGGTGGTCCGCTAAAGTGGAAGAAGCTGTCAGTGACAGACGTAAGGCTTTTGCTGCAACTCATAGAAGCCATGAAAATCGTCAGGCTTACATTTTTGCTTTCCGACGTGCTTCGTCTATCATCGCCGAAGCCAAAGTTGAGACGCGGCAGGCGACTTGCTCTTCTCTCTTAAATCTATGTATTCTCTCCTTCGTTCTGTTGCTGGCTTATCTTCCCCCTCTTCTAACTTCTACAACTGTTCCTCTCCCAGAGAGTCGGCTTTGGTCTTCATCGATTACCTGAGATCACACTTTTCTGTCTCCCAGCCAAAGGCTTTACGTAGCAGAGCCAGAGGCTACCTTTCCGAGCTCCGCCAAGCCAGGTGCCCAGAAGAGTCTCATTCGTCTTTCTGCTTCCCCTTCTTCCCCGCTGAATTTCTTGCGGCTGCCACAAATAGCTCCTCGTCCATTGCCACTGGCCCAGACAAAGTTGCCTATCCCATGCTACAGCACTTTCTCGCTCTGACATGGATTTTCTGCTACATATTTTCAATCTTTCCTGGTCTTTGCATTCCTTTCCTTCCATCTGGAAACATCCATTATTATTCTATTTATTCCCATTCACAAGATGGAAACACCTCTCGACTCTCCTGCTTCCTTCCGGCCTATCTCTCTCCACTCCTGCTATCAGAGCTTTTTGAATGCATCATTCTATCCCTTCTACTCTTCTTTCTGGAATCTAACTCCATTCTTTCTCCCCGTCAGGCCGGTTTCTGCCTTAACGGTCTACTCTCGTATCAAATTCTGTTTCTTTCCCTGTTCATTTTGGATGGATCTAACAAACCCAAGGCTGGCTTTCGGACGATTCTTGATACTATCGACTTCTTTGAGACTTTCGATTCAGTCTGGCAACCCACCCTTTCCCACAAACTTATTTCGGCTGGCTTCCCTCGTTGCTTTGCTCGTTGGACTTAATCTTTCCTTTTTGATAGGCGAGCTTGCGTGATTTTTCAAAATCACAAAAGTCGCACCTTTCGAGTCCGTCGAGGTGATCCGCAAGGATCCGTTCTAGGCCCTATACTTTTCTCTTTTCATCAATGATCTTCCTTATTCTCTACCTTCTTCGGTCAGCTGGTCCCTTTACGCTGACGACCTGACCATTTGGTCCTCCCCACCCTCGGTCCCTGCTGAGGTGGAGGCTACACAAGGAGCTCTAATTTGACTAGATCGCTGGTCTTCGTATTGGTGTCTTCCTCTCAATTCGAGCAAATGTGAGGCCTCTTTCTTTTCAATGGATCCCCACCAAGCTAACCTTCAACCCCACCTCCTGTTATTCAACTCTCGCCTCGGTTTCAATCCTACTCCAATTTTCCTTGGGGTCACCTTTGATTGCACTCTTTATTTTTCTAAACATGTATTTTCTCTAAAGCCCAAGTTTTTCCCTCATCCCAAGGCCTTAGGCTGTATCTCTGCTTCCTCGTGGGGTCCCTCTAAGGCAGAGGTTCTCTCATTTACCCCTCGGCAAATTTCAAAAGTAAAATTTACCCCCAAAATTTTTTTTATGTTTTCTCTTCTTCAAATGCCTAATGTAATAGGTAAAAGTGTGAATTTTTCGCTCACAAAATTTACCCCCAAGGCAGGCCAAATTCATCCTCAAAAGGTAAATTTACCCCCGCTTGAGAACTCCTGCTCTAAAGAGTCCCTCTCTCTTCGAAAAATCGGGAGTCCCTCTCAGATTTGGCAGGAACTGTCTTGCTTTTGTTCCTGAACTATCAGGCTACAATGGGTTTTCGGACACTCGTTTCTTCTGGAGAACGACGCGGCTAATGATCTGGCCAGACGGGGAGCGCTACTCGTGCCCTCTGCAATCCCTTGCAGTCTCTCTCCTCATCTTTCGTATCCACTCGTCTTTTCTCGGACTAGAGGCGTACTGCCTCATCTAAATTCTTTTGACACACAGGTTCTTTCGATTTCCAATGAGGAACTTGTACTCCCCCGTCACCCTCGCTGTGTCTTCTCTCGATTTTGCTGCAACGGACACAACCTACTATTAAGCTCTTATCCTCTAGAATCAAGAATCCTTCATACAGCGCCTGCGGTCATCAATCTCAGGACACCTCCCATCTCATTCTGCGCTGTCCAGCTATGGAATCTTTGAGCCGCTAGCTCTTAGACGACTCTCTGTCTCTTTACGACCTCTGGTCTAGGCCTGGAGAGTTGCCCGGCTTCTGAGGGTCCATGGTCATCCACCATGCCCCCATTGCTTGGAAGGGGCCGGGCAACAACAAAACAACAACAACGCACATCGCTCACCTCAGTGGCGTATAATATTTCGGTTATTTTGGCGCAAATATCTTTCATGTGATCAGTTGCTTCTTCCTGTACTTCAACGTCCTGGCAGATTACTTCAATATCGCGCAATTTCCCGAAATAAAAGTCACGTTCCTTTTCTAAAGCTTCAACTGTGGCTTGTAATTCTTTGGCCTGCAAAAAAATCGTTTGATAGCAAGTCAAGTCAGCCAAGTCAAGTCAAGTCAAGTCAAGTCAGTCAGTCAGTCAGTCAAGAGGCTTGCCGGCTTCCAACAGTTTAACTGTTGGACTGACTGACAGAGTGAAGTTTGACATTTTATTGCCACCTTAGGTTTGGTGTTGTTGCACCATTAAAACAAGCACTTTGCGACCATCTTCTCTGCTTCATTATATTGGTCATAATTAAAACTCTGTGTCAGTAGAACAGACAGCTCGCAGACTTGAATACAAATTGATATACGTATAACCGCACAAACTTTAAAAGAAAATGTTGGCGACTTTTCGCCCGGATGAAGCTCCCGTAACGGGACGAAAAGCTTCATTATTTTGCTTTCGGTTTATTTATGTTAATAAACTACTTTTTTCGTCACTGTTCAGTTTCTCAAGAGCTTTAAAAGCCTTTTCCGTAATCAGCAGTTAAGGACACGCAAGAAGATGTGCGGCCAATACCTCGTAAGACAGCACCGTCAGGGTCTCAGCATCCAGAACAGTAATTACCATCCATCATTGCACTATAGCGCTATTGAGTTATATTTTACTAAAAAGCGGTCCTCAGTTATGCACTCGACGAGGATTTACACCCAACTTACGCCGCTAAATATACAACTTAAATGTACACAGGGCCTCTCACCCCGTCGTTTACCTGATCTCCAAGTTCCTGCACTTGCCCTCTAAGAGCATTTACTTCCTGATTGGACGCCGCACTGCTGTTTGATGTGGCGCGTGGAGCTGTCGTCCCGGATGTCGCTCTTTGAGGAGCAGCTCGAGTTTCTGTAAAGAATATTGCCAATCATATGATAAGTTTTTAGAAAAATAGACCAGACAAATGGAATGAATCAATTTGAATCAACCATCAATTATATTTTCTAGAAGCACTTTCTACATGAAATTACTCACCACGAGATTATGACATAGCTAATGTTATCTCAAACCCTAATGTCCGCAACGAGGTGTGCACCGTTGAAAGGTCAAACTTGTACTCAGAAATTCATTCGCGCATTCAGCGCGTAAAACGCATGTAGCATGCGTTGTTCTGAAGTTTAGTTTTTTGGTTCGAACTATGATTTGCCACGACCGCAGTGACATCTGCGGTTGACTACAGCTTTGAAGGTCGTAGGGGCGCTTTGCAGTCTCGCAAACTCTACGTTTAACTTGAGTTCAACAAATTGAATAGGTCTTTGTCTTCTTGCACGACATTGCTAACGTGACAGTTTAATCACTACACCCCAAGAAACAAGGCGAACTCAGAAACTGCACGAAACAATGCAAAACGCAATCAAAACTTTAGGCGAAGTGTTGAAACAAACGCAATACGTGAAGTCAAACAAAAAAATGCACACCCACATTCAGTTTGTAACGCTACCTCGTTTGTGACAAGCAATTGAAAATGAATCAGGTTTGCATCACTGGAATTATTCTATTCATTTTTACAACCTCTGGTCACAGAAAAAATATCGGCCATACACAGAAAACTTGTGATCAAGCATATTTATTGTAGTTACCAGTGCTGCTGACAGTGGCACAGAGCGTTTCTGTGACACGTACTAAGATGGGAAAATGGCTTTAAAATAGCTTTCCCAAAAGAACAATAACGCAGAAACCAGAAATGCATTGAACTTATAGTTACAAGCATTTTCTGTTACAGCAAATAACCGCAAACCATCAAAAGCGAACCAAGCGGTGGTTTTTCCGTTTTCTATTTAGCCATAACGTCGCACTAGGGAGCCCAGCTTTACCTGGGTCAAGCCAAAATAAAGGTCCTAGATACCCACTCTCTCTCTCCCTTACGCTTGCTGTAATATACAGTCCGAGAGACAAAACGAAACAAACCATTTGCAGTGTAATATAAGCCTAAAACTGTGCATTAAGTGAAAGTGAGCAATAAGTCACCAGCGGTGTTTTCTTCACTGTTTACAGAGGTGGTGCTTTTACTGCGTTGATTTGTTGAACTGGATTGGTTTGCAAGACAAATCGAATCGCTATCAGATTTCTTCTGCTTGACAGCTTAATATTTTTCGCAATCAGTTAATTAAACTTGCTATAATCACAAAGAGAAAATAAGTAATTTCCGATAAAATAATGCAGTATCTCGGCGTAGTATCCTAACCGCTCTTCGACGTTCTCTAGCGCGCAAACTTTTGCACATTCAAATTGAACAGCTCTGTTCAAGTGCCGTCGTAATGCCGAATTTGCTTTACATAAAGAAACTTGTTCTAATTTTTACCTTGCAAGAACGATGCCAGGTGTTTAAAATTTGGTTGAATAACTTTCAAAATATCATCTTTTGAATTGCTACAGATTTTGCTTTCCTCAATCGATTAGGAGAGATCAAACTTAAAAGCACGTCGACATGAAATTCGATGTACCATTGGTTTCAAGCTAGCTGGTGGTTATTTAGATGAAACAATTTTGATATTATTTAGAAGAAAACGCAATTCATAGTCTTTTAGAATTGTAGTTTTTGAATGGTATGAATATATTTAAAATTGAAATGTAGGTCTCAAGAGCTTAATTACTAATTTTGTTTTTGCGTAGCAACCAAACATGAGTATCGCTATTAAGAGCGCTGTAAAAGGACTTGCTGCAATAAAACTACGTCATCAAAAAGTGTATGGATTGAACGATTTATACGAGTATGCCAATGAAGGTTTTGTGAAGTAACCTCATCAATTAAAAATGTGACTTCACTGGCGCTTCAAGTAAAAATCGCAAGGAAAGTTTACAACTCTTCCGCTGCAGAATAACGATCCTACGACAAGATTAAAGATTTTGCCACCAACCATTTTAAACCACAGCATACATTTCTTCGTTTGTACATAAAGGTAAAGGTAGTCCAATTTCCCTAAGAACACGGCACAGATGTCAGTAAGCTTGGCGGTTCCTTTCTCTCGGCCGCCTTTCCTTTAGTGCGAAGTCTACCGTGATTACTACACCCTGGGCACGAGTGGCGAGCTATTTTCATAATTGCAACAGAGGTGGAATTCGAACTCAGGTCTCACGCTTGCGACGTGAATGCCTTCATCACCGCCTCATCGAGCTTTCGATGGCAAAAAATAAAACGTTCTTTTTCAGCAGTGATTTTGTTTAGAAAGTTTTTGCTTAAAAAAGGTTTAATTTTATTCTTGCTGTATACAATGCTCTCAAGTTGCAAGCGGAAACAAAAGGTCTGTAAATTCATGAGTCGCAGTTGGATTTGTCAAAGTGCTCTTGGCATTAACCAACTGACATCACACTTAAGCAATTTAACACGAAACACATGATGCAGACAATATTTAAAATAACTACGGAAGAAAATATCTTTGTGGCAACTGTCTTGTTTTCACAGCTGTAACCAAAATGCACAAATAAATAAAACAATAAACGACATAACATACTTGTGGGAGCAGATCGAGAGGGAGCAGCAGCACTTCGTCCCAGACCCCCACCCTTTCCATCCGCGATACCAAGAGAAGCGCCACCTCGTGACCCATATGCATCGTATTCATTTCCCTAAAACACCATTTCTTAACCTGGAGTAAATTTAATTCTTTGGCTAACGCTTTCATTCTCGGAGTAAATTTGTTATTCTACTCCCTTCGATGATACTCTAAAGGCTGATTTCCATCAGGCGTAAATTGCAGGCGTAGTGTGAAAAATTCTTTGTTTCTCTATTTAGTTTAATGCGCGCAGCGCTACGCCTGCAATTTACGCCTAATGAAAACCAGCCGTAACAATGAATTAAGTCGTAGAGCAAAAAATTGGCTATCAACTGAATGTTTTAATAATGTAAATCTACCAAATTAAAATGGTAAATCTAAAACAAAATATAAGCGTCACTGCCCTAAAGCAACAAAACGGGTTTCTGAGGAGCAGCAAACCCCCAAAAAATTTTTCCCAGATCTAAGGATATAAAAAAAAACTTTACAAAAAATTTTGACAGATTTTCGGAAGAATCTCAACTGAAGTTCCATTAAATATAACTTATCCATTACAACTTTTAACATTGCTATTAACGCATGGGGTCCTGCTTCTTCAAAAATTTTGTCTAACAACATTGTACACTATGTAATAATTAATACATTTGATGTAAGAATTGAGATAACGAAGAACTTAACTTATCAAATAATCAAGAAAATACACAATTATCGGTAATACATTTTGAAAGATAAAAACCCTCACTAGGACGAGTACAAAACTAATCGTTATATAGCACACACACACAGCTTTCCCATCTATCTACCTGGTAGTTTGCATCAAAAAACTTCTTAAACCACTGAACAAATTCGAAGTTGTCTTGAAATCTCCCTTTCACCAATTTTTCAATCGGAATAATCTGAAAATACACAACAATAACATCTATTTTGCCAGAGTTGCGCTACTGTCTACAATAAGCTGGTGAGCTTTAATTCTTAATTCAAATCTTATGCCAAACTTTAACCAAAAAACGTAAGTATGATTTTGTAATTTGTACTTTTATTGTAGCGCATTTTTATTCTCCAGGTTGCAGAATGGTGACAATGCGTTAAACCTAGGACAATAAATTGACTAGTACTTCAGGCCTGGCTTGAAACATCCAAGCTTTGATGTGTCATCTGAACTGCTTGGTATTACCGATAAGTTTACTGCTCGACGGAAGCTGCCAAGCAAAATATGTCGTGAAGTGCCTTTTATAACTTGCCAAGTGCACAGCCACAGAATCACGTAATTAAGGCATCTTTCGATCAGTGCTGCCAAGTTTTTGGGTAAAAACATGAATAATGATTTCTCCTACACTTTATCTTTGCATAAACAAAAACTCTTTCTTACCTTATCAACTTTAGTCTTGTTAAAGCAATCTTGTAAAAGTTTAAAGTTGGCGATGTATTCATGTTCCAGTTTTGAGCTCCATTTAACTCTTTTTATTTGCATTTTTCCTAAATAAGATTCCAATATTGGCATCATAAATCAACCAAACAAGTATAGCTTCATTTGGGTCAATTGATTGAGGGAAAAGAAAACGAGCGAATTATAAATTTTTATCCTCAAGTCAGGAAAACTTTTCGTCAGTGTTGCAATGATCGACGTTGTGTTCCGCTTCGGAGCCACCAACGCTGCTGGTACAGGATGCTACTACCACAAGCAGTATAACCAAGCGCGAGAAATTGCAGCGCAGGGATTTTCCCAGGGAAACGACAACAGTACCGCACCACGAACAGCGCACCAACCCAATTGGCCATACGGCTCGCGAAGGTGATTGTTCGGATATATGCCAATTTGTGTCAAAGCACATCAAGTTCATACAACTTTTTTGAAATGTTATGACGTGCAATCTAAGACACGAAACATGGTTTACCGACTAAGGCGAAATAACTATTTTCATACGGAGGCACAGGAAAATTTGCAAGTCTTTGATGATGAGTATACCTAATCTGCTGTAATGCTCTAAAATTCATACTGTAGTTTAGTAAGTAATTTTAATAAACTAAGTTATTTTAATTAGCAAATCATCCTTAATTTTTAACGTTTTCGACTTTTATAAAGCAATTTTCAAGAATAAAGATCGGTAAATGTGACGTAATAAATTAAAATAGGATTCTCAATAATCTTGGCAACACACATAGTTTTTGCCCTAAAATTTATCTACGATATGCGCATGACATTTGTGCGATCTGCGGTGACAGTTTAACGATAACAAGTTTTTGAAACCATTAAAGATTTACAGCGGAAAAATCCAATGCAGGCTCCTACGTTTCTGGATGTTTATGTTGAAATTCGAGAAAATAAACTAAAGTGTGGGGCGAAAAGTAAATAATACCGGGATGTTATTGAACTTTATTGCAATGTGTCCAAATGTTTGGAAATCGAGCCTTGTGCTGTGCCTACCTAACGGAGCAAAATCTATTTGTTCCAGACATTTTTTGAAGTCAAAATCAGAAAATAGTAGCGCTTATTTTATGATAGTAACTATCAAATTTGAATATCTGATAAGAAAAATTAGAACTAATTTCAAGCCAAATTTAATGATATACGCGTAGATGACATAAGGTTAGCCAATAATGCGGAGTTTTGTGCTATTTTTGTTCTGTGTGTTGGTGAAGCATCAATCCGTTTTGAGAAAGCTCCTTCTCGATCATGATTAAAACAATTTGACGTGGAGCTTTTCTTTTATATAGTACAAATAAAAAGGCACAAAATTTTAAACTAAAATCAGCAACGCCCTTGGCTCTATGCTAAAATGCCGTTTAATAATTTACTTGTTTGTGTAATACAAGCTTGACATACATTAGTATATCTTACCGACATTTGACCACCAGAATAAAGAAGGATGGAGCTTCGGTTTTGCTAAAAGCATACTTACATGTATTTCTTACAACAACTGCACTCACTTTACCTTATTGTAACATCACATTTCATGCTAAACTTTTAGCATATTTTTGAGGTGCTTGCCTGTTCTGTAATACTGCAATCATAATTTTAACAAGCTTTACAAATTTTTGGCCTCTATTTCTTCAAGCTATTTATCTATTTTAGTTGTCCACGTTTTTATCGCCTTTAGAAATATCATGTCCTCATAATGCGAATTATTTGCAATTATCATTGACTGTGTTAATTCAAGGGTGGGCAATCTTTTACGCTTAAATGGCTGTGTTAAAAATTATTTTTAATCATATGGCTGCAAAATTAAAAATATTTTTAAAAAGAATGATAGAACAGGATCTTTTACAGTTTATGAATGAAATAAAAATATTAATAACAAATCACAGAATGAACGCGCTTAGCCGTATGATGGCCTTGTTACTACTTGCCCAAGTCTCCCCTACTTTGTTTATTTAATCAATTAGTTGATACAAGATGCCTTATATATATAAGTTAAAACAATGTACTTATTTACGAAGCCACATATGGCCGCACTTTAACTATAAAACGGCTGCTGGTTACCCACCCCTGATGTTAATTCATTGTCACATTTACCGATCTTGAATATGTTGGAAATTGAAGATGCTTTGCTAATAAAATTACTTAATTTATTAAAGTCACTTGCAATAACTATAATATAGATTTTCAGATGCTTTACCTCTTTGTCTAAGTTATAATCTCTTGGATACAGCCACAAACTTTGGGCACAGGCCGACTTTACAAAAATTTACCCTCAAACTGTTAATAAAGTTAAATATTATCTTTAGCCTAAAGCCCCTTACAGCATTATTCGGTTTACCTTGTGCTAACGTACTTTTTTTATAGACTACACAGTTAAATTTTTAAATAGCGCAGCTAAACTTTACCCTGATGTTTCTCGTGGAAAAATAATGCAGATGGTAGTGAGATGAAAATTGCAAAGCAATTTTGTTTAACAAAGTAACAAAATATGACATAAAATTGATGAAGTCATAGTTCGAACTTCACAAAATAACACCTAAATTAAAAGCTCTCAAACAAAAAGCAAATGACAGCTGTCCTCAGCTTTGAAATTCCTATAATACAACATAAATTCGCAGTGTTCTACACTACTCACCACCAAATAGCATGTGCATGAATTGACAATATACTGCACCAGTACATAATTGCTCAATTTTTGTTAAATGCAACTGAAGACTGTCATTGATCCACTGTACAAGCTCTTGTCTGCTAAGATTGTTACTTGCCACTGAAGTTGAAAACACATTTATCGCAGTCATGGCTTTCACAAAAATAAAACAATCAACTTAAAATAAATAAGCACTGCAAAACAAGCTTCCAGTAAGAATTTTGAAGTTATAATCTTAGAGCAAGAGTGTCTCATCAGCGCAGCCCAGAGTGTTCTACATGCAGTGCCAAGTCCTACAAGCTCATCTAGTCTTGGCCACCATTTTTTAGGGCAACTTATGAAGTCTTTCCAGAAAAGAAGTGATCAAAACAGCACGTGTATCCTACAATTCCATCACTGTGAGGTGCGAGACTGAGAGTAATATTGCCGATCAAGTACTTGTCAACGACCAATATGTAAAGAATCAGATATTAGTCATATGAATGTTGCAAGAAATTAAATCAGTTGCATTACTTTCTGAATGCCCCTTGTGTCTTCTTAATAAACAGTAGACCTAGCCAAAAGTTAAGCTTTGGCCATAGATTTATTTGCTTATGGAAGAAAGCTTATAGGTTATGATAGTACAAAGCGTAGCCAAGATATTTGCCTCCCATACACAAAACAACTCAGTGTATGGAGGTAAATATTTTAGAACGGAAACTATCGACTTTACAGTTTGGCTAATAACAAAATGTCCAAATTTGTATATGCCAGTGAAAAACGTGAGAATTCGATAACTGCTCAGTATTGTTGTGATATGGTAGAAACAGTATGCTCAGTACACTTGAGCTTCGTTTTTCCGAACCAAATGGTGTAGGAACGGGTCTAAATAACGAAAAAGTTTGAATATCACAAATACATGTACAAAGCAAATAAGAAAGAAATAACCATCCTAAAAAAGATAAAAGACAGCAGAAGAGCAATTTTGCTTACCTTCGCAATATGCACAATATATTTACATTACTTATTGGACCAAGAAAACTTTACTACTCTCAGTCCTGGGACTGGGGATATACTAGGACGGCAAACTGGAGAAAAGTTGGTGAACACCGTTTGACATTCACTGTCTAGATAAATTGAAGTCAAAATCAATGCGATCCAGCTAAACGAGGGTCAAGCGTATTTCATGGGTGACACAAATAACTTCAAAATTACCCATATAACTCAAAAAAAATATATTGTATATTGTAACTTATGTATAAGAGTCACTTAACTTCACAGCGCTCAACAGCAAACTTGCCGGAGTCGCAATATTTCTATTTGTACTACTACAGAACAAACATTAAAACCACAACCGTCTGTTTCGCCAAAAGGCTCATCAGGTGGTGCGTCTTATTGAAATAGAATAAAAAAGGCAAAATAACATGCAAACAAAACAAGATTATTAGTGTTTTCATAAATTAATGTAAACCTTAAAGTTATGTATGTTATTAAACTTCATATAATAGAAAACTAAAATCCTATCGCAGACTGTTAAAAAATTATACTTTAACTTAAATTTTAATTAACATAGCAGACTTGTAAGAAATCCACGCACAAACACAAACGCGCTTGTAAAAATCACGTGACTGCTCAAAAGAGAAGCGCTCCGCATGCGTAACGTCATCTAAAAAATAAGCTTTTGCAAATAACGCATAAAAACAAAAATCATCTTTATAACAATAAGTAGGCCTAAGCCTTGTTGTGCAGTCAACCGAAGCCACTGCTTCCAAAAAAACTACTAACTTTTCCGAATATGTTTTGCAAGTGGCCTTTTATCATGTCGCTGCTTTTGTATCATTTCTCGAGGGTACGTAATAATGGTTTTGTTGCTGTATGATTTGTCTTTAGGTCTTTGTAAGGGAAAGAAAGATTATTTCACTGTAAGATGATAGGACTCTGGAAAAGGAAAAAAAAATTTTTGCAGTATGATTTGTGTTTGAAAAGAAAAAATGCTTTTGTTGCCATATGATATGTCCTAATTACTGGAAAATTTTACTATACCACGTTCTTTACTATGGGCACCCAATAACTGCTACTGAGCTACATGTTTACAAGTTTTGAATTCCCTCTTTCACACAAATTCGCAGACATACAGTCACATATTATAAGACCATTTCTTTTGCATACAATGACCAATAATTCTTAATGATAACCTCTGCAATTTTTTTGCAAATACAAGTAATCATTTGTCTGAAGTGTTTGTTACTTTTGGTTTAAATAAAGTCATATGTTTTATCGATAAAATATTGCTCACTAGATAGGAAATATTTAGGTGTATTGCTTTATTAGAACCGGAAATTTTAAGGTGACTAATAGGTATCTAGCTAAAATGTTATTAACTTTAGCAATAGTTTAAATTGTTTTGGAATTTATATTAATAGCTCTCGCAGCAACGAGAATGATAACAAATAACAAAAGTGGTATTTGCATGGTACAGCCAATTATTTGAAATCTAACTCTATTGCATGTTCTCAAAATTTAAATATTTTATTAGATTCTATTCAACTTTCTTTACAGTGCATTTAGTGCAATTATACCAATGTCAAACGGGGATACGTTGAACAATATTTTCGTGTAATAGACTTCAAATTTTTGTGAGTTATATCCTAAAGTAGCTGTGATAAAGATAAATACAGTTAATACTAATTTCAGCATAGCAATTCCATATTTAAATACAAGGTTGCCAACAGTGATGACAACGTTTTTGATTGGGAAAGCATTAAGTGCCAGTCATGTAGGTACTGGCATATGGTCTTCATGTCATTAGATAGGTTTTCGTCGACTTTGGCAATACTTGATGCAGAATAGGTAATTGCTACATCGTCTGCATACATGAAGCAGCTGCCAGATGTTTTTGTGAAATCAGCTGTGTAGATGTTATATAGAGTAGGGGCCAGAACGGATCCTTGGGCTACACCATTTTTCAATCTAAAGGACTGGCTTTTTTGTCCATCACTTGTGAACAGAAGGACCTAGTGTACAGTGATTCCATTATGAAATTAATTAGGTGGTTGTAGGTAAGCATTTGTAGCAGTTTCAAACGCAAGCCCTGATGCCAGACTGCATCATAGGCAGCGGTGCGGTCAATGAACATAGATCCCGTTATCTCTTTTTTGTTAAATGCATCCTCGATTGTTTCAGTAAGTTTAGCCACTTGGTTGACAGTGCTGCGACCCTTTCAAAATCCTGCCTGTTCTTTGGGTAATAGCTTGTCTACTATGGGTTAAATTCCTGTTACGAGTATTTGTTCAAGCAGTTTGTATGTTGTGCACAGTGAGGAAATTGGGCCGTAGCTTCGAGGAGAGGTTTCAGGTTTGCCTGGTTTGAGAAGACTAATAACATTAGCATGATGCCACTGCTTTGGGATCCGTATATGGCAATAACATACATTTAGAAATTCATTTAGCCAATGTACCAGTTTGGTTTTGCAATTCTTAATAAATTCATTATGAATGCCGTCTGGGCCTGGTGCTTTGCCTAACTTTAGTGATTTAATTCCAGATGATACCTCAGGAGTTGTGATGTCGTTTTCTAAGTGATGATGATCTGAGTGTGTGTTTCTGTCTTCTCTTTTCACTACGTGCATGAACATAAAATTCATATTGCCAGTGGCTATACAATCAAAATTATCTACACGTATACAGATATACAAACGTACAGCAGTTTGCAATGAAAAGATTAATTCTCTTGTACGAGGGTCAGTCAATAAGTAATGAGACTTTCTCAATAACTCAAGTTTGCAATGACTGGTAATCAAAAAATGCTTTTTTATTTTTCAACATAGTCTCCCTCCTTTGCAACACACTTGTTCCATCTTGATATTAGATTGTCTATTCCTTTGGCATAGAATTCTGTGGACTGGGTCCTTAGCCAGTTGCTCACAGCAGCCTTCACTTCTTCGTCAGTCTGGAAGTGAATTCCTTTCATACTCTCTTTGAGTGGGCCTCTCTTTGAGTCGTTTCGATTCAGGTTCATAATGAAAAACCCAGGTCTCATCAGTTGTCACTATTCTCGACAGAAATGCATCTCCCTCCTTTCTGTATCTGCGTAGTGATGCTCTGGAAGCCATCAGGCGTTGCATTTTGTGATCATCCGTTAACATCTTGGGAACCCAGCGACAGCTGACTTTTGAAAAATGCAGCTTCTCACGCACAATTGCGTACACTGTGCCATGGGAGATATCCAATTTTGTAGCAATTTCATCTAAAGCAGGGCTACTCAATTGGCGGACCGCGGTCCGAGTCCGGACCTTTCAAGTGTTCGTTCCGGACCCTGTCCGGTTGGTGATTTTGGCTGCATTCATTTGCTCCTTTTGTTTACAACTTCGTTAATTCACAATTGTGGTTATTTTTGAAACAGTAGATAACATGCACTGAGAACCATTGCTGAAAACATATTACTGCCTTAGCAAGGCCGCCTGAACTGATTATATATTCAGATAGCCTTAGCCTAAGTGCCTAAGATTCTAGTCTTTGTTCATAATGTTATCTTTGTTATGATTGTTTGTCATCACAATCACTTCCAATGCGTGGTTTTGAAACCTACATTCGCAAACTAGATAGTAGCAAGTGCTAGTTCTGTAGTGTCGTTCTGTTGCGAGGCTAGTTCTGCGGCGTCAATATAAGCTCATTGCTGTTAATACTTTCAGACTAATTTTTATCCAGACTAATCTTATGATGACATCTTCAAAGAGAAGAAAGTTTGATAATGAAAATCGCTTGTTCAAGGAAGAATGGAAAGAGCAATATGCTTTCATTCTTCCCACAGGCAGTTCAAATCCGCACTGCCTCATATGTAGTCAAAGTGTTGCCTTGGTGAAAAGCAGCAACTTAAAGCGCCATTATGAAAGCAGGCATGGTGGATTTGAAAAGATGTATAAGCAAGGAACCGAAGAGAGAAAGAAAAAAATAAGGCTACTTGTTTCGCAGTATGAAAAGTCAACTATGATTCTTGCTAATACCATGACAGCTCAAGAAAAAGCCACTGAATGCTCATTGAGAATAGCTTGGATTTTAGGAAAACATAAAAAGCCTTTCACTGATGCAGAAGTCGTCAAAGAATGCATGATACAGACTGCTGAGACTTTGTTTGATGGTAAGCAGAGAGACGAGATTATTGATAAATTAAAGCAGATCCCATTGTCCGATTCTACAGCAATGAGGAGAACTGAATTATTGGCTGAAGATCTTGTACTGCAACTTGATGAAGGACTGAAAAGCGCACCTTGCATTTCATTGGCTATTGACGAGTCAACAGACATGACTGACAATGCTCAACTAATGGTGTTTGCGAGATATTATGATGGAAGTAAGAAAAAATTTATGCAGGAGTTGTTTGGAGTGGCTGCTCTTAAAGGAAGAACACAAGGAGAAGATATATATGATTCCTTGAAAAGTATGATGGAATCGAGAAATATTGAAATGAAGTCGATCATTTCAATGACCACAGACGGAGCTCCAGCAATGCTTGGTAAAGGAAGGGGGCTGATTGGGCGACTACTAAAAGATAATCCTAATTTGATATCTTTCCACTGTATTATCCACCAAGCAGTGTTGTGTGCCAGTCTGGGAGAAGAATATCGTGAAGTTATGGAAACAATTATGAAACTAGTAAACTTTCTTAGATCAACGTCCGCATTACAGCATCGCCTTCTCCGAAATTTTCTTTCCGAAAACAATGCTGTTTATTCAGATTTGCTGGTACACAACAATATCAGATGGCTAAGTAAGGGAAAAGTGTTGGAGAGATTTTGGTCAATAAGGGAGGAGTTAATGGTTTTTTTAGAAGTTCAAAACAACGTGAAGGCAGATGCATTTTTAGCATTTTTAAGAGATGATACAAAAATGGAAATTGTTGGATTTTTAGCTGACATGATGTCGCACCTCAATGAATTATGTCTAAAACTGCAAGGAGAAAAATGCAATATTTTTGATTTGATCAATGCAGTTCACGCATTTCAGAAAAAATTAACAATTTTCAAACATGATATTCAGAATCAACTTAACCATTTTCAAAGGCTTTTGGAGCAGTGTAAAGGGAAAAGAGATGCCAGATACGTCGCATTTATTGAAAAGTTGATCGACAACTTTGCTGTACGGTTTGGCGACTTTTCACTTGGAAAACAGTTGTTACTGTTCATTGAAAACCCGTTTCTAATAACAAATATTGTGAACTTCTCAGCTGAAGCAAAAGAAACCTTCAAATGGGTGGATGTGGCCAAAATTCAACTTGAACTAATCGAATTTCAGGAGAATATAGCAGTGAAAGAAATATTTTGCAATTGTACGCCAGAAACGTTTTGGTCAAAGGAAGGGCTCTTTGGTAATTTTCCTCTTTTGCATCAATTGGCAGTGCAAATTCTCACCTTGTTTGGATCAACATACTGCTGTGAATCTGCATTTTCAACCATGAACTTCATAAAGAATAAATTTCGCATCTGTATGACAAATGAAAACCTTCATGACTGCGTACGAATCGCTATCACTACATTAGAACCCAAATTTAAGGAATTAGCAAGAAACAAGAAATGCCATTTCTCCCACTAGCTGGCTAGTTGAACAATAAATAACTACCGGTACGTGTTTTGTTCGCGTAACATGTGTTGTATTTGTTACCATATATTCTGTGTTGTGTTGTAATTTTTCTCTGGAGTGAACGGACCGCGGCAAGCTTTGAATTTCTGTAAATGGACCTTTGTAAATAGTAATTGAGTAGCCCTGATCTAAAGTGACCTTTCTATCAGATTTGATCAGGTCTTCAACTGCCTGTACTGCTTCTGGTGTAGAGACATCCACAGGTATTCCACTTCTCAGATCATCAGTAATGCTTTCGCATCCATCTTTGAATGCTTGCACCCATTTGTAGAAGTTTGCTCTAGACATACAGGAAGGACCATATTGTCTTTGCATTCTAGACAGAATCTCACATGATTTTACACTCTCTGCCAACAGAAATCTGATGACTCCTCTTTGTTCTAATGATGAGCTGTTTGCTAGCCTAGTAGTCATTTCAATTTATCATCACACCTACAGTAATCTGAAAATAAACAAGTTTTTGTTGTAAATGAGATGACAACTCCATTCATAATCATCACATAAAATTTGAGTTCCTTAGCTACAAAAACACAAAAGCAATTGAGAAAGTCTCATTACTTATTGACTGACCCTCGTAGTTTTTGTAGATATAGTATTCTTTTGCATTCAACTTTAGCCACTTTCCTGGATTATCACCTCAATTATTGCCACACAAGAGATTTCTCTTAATAATGCTGCTCTTGATGCTTTGTATTGACTGCGATTTTTAGTCAATTCCTTTTTTTGTGTCCCACAAAGCTAAATATTCATTCTTCACATGACTTTTCTAGAAAAGAACTCGTTTTGCTTACAAGTTTAAACATTCTTTTGGCAATCATTCTAATGCCGATTTTGCATACTGGCAGTCTCTACTACACACACAATTTGCTATAATTTACAACTTTGTTTCCTTCTTGTTTTGTGAAAGCTAAAGGCCTTCTAGGTTTGCTGACATAAATTTTGTCTACCTTGTTTTTCATTTGTATTTGTTGGTATTTCATGCAGCTTTTTAGGTTTTCTCTTTTTTCACTGCAATTTACAGCATTCTGCACTTGTTTATGTGTATAGTTCTTATAATACCTTGCTCGCTCATCTTTGCTTATATTTTCTATATATTTTTATTGCTAAAACTCTGAAGATTACTCAAATTTAGCACTTCTCTGTCTCATTATTATAAAAAAATTGTGAAATTGACACTACTGTTTTTATTTCACCACTGTGTAAAGTTAAACCACAATTTTAAAATATACAAAATTATTCCATAAAAAAAAAGGATGAAATGAAAGAATACAAGAATTTGTTTCTGCAAACTGAAATCACATGTGAGATCAATCACATCACAGTTATTTTGCATCACAATAGATTTGAAGCAAATTGTGTATGAATTGGTATAACACATATTGTTTGACAAATAAAAGTTTTAAACAATGCGTTTTAACTTTTAAAGCACCTGGTATAATAAAACCCTGCTTTAATTTACCCACAACACTCACCATACTTGCTCATGTACAAGTTGCCATTTTTTATAGATCAAGTAGTCATCAAAAACTATGAGTGCTCCTGATACAAAAGATTGCAGTAACATCACAAAAAATGGATGCAAGTAAGGATGAATTACCTAAAGGTCCAAAGTCAAGAAGACATAAAAGGTGCAAAACGGTTGGTTAAAAAATACATTACACCATCATGGGGCACTGATGAAGATATACTCCAAAAACAACAGGGACATCTGTTTAAAAACTCTAAAGTACAGCAGATGCTCTAACCACTACGATTTCATGTGGTATACTAACTGGGAAATTTATACACTGTGGCATAAACAGATTCAAATAAATGCTCAACAAATATGTAAGTCATGTGTACTGTTAACTGTGATTACTTCTACAATATGCAATTGATTACTTCATACATTTAGCATTTTCACAACTTATGAATGTGCAACACTAAATTACAGAAATTAGGAAATTTACACTCAAGGACAAAATCACAGAAATACAAAAGCCATTCTAAAGCATGGAAATACAGAATTTTTTTCTGAAACAAGAGATAATCACAAAATTATGGAAATACGAAAAAAGTACAGCTACTAACTAAAAAATAACAACAATCTAAGAAATAAAGAAATTTATGGAAGTTGATAAAAACTAAAACTATTATTAACCAATTGAGTAAAATCAAAATGGCATGTGTTTCTGTATTACAGTGATTTTTGTAATTTCGTGGTGTTTTTTCCTTATTTCAGTAAGTTAAATAATTCCATGTTTTAGTGTTATTGACTGAGGGTTTGTTGGTTTCTTTGTCTGCTGCAGGGCAACATACTGAAAAGCAGAAATCCACTACAATTGTTCCAAAGCAAAAGGTATGACTAAATTGTGGAAATTCTGCAAGAATTGCAGATCAGCTGTAATTTAGAGTTGGGGTTGCTGCTAAGTTTAGTTATGGTTTGAACAAGGGTTAGTCAGAAGAATTTGCAGATTTTATTTGCATCCTAGTTTGTGGAAAAGCAGATCATGAAAATAAAATTTTAAGCAATGTAATGACAAAAATTGGAGCACGTCTATATTATTGGTAGTTGGCACACTTCACAGGACCTTGATAACATGAGCATTTGAGACCAGACAGGCTAGGACTGCCTTAGGGCCACCTCTGAAACCAATTAAGCTATTGGCACTCACAGTATCCTCTGCTGCTGTAGGCAAGACTAAAAAATGGTAACTTACTTGACAAATTTGCTAAAAGAAACATACGAGTAGTGCCAAGATCACCAATAATGAAAATTGCAAAAAGACCTGACTACTATTATGAACTGGTCAGGGGAAAAAATGAAAAAACCTAATTTAACTTACTGAATGCAAGATCAATTGATAAATAGAGAATTTAAGAAACTGAAAAACTTCTGACACTTCTCATACATGTCATAAGTTTACAGTAATCACCTATCACATGTTTTTTGATTTAGTACATTAGTACATTACATAGCAGTTTTAAACTCTAAACATGAGCTTTAATCCAAATGCTGTTGATGCACAGCCACGTCACATGCAAGATAATGCTTTAAGCACTCGTCCCACAACTTTTCAATAAAAAGTTCAACACTTAGCTGCTTAATAGATGGCATCACACTGCTGACAATTACTTGGTTTCTAAATAATAGCCTTTACCCAGTATGTATGTATTGTTCATATTTATCCTCCATTCACGAGAAAGTGAATTGTATCACTATATTTTGGATGGGACATCTGCACTCGCTTGCCATTTCTGAGGTGTCTGGGCCACCTGTCTTTCACATAAAGGCGGGGGTGTCCCGTTAAGTGCCTTGCCCAAGGACACAACAAGCGAACTTGCCAGCTTGTTCTCTACAACCTCCCATAAATGCCAAGCGCCAAGCAGGGAAGTTGTGATACCATTTTTTAAAGTCTTTTGGTATGACTCGACAAGGTGAATGAATCCAGGTTTACCGACTGCGAAGCAAACGCTCTAACCACTACACATCGCGCCGGTTATTATGAATTCTGCATGATTACTTTTAGGCAGTGGCTATTTTGTCGTCAACAGCAATTTACCCTCAGAGACTATTTTGCCGTGAGTTATTTGTGATTGGTCAATCTAAATGATGTACTGAACATGTGACTTTTGGTCGTTTCTAATTGGTCAATTTTAAAAACCAATTGAAAAAATTTTGCAACTCCAGGTCTCTATCCCCCACACTGTACACTCCCTTCCAGTGTACACTGCCCCATACATTTACATACCGAGCCTGCCCCTTTGGTGTACACTGCCTTTCTTTTAATGCCCTGCCAGCTGAGATTCGAACCCGCAACTATGGTATCTCAAGACCAGCACACTATCCACTACACCACAGTGTCACTGGCGCAATTGTAGCAAACACACGTGAATGATTACAGCAAAACAGATTCCAAGGGCAAATTGCTGTCGATGGCAAAATAGCCACTGCCTTACTTTTAACATGTTCTCAATACTGTTTTAAACTAGTAAGTGCAACTGCTACATTAACTGTTGTTATATTTTATGGTCCCTTAAATTTTTCTTAGGTGGCTGCTTGACCTAACGACTAATTATCTGTTTATAGTTTCTTACCTGCCTTTCTTTCCAGTAACTTAACTGTTTTATTGTTGCGCATATGCGTTTCTTTTTGTGTATCATTGGAGAAAATAAATGTAATTAATGATGATGATGACAAGAAACCAGCATGTAGCAAACAGCCTACCAGTTAGCTACGTCAATTTATGATACCCTATATCTATAGTCTGATAGTCTTGTGTGATATAAAACCACTTAACTACTCTTGAAAATGCCAATCGTATCTGGTACACGAGAACACTCCGCTTAATACTGACATGTTGTCACGCCTTGGCTTAAGCCAGCAATTCAAAATAGGCTAAGTAGACTATAACTGATTCGAATTTAACTTCCATACCATAATTTAAAATTTTGAAATGTGATGTGGGTGGGCTGATAAACGTAGGAGCTAAAATCCTAATACAAAACGGATTCAAGTCCACTTTTATTGCTTCGCATTTAATTATTTTATCCGTCTGATAACATGATTTAGCGTCAAACTTCACCCAGTGTTGTTAAGACTTTTTTTATTTATATTTGCATATGTGGCTGTTGTTATTGTTGATTTACAGTGTTAGGTGGCTGTATGCTGAAGCCATGTAGGTCCATTGCATTCAGCATTAGAGATCTTCTATTTGCTTACAAATCAATTCGTTTCCTTGATGAAATTCCATTTTTCGTTCCGATGTAGTTAATATATCTCATGTAGAAAGTGCAAGCCTTGCAATGGTGTTTTCATCAATCGGGTCATAGTGAGGGTCATAATGGATGGCTGACTTCGCAGCTTCTCCTCAGAGACCACGTAAAGGATTCATTCCTAGACCTAAAATTGTAAGATCGCTATTAAGTTTGCCAGTGACCTATAAATCATCAATTGTCAGTTTTAGTTTCCTTTGAAAATATCTG
The DNA here is from genome assembly GCA_963675345.1 of Trididemnum clinides. Classification (NCBI taxonomy): domain Eukaryota; kingdom Metazoa; phylum Chordata; class Ascidiacea; order Aplousobranchia; family Didemnidae; genus Trididemnum; species Trididemnum clinides. The sequence continues at coordinate 9,905,597 of OY776298.1, forward strand.
ATTTTGTTGTTTTACTAAAACTTTTGCATTGAGCTTTTCAATTAGCATTGTTGTTTGTTATACGCACAAAATGAAGGCAGTTTGATAGATAACTTTCACAAAATTTATTAGCCAGTTCTCTGATTTCAAACTGGTCAGACATTTTTTGTAGTAAAATAGGCCCTATTATGGTCCACAGTGTTAAACGATTTTGATAAGTTCAAAAATAAGCAACAGCTATAATACTTTTTGTCTGCATTGTTAAGTAAGTCATCATACACGACACTTAATGCGTGAAAAGTTTAGAAACCGCGTAGAAAGCCAAATTGGTTTGGTGAAAGTAGTTTAAATTTTAAAGGGTAAGTGTAAACACGTTTGTAAACAATTTTTTCAAAAATTTTACTGAATGAGGAAAGAAGTGAGATTGGTCTGAGGCTCGAATAATTCATTTTGCTGTCTTGTTTAAAAATTCGTATTACTTCAGCTACTTTTATATCGTCGGGAATACCCCTGTTTTAACCCATAAATTAAATAGATCACTAGTAATATAATTGGAGAGATGATAGGACAAGCCAGTTTAATAAATTTGATTTCAATATCCCCTAATAAAGTTGCTTTACTAATTTTGAGTGTTTTTATTATTGCTTCGACTTCTTCTGAATTGGTTGGAGAGAGAAAAAAAATGAGTGAGGGTAGTAATCTTGACTATTATGCGAGTGATTAATATTGGGCACAGTAATTTTTTTGCAAGATTTTTCCCGATTTTTACGAAGTAATTATTAAAAAGCTCGGCTGATTGCGTTTCAGAGTTAGAATTTTCAATCAATGTAGGTGCGCTTTGTTTGGGTTTTCTATTGAATAAGTTTTGGATAAGTTTTCTAATTACTTCCCAAAGTTGACAGGATTTTCTCTCGAGTTATTGGTTGCAAGATGATATTAACGCATTTTTGCTTGCTTAATTACACGATTTATAAAGTTTCGGTGTCTCTTATATTTATAGTAACTTTAAGATGTTTTGAATTTGACAAAACCCTTTTATTGGCGAACCTTTGTTTTGACATAACGGAATTCAAATATAACGATAACGGAATAATGTCCACTCATAACTTCCGCTCCAAAAGCTCGACCGACAATGCTCAAGACGCATTGCACTTGTTATTTTCCTGCGGGGGTGGGTTCTCACGTTACCTCTCAGAAATTTCATAGCTCTACAGTTCCACATATCGTTTTAACTCATTCGCTTTGTTTGATTCATTCCGTCTGAATAGCAGATAGGCCTATCGTATTTAATTACTAGATCTGCGCCGGATAGCAAATTTACCAAAAATATAGCAAGATTTGATTATCAGATGCTAAATATCGGAAAGCGCCAAATAATTCTGGATGCAGCATAATGCACATTTTTATGTTTTTTTCTACAATTTTGATCAAAATTCACACTTTGAGCTAGTTTCTATCTTTCTCAAATGCCTTAGCCTACTTTTTTTGGACCAATTTGACATCAGTAGGCTACTAATAACAGGGTACAAATAAATTTTAGGTTTAACCTTTTGATTTCTTAATTACATTTTTACCATTATTTTTGGTGTGAACAGCATGTAGCTGTTTACTTTTGTAAATTTTTTTCTTAACTTCATTAACCACAATTACAAATTATGGTGATTACAAGAAAAATGTATTGCTATTAGCACCCTCTCAAACACTACAGCATGTTTAGGAGATTTAGTTCACTGTACCATGCCATCTTTCTGGCCTTGACAACAGAGCCAAATTGTCAGATTAATTGGGATTTACTAAAAAAATTAGTTCAAGTTCCTTTTATAAAATAAATTATAATGATTTTAGGAGAATATCGAGACAAGTGAAAATAAATAAAAGACGTTTCCGCTAAGAATATCAACAAACTAAAACTTTATAGAGTAAAGCTGTTGCTGAAATCAGTCAACAGTAGTGCTCACACTTTATTAAAAACAAATTGACTTCACTATAACAGCATCATCAGTATTCTTATTCAAATTGAGTCTATCGGATATTTGAATAAGAACATTGATGGTGCTGTTCTAGTGTAATCCACTTGTTTTTAATAAAGTGTGAGCACTACTGTTGAAGGATTCCAGCTACAGCTTTACTCTATAAAATTCCCTTTATGTCTTACTTTCCTTCTTTTCAAAATCCTTGGCATGTTAATACTCATCAAAATCTCTCTTGCAACATGAAGCTCAATGCGTTAAACTGCTGTTGTGTTGGAGCAATTAACTATTTAGTTCTGGGTGTTGAGTTTACAGCAATGATAAAAATTCCTCATTCTACACAAAGCAGAATTGCTACTTTTTATAACAAGAGATTGTGAATGAATATAGCCAGAAATTTAACAACAGGACTACTATCAGCACTATAAGCGAAGTTGTTATCTGAAGCAGAGATATGTAATCTGCAGCCAGCAACCCGAAATTCCGTGGCCCGTTTGAGTGATGTCGTTTTTAAGCGAAGTGAGAATTGTGCAGCGAATTCAATAGCAAATATTGTAGTTTTAAAGGTTGCTACCGTTGCAATGGAGCAGGAATCTGCACGAGGTTATGAAACAAGATTACGTGCAAGGCAGCGTGCAGAAGAGAAAAAGAAAAAGATCCTCGCAGATGCAGAAAGAAAACAAAGGGAATTAGAAAGAAAGACTCGTCAAGAGATGGAAAGAACTCTTGAGGAAGTAGATCGTGAGCTGTCTGAAATTGAGGAAAGTGCCGCGGAAAATCTTCGCAAAAAGGAATAAGAGTTTGAAATGGCTAGAGCAGAAGCCAGCGCATGGAATGAAGTTGCCGATATCCCCGCCCCGGAAGTTCAGCCAAATGTAAACGATATGTCAGCACGTGCCATACCGATAATTGAGCCTGATGAAGTAACAGGTCAAGCTGATCCCCGTAATGTGCACACAGTGCATGTGCCCGTGGAAATTCCGTCCACATCAATACAAACAAATCAACCCGCAGATAATTTAAATTATTCCAACAAGCTTGATTCGCAGTCTAAGCAGCGAAAGTATACAAATATATATAGTGCACCGCATTCCCGTGTGCTGCCGAATGTGTCGCAACCAGCTTGTGAAGGCTTTAGAAACGTGAATAATTTTAACTCGACTAGAGTTCAAGTGAATAGTCACCTCCCGGGTTTGTCCTTCTTTCAGAATAAACCCCCTGTCGAATTAACACAGAATGTTAGTCATTCAGCTGGCCAACAAAACTTATACCAATGCCATGGGCAGCCATCACAACAACCGTATGCTCATACATCTGAAGGGTTTAATTATGCGTTTCCCCAACCTAATGCAAATACGTTAACACAAGCTAGCCCCGCCGCTCCTGTACTGGGTTTGAGGAAAAATCGTCCTGCACCAGCTGTAGTAATTGAAAAGTTTGATGGCGATCCAATGAATTACTGGCTTTTTGCGCGTCAATTTGAAGCACACGTTCTAGGAAAGGTTGAGGAATATGAGCTATTTCCTTTACTTTATCAAAGCTGTGAGTCAAATGTTCAGTTGAAGATTAGCCACTTGTCAAATCAACATCCCAGCACTAGTTTTCGTTTGGCATGGGACACCTTATTTGATGAATATGGACATCCGCATGAAATTGCACGATGTTGTGAAGAGCGACTAAAAAATGCTCCAAAGGTGGATGATGATGACCGTGAAAAATTGAAATCACTTGCAAATATGATGGAAAAGTGTTGTGTCTCCCTCGAGCATATTGGCCAAGCTTCAAGTCTTGATTCCATGCATGTGTTAATAGGAATTGTGAACAAACTACCCGTGGATATAAAGCGCAACTGGGTCGAATACTCCGTCGGAGTTGAACGTCGGTCAGGACAAAGAGCGAAGTTTATTGATCTCTCTGCATTTCTTACAGAACGTAGCCGTGTAGCTAATTCAATATTTGGGAGAGAAACCTTCCCCGGCAAAACTAAAACTCGCCGAGAACGAGCGTACGTGACATCCGTAGCAGTGAACAACAAGATGCAAGTGGAAAAGGTCTTGAAATGCTATTTGTGTAGTGGCAATCACAGGTTGACAGCTTGTAAAGAATTTATGAAGAAGAGCGTTGAGGAAAGAATTGAAATTGTTCGCAGTAAAATGCTATGTTTTAAGTGTCTTGGAGGAAAACACACTTCGCGTGAGTGTACATCTAAGATAAGATGCACTGAAGATGGATGCACTGGCACATTGCACCATTCACTTCTTCATAAACCGCTAAAACTAAGGGCACCAGAACAACATTCCTCTTCAAATGATGCCGCTCATTCTTCATCGGCGACGAATGCATGTAGTACAGTCCAAATTGCTAACTCTTGTCAGAAAAATACTTCCTCTTCCGTGTTTCTTAATGTGGTACCTGTAAAGGTAAAATATATGAATACTGTGCGGGAGATTTACGCCTTTTTGGACCAAGGATCAACGAGTTGCTTTTGTGACGAATCTCTTGTCAAATCTCTAGAGGCAAAAGGAAATAAACAGCAACTTACCTTACGAACGTTGACAACGCCTCAGGTTTTGAACACGGAAACTGTAAAATTGTCAGTACAGAATTTAAATGGTGGTGAATGGATCGAATTACCGGAAGTAGCCGTGGTTCCAGAGATTCCAGTGAAACCTAACACCTTACCTGATCCTGATGTTTTCAAAGAACATAATTATTTGAGAAATATTGACTTTCGCGATATTTCTGTAGATACGGTACAGGTCCTAATTGGAGCCAATGTTCCACAAGTGTTCAGAGTTGAAAAAGTTAGATCTTCCCGGTTTTCTAATCTACCAGATGCTGTACGTACCCCCTTGGGCTGGTCTTTACTCGGTCCCTCATTTACATCTTTACTGGAAAGGGACAAAGACGTTTGTTTTTTGTCAGCGCATTTTGGTGCTAAAGGTAATGTCAATGTGATGGAAGCTAGTGTTATGAATTCAGCAATCGAAGAGATTCCTGATGCTGATAGAGAGCTGGATAATATTATTTGTCATGGAAAGGGACTATCTATAGAAGATCGTAAAATGTACGAACTAATGCTGGAGTCGATAAAATTTGACGATGGTCATTATATGCTTCCTTTGCCCTGGAGAAACGAAGAAGTTCTTCCCAACAACAAAACTATGGCTTTGAAGAGGTTGAAGCACTTAAAGAAGAAATTGAATAAAGATCTACAATTGAAGGCACGGTACACCATTGAAAAGCAACTCATGGTTGATAAAGGCTTTGCGGAAAGAGTGCCTGAAAATGAAGATTTAAAATCAAATCCTAAACGATGGTTTATTCCACATCATGCTGTTTTTAATCCGAAAAAGCCAGATAAGCTTAGAGTCGTATTTGACTGCGCCGCAGAATATCAAGGAACCTCACTAAATAAAATGTTAATGCAAGGACCTGATCTTGTTAACAGCTTAGTGGCCGTCTTGCTAAGATTTCGGAAAGATAAAATAGCTATAATATCTGATATTGAAGCAATGTTTTACCAAGTCAAGGTAATGCCACAGCACAGAGACAGTTTGAGCTTTCTATGGTGGCCAGGAGGGGATTTAGATAAAAATCCTGTGACGTACCGTATGACGGTACATTTGTTTGGGGCAACCTCATCGCCATCTTGTGCTACCTTTGCTTTACGACAATCAGCAAAGGACTTTGGAATAGAATTTGAGCCATATGTTGGTAATGCCATAGAAAATTGTTTTTATGTTGACGATTGCTTGCTTAGTGTACCAGATTCTTCTACAGGTATAGCCATGGTAAACGATCTTCGATCCCTGCTATCAAAGGCCGGATTTCGACTAATAAAATGGCTTTCTAACTGCACTGAATTAATGGAAGGCTTGCTAGAAGACGAATGGTCCAAGTCTTGCAAGATCCATGCTTTGGATGACGGAAGACATGAACGTGTCTTGGGCGTTAATTGGGACTTTGATAGCGACGTCTTCACCTTTGTGGTTGATCTACCTTGGAAGCCTCGTACAAAGAGAGGTATGCTCGCGACAATGAATGCCGTATTTGATCCTTTAGGATTTATCACCCCCATCGTGTTGGTAGCCAAATTGCTATACCGAAATTTGTGTGAAAAGAAATTAGATTGGGACGAATCAATGCCTGCAGAAGATTTATTGCGATGGGAACGATGGTTGGAGAATTTAATGCATTTGAGAATGGTTTCAATCCCTAGGTGGCTAGGTTTGGATTCTTCAAAGGACCATCAAACATGCCAGCTACACTACTTTGTTGATGCATCTCAATTGGCGTACGGAGCAGTGACTTACCTAAGAGTTGTAGACTACGCAGGCAACACATCTTGTTCATTAGTTATGAGCAAATCCTACTTGGTACCAAAAAACGAGATTTCCATACCCCGTTTGGAGCTATTGGGTGCCGTTACAGCGGTGAAAACGAACTGCATGCTAAGAAAAGAATTACATATGCAGCTTAGACCATCTGTGTTTTGGACTGATTCCTTGACTGTTCTGCATAGCCTCATAAATGAGAGAAAGCGATTCCCACCATTTGTTTTGCGTCGGCTCGCACAGATAACAAAAGCTACCAATATCAACAACTGGAATTACGTTCCAACTTCACTGAATCCTGCAGATTTACTATCCCGTGGTGCAAGAGCAGATATTATTGTAAAAGGAAATGTATGGTTTACTGGACCCGAGTATTTGACACAAAGTCCCAGCAAATGGCCAGGACGCTTCAAAAAGAAAGAAATGTCACCAGAAGAAGTCAAGTTTTTTGACAAGGCCCGAGTTGATTGTTTTAGTTCTTGTGTAGTTGACAATTCGACTTCTCCAGTTGATAAGCTAATAGCCTATTTTTCTTCTTGGTATAAGTTGAAAAAGGCCACTGCGTGGATTTTGAAATTTAAAGCTTACGTTATGTCTTGCAGGTCGAAGGATATCCACCTTGACAAGAAGCTGACAGTTGATGACTTGCGAGCTGCAGAGTCAGCTCTCATAATGTACGAACAGAGACAATGTTTTGGTGACGTAATTCAGCGGATGCCAAATAAGATGCCGGTTTCCAAACAGTCATCAGTGATGAAATTAGACCCCATTGTAGTAGATGGCATTATGCGAGTAGGTGGGCGACTTGATAGAGCGCCAGTTGGGTTTGAAGCACGCCATCCCATTATATTAGCCCATGTTTCGCATATCACTCACTTGATTATTTCTCACTATCATGTTTTGACAGGTCATGGTGGTATAGGCGTGACAATGAACTCATTGTTTCAACAATTTTGGATAATGAAAGCTACTTCCGCTATCCGTAGAGTGATTACTAATTGTACACATTGCCGGTTGCGGTATGCAAAACCGAATCAGCAACTGATGGCTAATCTGCCACAAGATCGGCTCCAAGTCGATAGCCACCCGTTCTCTTACTGTGGAGTAGACTACTTTGGCCCTCTCATTGTTCGTCAAAAAAGAAGTAATATTAAAAGATATGGGTGTCTATTTACTTGCCTGACTACCAGAGCTATCCATTTAGAGGTTGCTACTGACTTGTCTGCAGATGCATTTATAAACGCACTAAGAAGATTCTTATCCAGAAGAGGCCCAGTGATTTGCATGTACTCCGACAATGGGACCAATCTAGTAGGAGCGGAAAGTATGCTCCGTGAAGCACTGCAAAAATGGAATGAACACCAGGTTCAAGAGTTCTTACTTCAAAAGGAAATCCGTTGGTCATTCAATCCCCCTTCAGCTAGTCACATGGGTGGAGTGTGGGAACGAATGATACGGTCGGTTAGGCGTATTCTGATATCTCTAACAAGCCAGCGTAATCTCAGTGACGACCAGCTGCACACTTTTCTGTTGGAAGCTGAGTCTATATTGAACTCGCGACCTCTTTCACCTATGATACTAGATATTGATGAGCAAAAACTATTGACCCCGAATCATTTGTTAAAGCTACATCCCACCCAAGCATTACCTCCAGTACTCACCTCAAAAGAAGATTGCTATGCCAAGCGTCGTTGGTTGTACGTCCAATTCTTGGCAGATCAATTTTGGAGACGATTTTCCAGTGAATATTTTCGTATGATCATTAGTCGTCAAAAATGGCATAAAACCAAGCCAAACCTAAAACCCGGTGATGTGGTTTTAGTTGTCGATGAGTCCACGCCGAGATCACAATGGAATCTTGGCAAAGTTGCGTCTGTATGCCTTGATAAATACGGCGTAGTGCGAAATGTGACCGTTAATACCAACGGACGCGAAATTCGTAGCCCAATCCATAAACTATGTTTGATTGTTCCAAAAGAAGATGAAATTTACACTGAGGAGCTTACCAGCGCGGATTCTAATGCAGATAAACTTTCCCAAAAATGACAATTGCTATCTATACGTCTATAAAATTCATTGTGTAAATTTTTTGTTGCATGTTTGTAAATTATCGTAATTATTGCGGGGGGAGTGTTGAATTTACACGTATAAATTTTATGAAATGTTTTGAGTTTTAAACCCGCAGTCTTTCGATTCAGACCTGACACTCAGTTCATCATGTCGTGCTGTTGGTAGTTGCATTTTGTGCCCTTTGCCCCGAGTATTCAGGATTTGCGTTCAAGCGCGCACGCTTCTTGCTTTCATATCGGCGTCGCGTCTTTACATCGTTGCCGCTGTGCTGTTGCAGCTGCGCTGCATTCTCCGTCAGCTAAGCTTTGCTCGCTTGCTGCTTGCCTATACAAATAGACCGAGCCAAAGAAACGTTTGTAAAACGAGATTGATTGGGAAGTTACAACTGTGAGAACGGTCAAAATATTTGTGTGAATTTAACTGTTGGGAGATTTGTATAAAATAACCGTTGGAGATTGCCATTGCTGTTTGGATTACAAGTTACTGAACGTTCTGTGTATATTTTGGATCGGTTCCGTCATAGTCCGACAACCGTATTTCTAACACTCCCCCATATTGATGCCGCATCAATACACAAATACTTATAACATCGGGTGGAAGTGAGCTCTAGATTACGCGTAAGAATTCGGCTATATACACCTGTCTCAGCAGCCTCAGTCTTCCAAAGCTGATTAAAAGGGCTGCTGTTACAGCTACACTAGCATCAAATTTTTAACAAACGACTGCAAAAAAACACTTTTGTGGATTAGTATTTTTTGTAATGAAATCACCTGACTTTTTTTCTGGCTATCGGCAACGTAAGGCCACCTCACGGACAAAGCAATATTGTGGGGGAGTGAAATGAGTTGCATTTCTTTTCCCCGAGTTTTTGGACCAGATCGTGCTGTCAAGGTATTTACAATAGGCAACAATTTAGAAAATATTGTTTGCTGGTTGGGCTTAATTGCTCTAAAGGGTGCTGTATTCTTTCGATTTTCCTTCAAATTTCTAACAACATGATTTCATTGACTTTTTTTTGTTATCTTTATTGTATAAAACGGAATTATTTAATTTAACATGCATTTATGTAAAATTAATGATAAGGTGCTTTGAGGGAAAATTTAGGACACTTGGTTGAGAAAATACCCAGTGATGGGAATCAAAATTTTAAGAACAGGTTCTCTTTTGTATCAAACTCATTAACAACAGGTTCCCTCATTTTAGAAAGCCCATTTGCTGCGGTCGTCCAAGGTCTATAACAAAAAACAAGAACGGGTTCGCTAGTTATCACGACACTCCAAGAACGGGTTCGCACGAACCCGTGCGAACCCCCTGAATACCATCACTGAAAATACCCAATATAACTTACTTTAATTAGATTTTATAAAATTTTGCTAAAACATTTTTATAGTATCAAATTTCTAAAAAAATTTTGCCCTATCAATTGTTTCTTCCGATAACGCCCTTGGACTTTGTCCAGTTAATACGGTTACAAGCTTTTGGCTCGGATGCGCTAAAGGTTGCATGCCCGCGATCAAAAGCAAGGCGGTCTTTACAGATGGGCTTCCGTTTGTCTTTGACATGAGTAAAGATCACTTCCAAAATTTTTGCAATTATTGTTTAACATCAGAATAAATATTCAAAAAAAAATTTCCCTCCTACCCTTTGCTTTATATCAATATCTAAATAATTCAACCTTGGCTTCTAATTGTAACTGCGTTGCATCTACGAAAATTGCTGTGAAATTTACATATTTTCTTATTTTACGTGTGTTGATTTTTACTCTCATGATTTCGTTCCTTTACATTTTTATTGTTAAAAAACCTTGCATTTATTTGCATTTCCTTACAAACTTTGCATTTATGTCTTTAAGCAACACAAGCAGAAGAAAGCCTTCACTGCCTTATTAAATTCATTAGCCTGCAGTCCAACAAACAATTAGTAAAGACCTAGGCTTAACCTGTTGATAATATTTGATACTAGCGCTCTTTTTGAAACGTAAAACTTAGCTATTCACCCGCAGTAATAAAAATATAAAACGCGAGCCAAAAATTTTGCTAATTATCCGACCAGATACCTAGTAGTTTAAAAAAGCGCTGGATAATTCGGGATACCATATACAGGTCGTTACCGGATAGGATCCACCTCGGTTCTAGTAGCTACTAGACAAGGCATTTTTTCTTCGACTCGAACATCTTAATTTTGTGAACATGTTTATGCAGTCATCAGTATCGAAACATTTAAGATTGTGTAACAGCACCCCAGGTAATGATGGCCACGGAGCCTCCACTGGTTGGAAGTCTTAAGATAATTTGCAAAAAATCTCAGGGCAACCAGGCAAAGGGAAAAAATTGTAATCCTAATTCATAATAAAATGAGACGAAAAAAGTTTACACCAAAAATTGCCGTAAGTTGCTAAAAATAAGACAAAATAAATAGGCACGTCAAGAATAAGAACGTTTCTTAAAAATGACATATTTCTCTGAGAACGTAACCATGGGTGAGGTTCAAACTTACGGTTATTTATTGTTGCCGCAAATGGCTCTCAGAGTCCACTTGACAGCATTACCGACAACGTTCGAGCTTTTTCGCCAAATTATCGACAGTTTTTCCACTCCTCGATATGAAATTTAAATCAAAGTCTACCGGCAGCTCCAACCGCTACGCCACCGCGCCTGTTAACAGCCGCCTCGACGACTTCATTATCTTTTTTGCAATTATCATACCAACTTCAGTTACGAGGCCACCTCGTCAATTTACCTGGTTCTTGAGTAGTGGCACTCGAGAATACGTGACGTAACGTGCGCATTTGAACGTCAACGCCTGCAGCTACTCGCTTCGTCTGCCTAGGTTTGCTTTTTTTTGTTAATTACGATACATTATTCTCGTGCACGTGTTTGAACGTCATTATTAAATATGGCCATGGTGTAGCTTAATCAAGATCGAACTTCAGTTTGATTTTGAGCTTTGTTTTCTGGAGTGTATGTTGAAGAACGTGCACACATGCGTCATAAAGCGTGCAATACTATAGTTTCGAAACTGTTGAATTACAACATATATAGACATTATGCTGCAAAAGACAACACGATCCGCCCCTATTACACGACTTTTTGTGTATTTTTTTTCAGAAACCAAAAAACAATTCAAGCCCCTGTTTGGTGAACCTTACTTCAAGCATTTTTAAGGCCAGTTAGCTGCACAAATTGTTTAGAATCTTGTAGAATTTTTAACTTTCGCAAAATAAGTTGTGCAGTAGAAAGTCACCACAAATTTTGATGTATCATCATGACAAAGTATTAAATGAAAGTTACATCTGCGCAATTTGACATTTTAATGACATACCAGAATGCTCGTAAGTGTATATTGCAACCTAGTAAAATCTCGTAGAGTTTTCCGAAGTCTCGCTTTCACACTTTTTATCTAGAGCAATTCTTGGCTTGATAGGTTAAATTTGATAGCCAAATTAATGCAGTTTTTTAGTTCAAATGTTGGGTTAAAATTTCTACGACACCAATGCTAAATTTTTTTGATTTGTATTTCCAAATTTTGCTGAAAAATCTCTTTAGTTTATGTTTTCTCCCAAACTTGATTAAGACAACACCGCAAGCTCATTCAATCAAGTGCGTAGAATAAAGCTCAGTTGAACAAGTTCTCAAAAAAAATAAATAAAAATAAAGTAACACCACAACTAACACAATCAAAACTGAAACGCAAACTACTTATTGAGACAATTCATGAGCATATGGCCGATTTAGGTTTCTTCGTATACACACGATAGCACTAAAAATCTTGAGACCTGGTCCCAATTTCAGTTTTAAATTTGATGTGATATTTGATTGAGAAAGCATAAGAAATGCTTTTCCGTCAATTTCTTGAGTTGCAAAGATTTTAGCATGCTCATGCTTTCCGGTTAAACTTTCAACAAACGATGAAACTTGTTCAACAGACCACTCCTGAATATCTGAGGCAGTTTTTCCTTTCAATTCCGGCAAACCAAAAACGTATCTTTGCCATGAAATATGGACGTCGGCTTCGTCAGACTTGTCCATTAAAGAGTTAATAAAGGATGCTTCGTGCACCAACTTAGAATTATGCCCTCCCAACTCTTCTTTTGTTGCTTGCTGCAGTTTGTTTGGCTCTTGAATTTCACGCGTAGAATAAGATTTTCGAGAGCTCTCTTTGCCCCAGAGTCTTTCTTGTCTGCTAGTCTGACTGTGACCGCGAGGTCTGCCGCGTTTTTTCTTTGACACAATGATTGCATTTGGTTTTGTGTTATTATTCGCGTCGGCGATAACGTCATCGTATGACGTAGCCGACGTCTTGATGTTGAGAAAACGATCGGGTAGCGGATCACGATTCAGATTTTGGTCGGAATACGGACATCCGAATTCACTATAATGATTTACATACTTACCATGACGGAAGTGACCGTGTCCAAGGCAGTTGGGAACCGGACAAAAACTGAATTCACTTTGGTTGCCTTTTTTTAAGTCAAGAGGACTCAGAAGAGTTTCCCCACACTTGGATGAATAGTTTATAGGATGCAAATCTCTATCGTCAGCACTAATCCACACATCATACAGTTCATCCCATCCGTCGAAATGAACTAAAACACGGAGATCATCAGTTCGAGCAATGGAACATACACGGATTACAACTGGATTTCTTGGATCCACAACTTCAAGTTTTGTTCCGTTTTTAAACCCATGGCGGTTGGAAGTGAAAAGAGCCGGATCTGCAGCGGAAAATTTGTTTTCTTGTAAATATTCGCTCCAAATAAAAGTAGCATCGGTAGAATTTAATGGAGGGGACAACTCTCTACCATTCGCCGCACACCAACCAACGGGCTTGATGTAATTCGAAGTTTTTAACGTCCAGTAGTCATAGTAAGAATTCCAACCGTCAAAGTGAACTAAAATAAATTCGCCAATAGCATCCACAACAGTTGCAACACAAACTAATTCTGGATGCTGTTTATCAACCGCCTCTAACCTGCAATTTATAGGAAACCCTGTATTATTTTCATAAGACACATTGCTAAAAACTTCTGCGGGCGCTACTTTCAGTTTGTTAATGCTCGCGTATGACCGCCAGTCAAAGGTTTGGGGTTGGAATCCTAATGGAGGGGTTAATGATCGACCAGTTTTTTCGCAATACCCACAAGGAAATATCAACGAAGAGTCGTGATAAGTCCAGAAGTCGTACATTGATGGAAAACCTTCAAAATGCAAACGGAGACGCTGTCCCAGTATAGCAGAAACTGAAACCAGAGTGATTAAAGACTGGTGTTGAGGATCTACAGCTTCTAGCAACCAGCCAATTTGAAATGGATTATCTCGGATTGGATAAGGATTGGCGTGGGTAAGATTATTAAACACTTTGCAAGGAACGGCTTCGGCGTTTTCAGATTTCAAATATTGCTCCCATGAAAAGGAGAGCCCTGCGGTTGAACGATAAGATGCGCTGGACATCCTTCTCTCCAATGTGCTCTTTACACCAAAGCGTTTTGCTTCTTCACCAGCTAATAAACGTCGAGGTATCTGCAGCTTCAATTTTCCAGGCTTTCGTTTAGAGTACAATTCAAATTGAGATAGACGGCGTTTTTTGCCTTTCAGATCATTTTGATGAAAAGTCGGATCCATTATATGCCGGTGCAAATTCGCGTGCCTTGCTTCGCAAGTCTGAGAGCAAAATCGGCCTCGAAAATCATATCTGTCTGCTGCTTTAAGACAATGAGCACAGACTTGCTGTTGATCACGTTCAGCTGAGTATTCAACATTTGCAAAGTTAGTCTCATTGAAATTGAAAGCATCTGAAAACATAATGTGTTAGAGCATACAAAACAACGCAGAACTTCATTCATGCGTATAAGCTCATGCTCTTTTTGTCAGTTCTTTTCTCCTGCAAAAAATTTGATTAGAAAAAATGTGGTTAACATACCTGAATCAGCATCGATAAGCCTTACAGAAAAGCTAAGAAAAAGGAGCACAATCAAAAAAAATTAATCTGACTGAGCCACCACGACGGGTAGACTACTCGAACCCACCACCTGCCTGTCTAGGTAAGGTGAAGGAAATTCGGTAAAAGTCTTTCTCACAAAAAAAAAGCAACTAGCAGAGTCTTGTAATTAAGCATACCGAGAATGAATTCAAATTCTTACAAGCAGCAAATGACAATAATTTCAAGCGATTCAAACGAAATGTTGAAACTAGGAAACTCTGAAGTAGGTCTAAATAATTGTCCTGCGCTTGGCGCCACTGTCGCTGTATGGGGAGACTGGACGGTAAAAACACATTTAGAATTTACCTGCATCTTTCTCTTTCATTGTAATTGTGGTGAAATGAATTTGACTCTGCAGCTAAAACATCAATAAAGTTAGCACGTGGGGAAAATTGAAAATCGCTACTTTTGTATCAAAAAGTTAAATGTTCACTGATGCCATTAGCCTGATTTGGGTAATTAATTAGTTTCTATAGAGTTGATTTACTCTGTGCTCTACCAAGACGAGTCGTAGCAGAAAACTATGAAGAGCATATTTGAATAAAACGCGCATATAAATATTCTATTTGAATAGTTCATGCCATATGCCGTTGAAAACGTAACTTTCAAAACATCTTTTTGAAAAAAAGCTAATCTATAGTGCTCATTTTACAAGCAGTACTAAGATAAACTTAGACCGAAAATACATGGTTTTTACAGCCTATATTGAGAAAATAGTGCAAACAGGCCTTAAAAATGACTAAAATCTTGTTTAGTGAATACCAAACAACCGAACTTTTTCAATATTTTGATTGCCTTCAAACGTAAATTTTACCTTCCAATTTGGTTTCATAAAATCAGATTATTAGACAGTCTTCGCTTCATTTCAGATTCCTTACTAGCTGGCAACTACGACGAATATATACATAATATCATGAATTGCGTAAAATAGAGGAACCAAATTACACGAATGACAATATAGACAGACGAAAGAATTTGGTTGTTTGGTCGGAATATAAAGCTTTGAAGTATTATATTAGGTTATCTGCCAACTTTAATTGCTTTTTTATTAAAGTTTAAAATGTAAAAAAAAATTTTGACACAGACTAACATTATTATTCGTTTCATCAGTCAATGCAAGATCTTTTAAGCCATTTTAAGATACTGCACGTTATTTCTGCAGCATCCACTGGCAGCTTTGTATAAAAGGACCAAACGCACGCGTTAAGTAAAAGTGACGCATGCATTATTTGTTTTATTTTGTAGTAAAAACAAATAGAGCGCGAGTGTTTTCAACACATGAAACAAAAATACTCCAGTGTACGCTAGTCGATACTCCAGCGTACGCTTGTAGAGCATTTCAGAGAGCGCTGGTGGAGTAATCTAGCATACTTGTAGAGCAGTGATTCTCAACTACTGTGCCGCGAAATTTTAGGTATATGATTTAAAGTTATCATCATAAACTATTTTACGCAGTGTGTTGTGGGTAAGTACAACGTTTTTAAACTTATCTTTTTCTATGTGTGCCGCCAAATGTTGAAATCGTTGAAAAAATGCCGCAACAAAAAAAAGGTTGAGAATCACTGTTGTAGAGTATTCCAGCGTAAGCTTGTAGAGTGCTCCAGAGTACTCTGGTAGAGCAATCTTGCGTCCGCTTGTAGAGAGTGCACAGTAATAAACGAGTATGTACATGTATAACCGTAATAAGGGATGTGGGGTGAGGGATGCATTCCATAAAAAAAGAGCGTCGCGCCTCCTTTATTTTGACCGAAGACAACTGGTTAAACATCCGAAACGATTGCAGAATTTTTGTTGCATTTTGTTGAGCTTAAGTTAAACGCTGGCTTACATTCTGTTGAGTTTCTTCTTCGTCATCGTTAGCTTTGCTGCTGATTCCAGGATCACTGACAGATGCGGACGAAAGATTGGAGTTTTCAGTGCTATCATCTTCGTTATCCTCACTGCTGATTCCAGGCAACATATCAGAGCGAATTTCAGTCAAACTGAAACTAAGCTGACTAGAGAGCTGAGATGCCATTATGACTTTAACGTGCGAAACAATCTGAAAGTAATGATAGTAAAAAGAAATAATAACGTAGACCCATTCCCCACTAGATGAATCGATGACAAACTCAAAGGTCAAATAAGATATTACTATACAATCGTGCACATTATCTTAGTACAGTATCTTCAAATTAAATTCTAGGTGAAGCTAATTTTCACAATTGGTTCGGCACTTGAAACGTTTAAGTAAAATGTTATCACCAGTTTTGACTAAGTACTATAGTTTTAAATTAGTTCGCAGTTCGAAACAATATGTTTTGAAATTCTGGAAACCGTTGCGACATTTCTTTATCACTACGGTCAACTTTGGATGTAAGGGGCTCGCACATAAGGTATTTTCGCTTATAAGAAACTGTGTCGAGTGATCGCGATGATTTTGTGTCAGAGTTGAGTTTGTCGGATATAAGAGATGAATTTAGCTGGTCACGGCGGGTCCCTTATATTCGAAATTGACTGCATTATTATTAATAATAATATTATTAAAGTTTTTTGCTTTTATCATGGAAATACTGCTGACATGTTGAGGTTTTTCCTGTGGTTTTATATAACTTATATCAATACAATATATATTTATTATTTGCTTACAATGAATAGAAATAGCTGTTTACAGGTATTTCAACGATATCTATGATTAAACTTTGACCTTACTTTCTGCATATGCGCAATCTCTTTACGTCTTTTGTTGCAGTCAAGCTAGAAATTTACGGCTCGGGAAAGAGGCTGTGACATTTAACAAATAAACTAACTGGGGTAGCTTTTACAAGATATTTCCAGATTCCTTAGTTAGAGATTCATCTTTGTTCGGCTCGCTTTGAAGCATCTTTACTCGACTAAAAGGCGGCAAGCTGTACTTTCTTAATCTGCAAACTTCCAAACGTAGCAGCTTGGGTTCAGATTTAATCTGAGGTGTAAAAAACACAAGTGGGCGCCATAATGACTACTAGCAGCACCCACCGACCAAACCAAGGATAAAATTAAATATGGTCGAATAGAGATTTTCTTAAGTTTACTTGTCAATTTTTCGCTCATTCTGCTTATGTAGCCACAGAACTTTATTTTTAATTAAATTATGACGTCATATAGCATCAAAACAAAATTAAAAACTAAGAGGCCATTTTAAAAGTTTTAAAACTAAAGATCTTTAGAAATCAAATAGCACAATAAAAAATGGGTTTAAAAAGTCTTCGTTATTTCTCAGAAATAAAAACGAAAAGATTCCTAAAGGATACGTTTACATTAGCAACTAAAACCTTTTCTAAAACGCTTTAAAAGAACAGCATCATCATACATGCGCGCAGTTACTGCTTTTGCTGTTTGCAAAAGAATTCGAAATTTCCGATGCGCTTCGTGCGGCGCATGCGCACACACATAATCTCGAGCGCGCAAAGTACACTCACATGCACGCGCAAGCACATACACATTACCAATCCTACTTAGTGTAAAATACAATAAACTCACTAAAGCAAGAACTTGGATAACTTACAAACATCATGCCATTTCCGCAATGCAGAATTGTAGATAACTGTTATAAATTACTACAACACCAATTGGCCTATTGTATGGTGGTGCCCATCATTCCTACAATGAGAACCGAAAGACGTTAAAAAATAAACAAAAAATCAATTTTTGCAAGGTCAAAATGACTCTTCACAACTCTGATTTTTAATTTTATTACAAATTTTTATTGGCAAATGACGACATTTAATTAATGCCAATTGGAAACATGATACGAAACTGCAATGCCATAATAAAACTTTTCGTTCTTTGGATGAATTATCTGCCTCGGTAACGTCAACTGCACCGGAGTTTATTGATTGAAAAAATAACATGCGGCTTTGGGCCCTTTTTTGTTAAGATGCCATGGTTTTTTGAGTCCAAAATATTTATTTAATCACGACAGAGTAAACTCAGTTTTATATTTCATTCTTCTTTTTTCTCTTATTGCTGAGCGCCAAGCAAGAGATCCAAGAATATCGTTTTTATAGTGTTTGGTGTGAATCTACAAGGGAATTAAATCACCAATCTACCGACCGCGAAGCAAATGCTCTATAACTACTAAACCCTCGATTGAAGTTCGCAAAATCATTACCACTTGGTTCACGTACAAAAAAAACACTGGCGGTATGATGAGTAGTGAATCGAGCAGAGCGCTTGTTTCTTAGTTGGTAGACCTAAGTTCACTTCTCTCTTCAAATAGTAAAAGATTTCAAAAAATGGCATACATGTGTCTTTTGATCAGTGGCAGCAAGTATAACAGAGGGGAAAAATACGAAACTTTGCGAAGTTCAAGAAAAGATAAATAACAATTACAGGTGTCAGAACGATAAAAAAGAAACGCTGCGCCTAAAAAGTTTTTAAGAGCGCATTCCTTTTGCTTCATCTACCAACTATGGGTCTAATACAGGAATGGGAGTAAATACGGCTCGCGGCCAGCATACCGGCTTACTAAAAGCTTCTATGAAAAAGCATCATTCTTATTAGCATTGTTTTATTGGCAAAAATAGTTACCTAGTTACCAGTATTTTTAGCATTTTTTTGACTATTTCACATATAAATAATTTCTTAACACATACTTTGCAACCCCACAATTTTCAATTTCTGGATGCGACCCTTGGACTAAAAAGTTTGCCCGCTATTGGTTAGGCCATGTTCATGACCGAGGGTACACGTACTCTTTTGAGTAACAGAGCATCGAATCCATGAGAAGACCATTTGTTAAAATCTAATTTTAACAAAACTAGAAAGTAACAGTTGATAAAAAAATGCTAAAACTTACTTAAACAAAATTAGTAAGCAATATTAATAATTACGCAAATTTTACAGTATTGCCATTGCCTAATAATCAAATTTAGCGTACTTCCGCTGTAATCCTTACTGGAGGCAAAATCCCGACGCCAAATTTCGATAATCATCTTTTGATTTGCAACAATATGTTTCATATCTATAACAAGTTACAACTGTTCTTTCACAGTACTTCTGTAATTTCTTTGGGACAGAGGAAACGAAAAAATTTTACCAAAGTTTAAGCGGTACGAGTCCAAAAAAGATTGGCTGTCCAAATGATGGCTACACAATAAAACAGGGTTGCCATACGTCCGGAATTTTTGTAATTAAACAACAGAAAAAGCACTAAAAGAAAAACTGCAATATCAGAATCGAGGTCGGTCTGTTTGTGTGGGTCACTTGGATTGAATCAACATTGCCGCGATTAGCACAAATGGCAGCCGGACAGGTGATGACTTTTTTTTTAGAACTCTTTTGTTTGGGGTAACACAACACGAGCTCCAACCTCTCCGACCGTTATTTCAGAGCATTATTTACTTACGGTAAATTGGGCCCAAAATATTTGTTAATAAACATGTGAACAAGTAACAACTTTTGGTAGCGTCGGGACAAAAGAAACAAATTTCAAACTTGCCAGCAAAAAGTGACAACTTTTTTACCAAACTTGCCAGCAAACGTTACAGCTCTACCAACCCTGCTGCCATTACTTAAAAGGGTGAACGGTTTTGTCCAGAATTTTGCCTCATCAGATATGGTAACCCTACAATAGAACATATGTCGTAGTCCAAATGCCAGTTAAAAAACAACTGAATATTGTTGAAACGCTAAAAATAATTTTTAAAGTTTCATAAGTTGAGTAAAATTTTTGCACATGTGATTAGTCAAAACTATGATTTTAACGTCATTCAATTCAATTATACACAACGGCTACTTCGTTGGCATAAGCGTAAAGGAGGTAATACTCATAAGGTAATTCAGAACAAATGAAAACGTGTAGTCACTAGTTCATACCAGCCACCGTTAATTATTTTAAAATTAGCCAAAAATTGCAGCCTACAAACGAAACCCAAGTAAAGAGCCATTCCATATTTAGTTGGGCTACTCTTAAACTTGATCTGTGTAGTTGATAGTTAACTGAGTACTGGCAAGCCTACCGCTCACCGGTACCAACATGCTTACCAACACAAATGAAAGCCTATATAGCCTACATTGCTTTATACTACCTTATCTAAACAAATTCCAGCACTTCTGCCATTGATATAAGACAATTCTGTTTGGAAAGAGAAGCAGTTATTGAATTGACGCTTGCTGTTAAACAATATCCTACCGGTAAAAAGGCTGAGTGTTTTGTTTCAGCATTGTAAATACGTTCACATTGGCCTATCTGTAACTTCTACTAACTATGATGATGTTGGCTTTTCGCAAATCGCAAACTGTTGTATTTAAAATCGAAAACTACAGCACTGCAATGATGAACAAAGACAAACATAATTACCTTGACTTGCTCGTTGTGCTGTGAATAGCAGGTTTACAGTTTCAAAGATACGTTTTTTTCGTGCAAATAGGCCGTAACAAATTAAATAACTGATTTCAAGCGAAAAACATAAAACAAAAAGGTACTGTACAGCTTTTAACTAAACATTTTGTTAAAACACAGAGGTAGAAAAACCAACAAAGCCATTTTACCTCTCCGCACAACATTGCTAGCTTTTATAATAAAGAGAATAAACAGAGAACTGCCTCACTCTTAACAAAAGAAAAAAAGCAAACGTGTGCTTTTCAACTTGATGTTGCTATGCTAGAAAAAATTGTAATAAAGAGCTTATTGTCGTAAATAATAAACTCGTTGATGACGTTTCAATTATTATCTGATTGCAATGGTGACAAGACGGTTCCAGGTTTTTTGAAAACAGCTCAAATCTGGAACTTTATTTGCCTTATTAAAAATAACATCTAACTCTTCATACACAAAATTTACAGCTTTTGGTATGATTCAGGTGGTTTGAGTTAGAATACATTATTAAGTACGAACAACTTTTGGAAATTTAACATCAATGAAAAATCAAAATCTTTTGGAGTCAAAAGTAACCGCTTTATACTTCGCTGTAAGTTAAATAATCTTTAAGTGCTTGGGGTAATGGCAACAAATCACAAACACTTTCATATCCAACTAGATTTGTACCAAGTGATTCTCGAATTTGCAATCGGCAAATATGAAGCAACGGACGTGGATTTTCTGCAAAAAAAAAAAGAAAACAGAATGCAGATGATAACTTCGTGTTGGAAAACCGTTAGTTCGCCTCTTATGCACGTCTACTAGGATTAAAATTTTGGAGTTCGCCATGCTGTAGGATGAAATGGCTAAATCTTCCCAGGAATTCATGATAGTGATATAAACTTAAGTTGGAAATTGCACCAGGCGTATCATTGAGACCACAGTGGTCCACTTGGGGCCCCTGTAGATATTTTTGGCAGCCCGGAAAGAAATTCCAAACGAGCTTTCGAAAATTAGTTGGCAAAAAAATTTTGCATTTTTGATGCAAAATCCTTCAATTTGAAAAATAAAAATATGCCAACAGTGGATGCCACATTGTTAATCTACTTGTATTTTTCAAACTGAAGAACTGTACATTAAAAATGCGCACAGCGTTTAGAAATGTATGGGCGAGAGTACATTTTTTTTTTTAAAGCAATTGAAGTCTAACTACAGAGGTTGAATGGCTGACCAAACACCGAAGAATTGTCTTCAACTTGCTGCCACCAACATTACTACAAACCAGGGTTTCTTAAATTTTTTGCTTCGCGGACCCTTTTATGCAAATCTGCTTTTTCGGGGACCTTAATTATATGTGGCATTACTTTTGTGACCCAGCTCACTTACAATAATAATAATTAAAATACGAATACGATTTATTCGTCAATGTGATGAATGGGCTTGCTCGACTTTGCACAATTCATGAATTCTTGGGGCTGTTTGTGACAAACCCGTAAGTCAAACTCGACATTCAGCCTGGACCTATATATTTTGTCTTCATATTAGTAAGTGCTGAAAATGTCTTCTCACACATATGGAGTTGTCCTAAGAAAAAAAGGTCAACGTCTGTATTGCTGCCGCGATTGTGTCACTCGCTGTCCAATTCATCGTTAGGCTAGAGTTAATTTTCATAATTTCGCTGAAGTGAATTTCCGGGACTTTTCGCTCACAGGGACAAACGTTTATATCGGAGATATGATAGGTTTAGCTATGCTGGCTGACTGAATGCTTAAAGATCTATTCGTATGTTAAAGTTTTTAAAACATATTTTTTGAAACCTTCACGAACCCCAGTTTGGAAAACTCTGTTATAGACCTACAACCAGTAATATTAGAGAGGCCGCAAACTCAGGAATCCCGGTGAATCTTTGTAATAAATTCAATTGATCATTTAAATATCTTTGCTGTTGTTTCAATTTTAAATATTTGCGTTAATTGTTTCATCTATCATACAGAGCGATTTCGCGAGGTGTAAAATGACCCGCTGACCAAAACTAGTTGGCCAGCGAGTTGTAAAATGGTCCGCGAGTTGTAAAGTGGCCCGCTGATCAGAACTAATTGTTGGACAGCGAGTTGTAAAATTGCCCGCTGACCAAAACTAGTTGGACAGGGAGTGGTAAAATTGTCCGCTGACCAAAACTAGTTGGCCGACCCTAGTCTAGACTACTACACATTCATTGGCCAGTCAGAAATAACTCTTGTTTTGGGCGTTTATAGTTTGTAGCCCATGGTCTTTGCAACACTAATTGCTATAAAGCCCGGGGGCATATTGAATTGGGGTAAGGGGGACAGGGCAACCCATTGTTAAAAAGTTCATTTGATCAAATATTTCAATTAGACATGTGTATCAAGATTTTTGGTATCAAAATCATTTTTCTTTAAAGGAAGTAACAACTTCATTTTCAAGATTTTTGCTCCTAAAAGTCTACTTTTTGTGGTGCATGGCTCTTACCAATTAGTTCTTTAATAGCAGGCCACTGTTCACATTCTTTTACAGTGTTGATCATTCGGCTGCATAAATCAATGTTTCCAACGAAATGCAGTAAAAATAGGACGTTGCTACCAGACCATATTTTGTGGTGGTCTTCAGCAAGAAAATGACAAAACTGTAAAAAACAAGCATTAAGATAATAATTTAAATGGTCAAAGGCATATTTAAGAGGGGGGGGGGGTAAACACGAAATAGTCTACCAGACTGTAAGACAGAAGAAAAAATGTAAAAGAGAAGTAACTTTGGGAAAAAATTTTCGATTTCAAAAAGTAGATCTGAAACAAAATGGTCTCTTTGTTGATTTGGAGTACAAATAGGAAAAATCTCGGTTTCAAAAAGTTTCTCATTCTTTATACTTCCTCCCCTCCGTCTACGGTCTCAAATTTGATTTTAAATTCGCCACTAAGTGATTTCATATACGCTTAAAATGCTATGTTTAAGGTTCAAAGAAATATTTTAAGAATTAATTTTCTCAAAAGTGAATAAAAAACTTTCCCTTTAATAAGAATTAAAAAAAAAGCTTGTCGTGACGCCCTTAAATGTGCCTGTATCGCGCCAACTAAACTGAACTAGGATGAACACTGCCTGACATGTAGGGTACTCTATTTTTGTTAAGCATTGACCATCATGCATCTAAAGGCTTTTTAAAAAGGATTTTTTTCTTTAATCAATTTAAAAGATTAGAAATTATCTTTTTCGAAAATAAACAGTGATCACTCTAATTGACCATGAAAAGTGCTTGGGGGCCAAAGTTGTACTGAGCATGAACTCATAGAAGAGGAAAATCAAATTCAGGTGTCTGGACTCGGGTAGGACCGGGACCAGGATTAAAGATCTATTTTGTGAAGAGGATTACTAATGTAAATTTTTGCGATCCTACTTTAGATCGCGTGGCAACTAGACAATAAGTATAGGGGAGCAAAAATAGTTATAGAGGGCAAAAATGACATGCACCATTGCTGTAAATACGCAAATTTGCCCCAAAATTAAGATGGTTAGTGTGTTTTTTGTAGTCTTTACAATGGGTAGTAATGACTAATTGGCCAAACACAGAAATTGTCATTATCTTGCTCTCTACAATTATTATTTGTTTTCGAAGATGAAATCAAAGCTGCTGTATTTTTGACATTAAAGCTGTTAAATTTTTTTATATAACTACGTCATTTAACTTCAGAGAAATTGCTGTCAAGCGTTTTTCCAAAGAGCACAACAACACAAAGCTTATGCGTGCATTGAATTCTTAATCTCACAATCACGGGTCAGCGCTTTATTGCGCTGAACTACACTGCTGATGATGAACACGACCAACAAACAAATGAAAGTGCAATTCTACAAAATGAGCTTTGACCTCAGGCTCCCGTAAACGCGTTTTTTTATGCATGCCTATGAGTCAGCATCATCTGCCAACAATGTCCAAAAGAAACAACTTCTTACCGATTTACGTTGAAAGTTGATATCGTACTGTTCGTGATTTTCCTTTCCGATGTCACAATGAAAGCACTTTTTGACGTCACAACCAGACACCAACACTTGCTTTAACATTCTGAAATAAAAAACACAAGGATGTATACAGGTGTTTTGGAGCGGATTTCAGAAGGCTTCAGGCTCAGCATTTAGTCATTTTGTCACCGGTTATCCTATAAAGTCTACATCAATTTTGAGATTTTTGATTGATGAAAACTTACATCAGAATACTTTTGGACTTTTTTCATGGGGAGTTAGAAAACTGTTTTGCAATCAAACCAGCGAGCCTCATCCAAACGTTTGCATTTTTTGATTTCAAAACGAGAAGTATTACTTTGAGGAAGTGTTGGCCGCAAATTTTTTCCCCAATTCAGATAAAATATCTTTATGTACCACTGTGGATACCTGTAATCCTTCAAAGCAAAAGCAATGGCTGCCGGAAAGTTTGCTCCATCTTCGTCAAAGCTGGCGTTAATGTCAGCGCCGTACGCTAGCAGGAGAGCTGTCATGTCATACTGACTGTGACTCACTGCCACTAGAAGAGGCTGTAAAAAGAATTCACTATTTTTACCCTCAAACGAGTAGGGCAAGTGATATCTTGTGTGGAAAAGCGATCAATTACTTGTTTCAGAACATTTTTAAAAAACCCTTGGAAAAATTTTTTCAGCAGAGCAAATGATGTCTGTAGCACTATATCTCACCAAGAGACGTTTACATTACTGAATTCAAACCATTTTCATTCCAATTCAGATTTATGGTTGAAACTGGTTGTTGAATATCTTCAAAACTTTTCTTTTTTGTATAATGTATTTGCGGTAAGAATATCTTGAACTTGAGATTACAAGTTTTTTTACGGTGACTGATAATTTCTGGGTTTTTGTGGTTGAAATTATTGGAGAAAATGAACGCTAAAGGTGTGACTGAAGCACAATTCAATACCCCCAAAATAAGATGTGCTTTGTAAAACTTTTAAAACAGCTTTCCGTTGCAAGTTGATCTTCAAGAAAAGGTCTTTGTCGCGGAAGTTGTAAAAAGACTCTCTCAAAAATGATACTTTCTTTAAAATCAATAGCGAAATAATCGCCAAGATAATCACTGTAAGACAATTTTTCCCATGAAAAATTATTGAGGGGATGCATCCTTGGTTCATGCCGGGAGTTAGGCTCCTACCTGATTGGTTGCAGCGGATGTGGTAGAAATGCATTATACCTTCTACCGGAAACTCCGAAACGGATCTAAATACCAATCGATTTCGATATAACTGTAAAGATATATCTGTAACCAGAGTATAAAGTCTAATGACTTAGTGGTGAAAAATGCTGGTCGTCTCATGTCATCGATTTGCAAGATGAATAAAGAAGTACATTCAAGTAAAGAAAGCTTTTCCTTAAAACCCTCACGTGAATTAAAAACAGAATTTTTTCTTAAAAAAAGGTTTTATACTTTTTAGGTGAACTGTTCGAGTTGGCGGAATACCTTTACGTAATCCAATTCCGTGTTGGCTCCAGCCTCCAATAAAAGTTCTGTTGCTTCTTCTGAATCATTATAAACAGCAAAGAATAAAGCTGTTTGCCGACGATCTCTACAACACGGCAACGTCATTAACTTTCTTGCCTGAAATGGAAGCTTTTTTGCCCCTTTGTTAGAAAGTTATCTTTTCAAGACTGTGAAATTTACGAGTTTTAGAAGCATTTGAACTTTTGTATTCGTATGCGGTTCAATTAAGTTCCAAACCTAGCTGAAAAAATTGCACAGCATTGTTTGCATATTGTAATTGCGGCGTGATTACGCACGCGAGAAAAGCAAGTTTTCATTATTCGTGTGCGCGTGATCGCGTGCTGTTGCATCTAAACGCATGCAACCACTTTTGCCTTTCATACTGCATCCGATAATATAGACCAGAGATCACCACCGTTTTCCAGTAGGGTCACATCGCTGAGTTTTTAAAGCTTCAGGGGCCAACATTCTAAATTATTTATTTTACCAAAGTAATGAAAATAAATGGTGAATTGATGATTAAAAAAGGCTATTCATCCTTAAAATCAATACACTCAAAGTCAACTTTCTGTTTTCTTCCTTGAGCCAGTGGTGAATTTTGGGTGAAGCAGCTGTTTTAGAGAATGGGGGCCCTCTTCTAGACATCTTTGAAACTTCGGTGTTAAAATCTCCGATTTTTGCAAAAAATCTACACCCTAATTGATTGTAAAGATGGATTTATTTCAGTGTTGGAAGTAATGGCGATCTGTAAAAAAAAATCCATCACCCCAATTTGGAATAAAGACAGAGTAATTCAATCCTTCGACGTAGTGATCAGCAAATAAGAAAAAAAGTCGTCATGTAGAACTTGGATATTTGAGGGATACTTTATGACTTCGTGCCTCAGGCCCAAAATTTCAAAATCCATCGCTACCTTGAGCTAGCATTTGTATCACGGCACGGCAGATTTCGGTCGAGATATAAGATGGCAGAAGTAAAAATACATGTAATGTGATTGCGTTACTCGATCGATGACGTGCTTGTTGCTAAAACACACTATATTTGTTTTATAGTTATCAAGAGAGTTCGGTGGGCCGGATAAACAGCCTTGATGGGCCGTACTTTGGAGACCATTAATGTAGACTGTAGAGCGTACGCTTCGCTGTCTGTAAGATTGAGTTCGTTTTTCTTGTCGACTTTCAGCATAGACTTCAAAAAATGTAATCACAAATCTCCTGCTTGGCATTCAACTATAGGCGGGACTGCTGTGGAAAATAAAATACAAGAATCGAGCAAAGTCATTCAGCTGTGATGAAAATACGCTTTATCGCTAAAAAATCGCTGCAGTTTGAAAGAGCCAAAAATAGCATAATATTTCACGTCAAGCGTACCGACATTTTTCCGTTTTTGGTGTTTTATGTCGTTTTTGCGACATATTTTACCGCAAACCATGACGTAGCTTAAAAGTTTGTGAGACTACCCCGTAGACCAGGGGTTTTCAACCTTTATTCTCTTATTTACCCCTTGGAAAATTTCAAAAGTAAATTTTACCCCCAAATTTTTTTTACATTTTCACTTCTAGAAATGCCTATTGTAGTTGGTAAAAGTGTTAATTTTTTTCAAATAAAATTTACCCCCAAGGGGTAAATTTACTCCCAAGGGGGTAAACCAAGGGGTGAATTTACCCCGGTTGAGAACCCTTGACGTAGACGAACGAGATAAACTTTCTCCTTACTTTTTATTTTTCAAAAAACGCCTTTTATAAGCGAAATCTTATTGTTAAACTTTTTACTTTTTTTCATGTTGGGTAGCTCGTGTATAATATCTGTGACTAAATATAGGCCTACCACTGTTATAAACTGGAAAACTTCTTTTTACTGTGCAAAGTTGCTCATTCGATGAAGATAGTAAGTTGGAGAATGAAACATAAAACTTTGCCGATTACGGTGTGGCACAGAAATTGCAGGAAAGAATACTGTTGCGAGGCATTGTTTTTGCTGAGCAGTGAACGAACAAAAAAGGGCAAGCTGCATCACTAGAACTATTATTTGTTGTATAATTATTGCAGTTTAATCGATACAAGAACGTAGGCACAAAAAGCATATTCTTGGAGTGAGGATAAATAGTTTTAAAAATATTTGCTATTTCAAATGAAAGAGCTTGGCCAAAATTATTATGTTGCAACTACGCATATTTTTTCGGCAGCAGTGAGATTTTGAAAGCATGGAATGACGCTAAGCAACTTGGGGTTAATGCTTTGCAAATAATTGCCGTCGATGGGCTTGGGTTCATTTCCCTTGTCAAGTCATACCAAGGACCTTGAAAGTAATATTTCCTGGTCTCCTGCTTGACGCCCAGGTATTTAATGCTTTGCAAATAATTCTTTGACAAAAAAAATTGAAAGAAAGTGAATGAAATTCAAATTTTGAAAGGAATCGAATAAAAGTATTTCCCCGGTATACACCTGAATGCAATCACTTTGAAACCGAAACAATTTGTGCTGCTTTACCTGAAAATAACTTGATATCAAAAACGGGCATCAGAAATTTTCAGGGGTACGACCTATTCGCTCGCCCTGACTACTTCTATTACCAAATATAGGCTTATTGAAACGTGATTCTACAAGAGATTCAACCAAATTGGTGTGGTGGTTAAAGCGTCAACTTAGCGGTCGATAGGCTTGGGTTCATTTCTCTTGTCAAATCATACCACGGACCTTAAAAGTCATATTTTCTAGTCTCCTGCTTGACTCCCGAAAGTAAGGTTAATTGCGGAGAATGGAATAAATAACCATATTTTCTCATGTGTAATCAAAATGAATCCTGAAACATATAAATCGATGCATTTAAAAAGCGTTCAATGCTTCCAGATATTTCCTTTTGCTACATAGATACAAAGATCTTTTCAACCTGCTGTTTGCTTGTCGATTCCCAGTTGGAATAGCAAAATAAATTTGACGAGAAAATTGTTTGAGGGGTATTTTACCTACATGCCCAAATCAAGGCACCCAAGATTAGCCATGGTATCAAAATCCCTTTCTCTTCCCAAAACCGTTTTCAAATGCAATCCTGCGAAACAGCCTGATTATTTTTTTGTCATGGAAAAAAAAATGGCCACCATTTGCTTTTAAAGTTACGATAACAACAAGCCAGCCCTCAGAAAACCCTATGATGTAAGGCAAATCAAATTTCATTTCATATACTCACCGGTAGGTGATTTTATCTCTTGTTAACTTGATATTGACATCATATCCGCTATCAATGATCATTCGCAATATCTCAACGTGGTCGCCTTTAGCGGCGGAATGGATTGGACTCATTCCGCAATTTTCCGCTTTTTCCCGATCTGTTATTGGAAGAAGGCTTTCAACAATTCTACACAAAAAAGAAATTACCAGAAATCTCTACATCTTGGAGCAATATTGTCTTTGTTTTTAAATGCTGAAAAAATGATAGAAAAAATCATAACAATATTGGGAAATTCATAATGAGTTTTTACTTGTTGTGGACATATAAGATGATGAAAACTTATTTAACTCAACTCACACAAGTTTTGAAAACAGCGGACGTATTGTAAATACTACTAGCAAGTCTACGGCAATCTGTTACTTGCAATTACAAATCAAAAATTTATCGAGCTACAAGTTTTTTACTTCGAGTGGTAATGTGCTGATGTTAAATTTTAATGCCGTATCTTCGAAAAGTCAATGGGCTGATTCACATTTCACGCGAACGGCGAGGAAGCGGCAGAAGCGGAAATTACAACGTGTTTCCGCGTCTAGAGCGTGAATCATCTTAATGACAAACATAATTATTTTGCTAATAGTTTTGCTTCCTAAGTCGTTTCAAACTTAAGTGTTGAATAACTTGCATATGTGCGTCTTGAGATAATTTTGCACGCCTCACCCAGCGACAATATTCAACAATTTGCTTTTATGTAATACTTTCGACGAGAGATGCAAAGCATCGGAAAATTTTGTTTTACAGCTCTCGAAGGCAATTTCACACTCTGGTTGCAGTACGTGGAAAAGAAATGCATTGCACCAACGGCACTAGCATTTCCAAAATGGCCTTCGACACTAAAATGTTGGAGTATAACAGACAATTTTTTCTATGACCGGTGGTCAAAGATATGCCTGTAACTATCAAAGAAATGTCTTACTTTCTCACCTCGTGTGGCCCTTGTACGACGCTATATGAAGTGGATACAGTCCGTCACAATTTACAATGTGAGGGTTTGCTCCGTTGCCAAGAAGCGTTGCTACACAATCAACATGGCCCTCTTTGCACGCCTCATACAGTGGGGAGGCGCTTCGGCTTTGGGCACACATATTAGGATTTCCTCCGTTGTGAAGCAGCATTTTGAGACAGTCATTTCTTCCGCAAGCGGCGCTAGTAAACACGGGGCTAATACCAAACCCGTCTCGAGTGTTTGGGTTTCCACCATGTCTTAAAAGAATGCCCAAAATTTCAGAGTGACCCTGAAGAATAACAAATTAACGGGAAAATATGCGGATGAAGCATCTTGAAAACAATAAAAACCAAGACTAAATACATTCGCTGTTGAAAAGAGTATAAAGATATTTTCTTTTCAGCAGTGGCATTGGTAAATCGTTTTATATAAGATGCTTTAATTTTTTTTTAGATTTTGAAGATTTTTTGTGTTTCTTTGCCCTTTTTGTGTTAAAACCTTTGTTTTTAACACCGACTTTTGGTCTTTTTTTGAGTTCATGACCTTTTTCATGTTATTTTGAAAATCAAAATGTGTTGAATGTGGTAGTATTCTCCCTTTCTTACGCCAGTGTTCAATATCACTGTTAGTCTTAAATAGTGCGTTATTACTTCGGAAAGAGCAATAAACTTGAAAGACAGCTAATAGTTTTGAGTTAATGGAACATTTCAGAATTTTTTAAAGACAGTGGTAAGAAAAGAAATTGCAAAAAATCTGAAATACACTTATTGACCGCTGGTACAGATCTATAAGACAAGAAATCAAACATCATGAAGTATTTTTTTGATGTTTTTTAACTACCACGAATTTTTTTAGGAGTGATGTTTTTAGATCAAACACAAGCGCGTCGGTTTACACGTCCTAACGTACAGCGCCAAGCCGGCTATCTGTGGATACCATTATCAAAATTGTTGGCACGAATGGACAAGTGAATTCAATCCAGCGCTACCGTGTATGAAGTGGACACTTCAACGATTGCATTACCGCAGTGATCAAGTATGCAATAGTTTCAAAAACACTGTGTTGCTGCAAGCTTTCTTGTAACTCAGCACTGCCACTTATTTACATTTTACGAGAAACTTTTTCTTAAACTTCTCAATTAAGTTCTTTAGCTGTTTCGAAATTTGCAAATCTCTAAAAAAAAGTGAAAGCTTTGCAAATATTGAGGTAACAGCTCTTAATAGCTTACTCCTTTTTTAACACGATTTTCCCCAATTAGTGAAGTCTTACTTTCAAAAAATTCAACAACATTTACTTCACCTTACAAAGTGTTGCCAAGGGGCGAAGGGGTTGACGGAGGGAGAACTAAGACCTATCACCCTTAAAAGTTTCTGAAAAATTGCAAAATTGTGGGTGCTGATCTTTTATACTTTTCGATATTCCCCTTTCCCCACAAAAATTGTCTATCAAAGCAAGGATTTGGAAAGATTTACGTGCAAGGGCTGTGTTTTCTTTAAAAGAGGAACAACAACTGTTGATTGCTTTCTAATGTTGAACATATCAAGAGCAGCTACACCTACTTTGCAGGACTGCAGACTACTTTTCTCCACAGGATTTTAATGCTCATTGCGTCCTCTTTGCCCATGTAAGAGAACGTAGGGGCGATAGCGCAGAAGCTAAAGCATCCACTTTGCAGGTTGTAGACATGGGTTTAAGTACCTTGAAGAGTCATAACAAAGACTTTGAAAGGGATGTTTACCTGCTAGACACTCAGCAGGATAATGAAAGCGTAGAGCCAGCAAGCCGGTAAGTTCGCTAGCTATACTCTTGAAAAAGGCACAAAACCGAATTCCTTCGTCTTTCTGTGGCCAAGAGGTGTTGTGGTCTGGCAGGCTTCCCGTTACGGTGACGCAGTCTAACTAAAGCCCGGCAAACTGAGCATGAGCTCGTCCACGTGAATAAATGAAGAATTGATAGAATGAAAGTAATCACTCTGTACACTGCCTCATGCAACGCCGTCCACCCTCGGTTTAGCGGTTTGTTTGGATCAGCTCCGGCTTTCAATAAGGAAATGACAATTTCTCCGTGGTCGTTGTCGACTGCGGCAAGCAAGGGAGTCTCTTGTGCGCTGCGACCGATGTTTGGATCTGCCTGTGAATGAATAGAAATCTGGATAATTGATGAATCTGTGGGAAAAAGAGTTGCATATGCACAGCTACATACATAGAATTAGTCCAAAAGCAAAGATTTTTTTTTCAGAAAGAATCATGGCTAACAAGCCTTCGGTCTTTTAATGCTTACTGATGTTTTCCAAGTATAGCTGTTCAGATATTTTTGAATTTTTTTCGTTTTTGTGTTTCTGTTGTTGTGTTTACCCTAAATTCTAAAAATAAATTCTGTTTCTACTACACGTTTCATCCGCATGCCACAGGAAGTTGTTACAAATATAAAATGGAAAATGTGTGTCAAGAACGGCTTCTGCTTCGCAGGTCGTGTCGAAACATGCATCACAAACAGTGTAACTACTTTAAGCAGAGGGAGTCACTGTTAACCACTAAAGCGACAACGCATAAAGTACAAAGGCATTAACTCAAAGTTACCCAAGTCCACAACGCAAATTTCATCAAGACCGGACCAAGTTAAAGTGATGATCTATTTTGAAACAGCCATGAGCACAAATTCCAGACAGCTTCACCACTAACAAGGTGGATTACCAATGGTTGGTTGCGAAATATTGCCCCTAACGACTGTTGCTCCTAGCGACACACTAAAGCAGCGCTTTCCAAACTTTTTTATCTTGTTGCACACTAATACATTCTGAATTTGACTGCGGCACACATACTTTATGAAATCGAAAACCTACTTTTCAAAAACCTTGCAATGAGAGCTACTTATTCAAAGCACTCTATAGGTTTGCATACCAAATAACATCAACATTTAATGCATAACAACAGCAATATTTAATGAGAAGGATGCGATTGCATACGTGCACCAATTGTTTTGATACGGGGTTGAATGTCTGACAAGCACACCCTTAGTTCGTGCTTCACACTTTTCAGTCCAGATCTTTGTTTGTTTTTGATCAAAGTCAGAGAAGAAAAAGCTAATTCACAAAGGTACGTCATGAAAAACGGCAATAAAACGTGAATGACTTGTGGAAAAAGTTGGGAATACTCATGCCGAACGCTAATCCAGAAATTGCCAAGGTCCATTTTATTGTGCTTTAGTTGTAGGGAGCGATCCCTGCTTAATTAGAGTAGTTGTTCTTGTGCTAACAAGTCAACAATGTTGGCAGCTTTTATCGCAGACTGATTAAACGGATTTCTCATCCAATCACAGTGAGAAACGTCGAGATCAGGAAAGTAATGAGAAAGCCTTTGTTGAAGAATGTGAAGGAGGTTGCAGATGGACTCTTTCAAAACAGGCAAATCATCAATTTCAGCAACTGCTGCTTCTGTAAGAGGAAACATTTCTAAAACCCCTTTCTCAGCTTTTTTTCGCGAAAGATTCAACTTTAGCCGAAATGCACCAAACTTGTCTGTTGCGGTCCACACAGATTCATTTTTTGTCTGCATCTTGGTATTAAGCATGTTCCACCAGTGTTCGCTTACAAGGTGGTGCTTGAAGACAGCTTTCTGGTCAGCGAGAAAAAGCATTATTTGCTCTTTGAGCTCATAGATGGGTAAGAGAACTCTACCCTGACTCAACCACCGCACTTCAGTATATAGAAGCAAGTCCTTGTGGTCTTCTCCCTTCTCTTTGCATAGAATTTCAAACAGTCGTAACTTTAAAGGGCTGGTTTTAATGAAGTTGACTGGTTTTACTGCTGTGTCAAGTCCTTCTTTATGCTCATCAGGCAAAGTCTTTGCCATCCGTGCTTCACGATGCCAAAAGTAGCGAGTAATTTGAACATCAGGATTTGTCTTTTTAACTTTGTTAACAAATTCTTTGCTCTTTCCCATCATCGAAGCTGTACCATCGGTGCAGACGTTTACACAGTTCTTCCACTACAACATTTCTTCTTCCAAAAATTTTGCTGTTGTATTGTATATTTCAGCTCCAGTTGACCAGCTGGAAGTTCTCGACAAAAAAGAAGACTTTCCTGAATGGAATCACATCCAATAAATTTACGTTTGCTAGGAGTTGGCATTTTCCTTTTATATCAGTCAACTCATCCAACTGGATAGAAAAAAGCTTACTTTCTAACAATTCATCTCGAAGCTGCTCCAATATGTCAGCCGCCATGTCGTTTATGCGCCGGCTTACTGTATTGTCAGAAAGTGGAACTTTTTGAATTTCTTTTGCAGCATTTTCACCAACATACTCCGTACTGTTTCTCGACAGCATGGAGCAAGTAAACTTTCTGCGATGGTATGAGATTGCTTGCATTGTGCAATTAGTTGAGAAACAAGCAAGCTAGCTTCCATGCCTTTATAAGAAATAGATGTGCAATCACTCATCAACCGTGTTTGCTTTGTATGCTGGTCAAGCAAAGGCGAAAAAAAACGCCGTCGATTTTTCTTTTAGAGTAAAGTGCTGGTTGTCGGGATGCCTTTTCAGCTTGCTAGGTACGATCGCTTCGTTTGCTAACTTAGTGCCACACACAAGGCATAGTGGTAACGGAAGAGTAGCATCTCGTGTCCAAGTGAAACCATATTGTAAATAGCTATCATCGTATTGTCAAGTGCTTGTTTTTTTAGACTTTTTAGCAGGTACTCTCTCATCGCTTACGCTTGCTTCCTTTCGTTTGGTTATGAAATGAATATCTTTATCCATTGCGTTTTAAAAGCTGAATTTTAACTCGTTCAATATATTTTCAAAACAATGCAGTAGTAACTACGGAGTAATGAGCTACAGTAGCTGCTTACTAACTAAACGTCAATACTATTGTGATGTCGCATACAGAAATTTTACGAAAATTTTGCTCATTCATACAAATGTAAAGTCATTATGGCTGTTTTAGGATATTAGGTTTTGTTGTTTCTGAAAAGTGCCTGAGCAATAGTGAAACAAATAGCCTAAGTTAAGACGAAAAGTTAAGACCCAAAGCAATGCAACGCGGACCAAAAAGATGTAAAGCATAAGGTTTTGTCAAAACATAAAACTTTCGCGACACACTTCAGCCTCTTCAGCGGCACACAGTTTGGGAAACACTGCACCAAAGCTTCGTCAACCAATTCGGTGAAGCATGGGTTAGCGTATCATCATCGGCTTGAGTATTAGGCAACTCAATCTAGTGTTTATGAAAATCAATAATTTGCGGTTGTGTTATCTTTCGAATTGAACGTTAAGCTACTTTCCCTAGATTCTTGAGTTATCTTTTTTAACCTTGGTATCAATATGAAGTTGCTCAGCCAGCCTGTTGAAAGACACGACTATTGAGCGCCCACTAACGGCAGTCTGTCTTGTTGCTGATGGAGCTACTAGTCTACATTTATGACTGGCTTAAAATGGGTTGTCGATGTCTATAAGCCCTATTAGCATTTTACTACTCGCTTGATTTATGCTGCGTTCGCACATAGCGTTTTCGCAACCAGGAATAAAGCTCCCTACTAAAATTTAGAGCAGGTTTCGAGACGAGGCTTCTTTGCTTGATCCTGAATACGAAGAGAGGATTGCACTGTTTGCGCTCAGTGTCAAGCAGTGAAATGTCGTCTCAAAACCTGCTTTAAATATCGGTACGAAGTTTTATTTGTTGTTGCCAATACCGCCATGCGTAAACGCAGCCTTGGTATACAGGGTAACGCCTGGGTACCTCTTTCACACAACAACTACATTCAGAGGGAAAGAATGGTTACCATCATATATCAAACCAATTTTTGTACCATAAGTTTTTTAAAAAATAGAGGTAACCATGATTGGCCTATTGTTTGCCAAATTTCTCAATATTTATCTTCTTCCGTTTTTGCAAAAGGCACTTTACGATAAATCATTTAAAGTAGGAAAATTTCTATCAAAATTGTGATATGTGGATTGCCAAGCAATGCTTCTATGTGCTTGGAGGATTTTAACAAGCAATATATATGAGTCACAGAAAGTAAATTACTCGAATTAAGGAAAATCGAAAACTTTAAAGTAGATCAGGACACTGACCTAAATTTTGTAATCGACGCCACTTTTTTGAGTCAGGAAAATCAAAATGCCATACCGTGAGAAAGACAATGTGCCAAATTTTCAAGAAGATTAAATAAAATTTCCGAATCTTTGAACAGATTTTACAAATGTTCGACCTGGTTTTGCAGAAGTTGCTGAACTGCTCTTGGTTTTGCATGAACAGATGCTAAGAAAAGCGGTGTTTCTCCGTTGGAATTTGTTGAATTTATTAAGTCCGGAAAGGCTCTGAAAACGATTTATAACAATAAACGAAAAGATCTAAGTCTTATTACCGCAAAGAATAACAATAAGATCACATGACAAAGTTTTATATCGCTGGATCTTATTTAGAAGCTATAATTTGAGTTTTCCGATATTGTATTCAACCATGATACCTTGCACGTTGAAAAACATATACGCAAAAGAAAAGCAAAACAAGAATTCGAACTCACACTCAAACGAGTCAAGTGTTAGTAGTGGGGCTAACAGCCTGTAATTTGTATTCTCAACTAGTTAGAAACAGACTGCGACTTTCTCTCTTCAGCGTGATCTGAATTAGATTTGGTTATGATCCTGGAGGTCGTTTCACAGCGTGCCAATAAAGAAGAGCAGCAAAGAGCCTCACGTCGTGCAATAGGTCTTTGTTATGTAAATCACAACTTCAAAAGACGTTTGAAGCTTACTTGAGGAGGGGTTCCAGGCAGTAGTCGTGGCCTTTGCGAACAGCTGTATGTAGCGGTGATGTCACTCGGCCCCATGACGCTACCAAGCATTTGACGTAATCGCGGTCTTTGACCATAAGTGCGTTTTTCACTTCACAGCAATCAGTTAGGTGGGAAGGACGAGTTCTGAAAAACTCGAGTTCAATTGTTGCCGCATAATTGCCTCCAGTGAAGCGTGGTTGATTTGGCGCGGAGGAAATATCGCACATAGCGTTTTAAACTAAATTTTAAGCCAGCAAGATAACGATAACAACTTTATATTTGTTTCCAAAAAGTAACCAGTGAGTTTAAAATAATCTTTTAATAGTAAATGCAGATGTCCACTTCATAGCGCAGCGTTGCAATGCTAGGTTCAATGCTGTTGTAACGAGCAGGCACGCAACTAAGATCTTTGGTAGACGGTACGGGGGACAACTTAGTTTATGATGGTGCTTAGAGGATAAATTGTTGGGTGTCCCTTTCACCAAAAAGGCTTTCAGTCTTATTTGTGGCCCAGTAAGATGGCCAATAAGGGGAGCTTTAGCCCCTTCCTACTCCCTTATCTCCTCTGATTGCAAATTAGTGTCCTAGGAAAATGCTCCTTATGCCACCTTTCCCAGCCTGGTAGGAGTGTCTGTACTCTGCTAGTACAGGTAACGGCGAAGCAGATTTGAACTTAATATTCATCCATAAACAACCAATGTCTTTCTCTTGCCAGAGGATAAAATGATACTCTACCCCAGTACTGCGTAAATATTTCTTTATGTAAACTGAAGCATAGTAAACCCTTTGCAGTGCTGTGACCTTGATATACGGTAGGGAATTCAAGCAATCTTGCAAGCTAAGCAATATGCCAAAGAGAATGACGTAATTCTCAGTATTACGTCATCCATAACGCATTTAACAAAGACAAAGAGAATCCACCGAGAATGTCAAGTAGTTTGTTTTTTTTCACTTAGGGAAAGAAGACCGTGTCTTCAATCAAAGTTTCTTAAACAAAACAAATTTTTTTTTCAATATTAGGTAGGGTAAAGGAATTTCATTTCCTTCTTCCATCCCCTTAGCTTTGTATGGCTTTGCTGTTTGATAATGGCTTCAAAACATTGCTATGCTAAAGTTAAATTAATTATTTCCATCGCACAAAAGTAGTGTAAGATTGGTTGTCGAACACTTTCTTGTAAACAAAGCTTAAAAAAAGGATCATGAAAATTTTTTTGCGTTTGATGGCTTTCCACTAAGCACTTATGATTAAATATTTGTTAAACTATTGAAGTGAGAAACTCACGGGCTGCCGTATCCCAAGGACATTGATCGACGCAGTTTCATCTGAGAACTACTTTCTTGTGTTCCCGACACAAATGAGACCTGTCTTTGTGGTTCCTCCTATAAAACGACTGATCAGAGGGGAAAAATAGCTTAGCAATACCATTAATCTCCAATCCCTTTAAAGGTTTCAGTTCTACATAAAGCAATTTTGGTTCAATTCTTCTCCGGAAAAACCACTTCTGCCAACATTGCTCATTATTGTCGCCAGCGCTACAGCCAAACAAAGACCACAGCCGCAAAGTGGCTGTTGCAAAGGCGCAATAACGCAGAAAACACTCGGGCATTGAACTTCAGCACCTATTGATTGTGAGAACAAAACTTTGACGCCGCGAGTTATAAGTACCACCCGATCGATAGTAACAGAGTAGTGCCAAATAGTACCTCTGTAGAAATGTTACTTGCCACAGCTATTTGTTCATCCGCTTCATTTGGTTGCAAACTCATATGAAGAGCAATCCTCAGTTGATCCTCCTCTTCTTCGGCAGTCAAAGGAAACAATCTCGCAGCCTCTGAACTTAACATTTTGACCGAATTTTTTTGTTTTTACGAAATATACATTATTTCTCAATTGTCGCGATGCTAGTAAAACTAACAGTTTTTGCAAAATATTTTTTTCAGTAACTGGCAAACCTTTCTTTCCAGTCGTAGGTGTATCTAAGCCTACAATTTATTCAAAAATCTGCAGCTTTCCAAGATCAAATGACATCTTTACGAAGCTACAAAAATTTCTTTACGAAAAATAGTGAGGTATTTTCAGTTGTTCAAAATTTTTTCTCTAAATATGTTACTCTGGAAACATTCTTCTTTTAGGTCTGCTTTGATACTAAATTTAGCCTATAGATGCTTGCTCTTACATCAGTATTGCTCAATAGATCAGTATTTTATTGCTTGAGCTTTCCTTAAACTAGTCACGTAATGACATATTCATTCGCTGCAAACAAGCTGCATGCAATGATTATATATATCTCAAGACACTTCAGTAAAGAGAAATGCATTCTGCTGTTTTTATCATGAAATGATAACTATTGCAATGGCAAAGTGGTTAGAACATTCTCTGCGATTATAGACAATAATGCTTCAAATCTCAACCCGGTGATACCTTATCCTTTTTAAAGATAAAAATCTCAGCTTTCCTGCTAAGCGCTCAGCAGTAAACGGATAGCGTGGTAAAAGATCCCACAAGTTGTCTTGTTATGTCATGGTACCGTACCGAATGAAGTTCCTTCACCTGCATGTGCAGGCAAGCGGTGAGTCTATCAGGCACTCCGCAGCTGTGGCTCAGTCTGATTGAACACGGGTAAAGACAGCATAAGCTCACGCGCATTAATAAATACAACGTTGACAGATTGCCAAAACACCTCTTAACTACGTTTTGGAGCAACCACAACAATTTATATTAAATATTTAACACAAGAAAAAAACTTAAAAAATTTTATCAAAGAACCATTCACAAACAATAAAGTAGGGTACATAGCTGCGAAAAACTCGCGACTAGCTAGTTTCCTCATTATGGGGCTCATCAAGCGAATGCAAACATAAATACCGCCCACTGATGATAAGCTATAAAAAGCACAGAATACCTTTCACTAATAAAAGTGAAAGTACGTCATGCATATTGCAAGGTTATGCGAAATTTCTCCAAAAACTCCAGTGCTGCTGCTCTTTGCTGGATCTACCTATTTCTAGGGGATGTTCACGAAAATGTTACAAAAACAAATTATCAGTAGACGGTATCTACATTTGCATTCGCCTAATAAACCCCACCAGGATGAAACTAGCAGGTCGCAAATTTTTTGCCGTTATGTATACTAATTTATTGTATGTGAGTGATTGTTTAATAAATATTGATTGGGGCCTTTGATGCATTCACCATGTTAGGCTAGATCCATTTTTTGAGTTAATCAAAAAATATGATTTGATATTTTATGATCATTATTAGTTAGTTTTATAATTAAGATGAAAAGAGGGTAATGCA
This sequence comes from Trididemnum clinides, assembly GCA_963675345.1. Classification (NCBI taxonomy): domain Eukaryota; kingdom Metazoa; phylum Chordata; class Ascidiacea; order Aplousobranchia; family Didemnidae; genus Trididemnum; species Trididemnum clinides. The sequence continues at coordinate 9,945,988 of OY776298.1, forward strand.
AGAGTATTTTTCTGAACCTTTTATCAAATTTGGTTGGGATGCAAATACCTTGGTAATCATTGCTTCTCCTGATTGTACATACTCACTGATATGCCCTGTTATTACCTTTGTTCGTGATGCTATTGTTATTAATAAGAGATGCTATTGTTATTAATAAGACTGTATAAAGGTCAGCTGTAGAACCAGCTCTGGTAGATGACAGCCTTTGCAAATTGTTTTATTTTGAGGGAGGAATTTTGTTTTGTTTAGTTTGATCATTAGACTACTTTTAAAATCAATGTGTAAATGACCTGGTATCAACGCATGCGTATATGCGGGCTTGGTACTCGCGGTCTTTCGATGATGATGCGATTGTTTTGAGAGTATGCTTATATCACATGTATTGTTTATCGAAATAGGTTAGAGATACGTACGTTTTGTCAGCCCAGCAGATTTTGATTGTTTCGAAACTTTCAATGATTTACAGATGTGTCTTGTTGGTTTGACTTTCCGCTTATTTTGTTTGCTTAAAGGATCCGCAAACATCTTTATGTGGATCTTGTTACAAAATTTACGACTTGTGACTTAGAATTTTCAAGTGGAATTTCTTTGTTAGATTCAGCTGACTGTCAAGTTACACCAAAATTACTTCAAACATTGAGCGATGATCAAAAAACAGGTCAGAAGTAGATGAGCAAAATTGAAAACGGTAAAATGAAGCGCACATGATTATTGAAAGAGGTCGATCTAAGAAGCAAACTTGAAAAACATTGAATAGGCAGAGGTGTTGAATTGCTTGTCATAATGATATCATCGTATTTCAACTTCAAACAGCATGAAGGAGTCAATGGCACTTTTTGCTGTTTTTCTGGCGAAGCCAATCGACGGTTTGGCAATTTTGTTTAAATGGAAGAGAACTTAACGAGATGACTTTTGGTGTTTGAAAGAAAATTTTTTAAAAAGTGAGATTTTTTTACCAATTTCAAAAGCTTTCGCAAATCTATTTTTGTTTCATTTTTTCCTTGTGCACAAATTAAGAAACATACATCGCATCTTTAAGTCACAAAAACCTTTGTTTTAGGACAGTTTGTGTTTAGACGCGCTATAAATTTGACAGGAGCTTTTGGAAGCAAAATAAATAATAATCTCCTAATCCTACTTCCTAAAACTTTAAGGGCCAAGCAAATGCAATCTGTAATAGATAACTTCACTGTTGCTCACTGTGGTGGAGCACCAACGTAACACTGTGGTATCCATAGGTGGTGGGCATTTGGGCCATGCTTACCTTTTCTTGATGTTTATAACACGATTCCTTTATCAAGCTATTTTTGATTAAAAAAATAAAATTTTGCAATTGCAAACTGAAATCTGATTTTGTAACATTTTTTTTGAACTTTGAATTTTATTCAATTTAATTTCTTTTTTGTTGAAAAGCGATGTAAATATTGCTGTTAAAGCAATTTTATTCTACTTAGGGAAATAAATTTACTTGAAAAACATTAGAAACAAGACTTCAATATCATAATTATAAAAAAACTTCTTGTGTTAAAATATTAAAAAAATTTCAGAACAGTTTGGCCGCTAAATGTTTTTTTGGAAAAGTCATTGAGTTGTCACCTCGCGATGTGCAGATCCCCAGTACATTGCTCGCTAAATTTGGATAAAGCATAGATTTTGCTTGCGTAATGATGAAGTGCACTGCACCAGAATTAGCGGCGCTAAAACAAATTTTGAATGGAGCAAAAATGTACTTTTTAGACTTTCTATTCTTCTGTTTTGATTGATGGCTTTTTTTGCCCACATCGACGTTTATCATGTTTAAAAAATAGCTAGCTTCTTTTCTTGACAAAGTAGAACCAATTCGGGGTAATAAGGTCCTCTCAAATATTTAAAGGTAAACTAAAGGGGCTTGAGCTATCCCCAAGAGAAAAAAAATTGAAAATATTTTGCATAGATTGCTTTATTCCAAATGGCAGACTTTACAACCGGATGTCAAAAAATTTCAAAAAGAATTTTTCAGCACTACCCAAAGAGATATAGTATCTTTGCTCCCCTCCCGTTGACTTCTTTTACGTGCTTCGGGAGCACAAGTACCGGTTATTCCGAGCGCTTCTAAACTTCATTTGTCAGACCTGTATGTTTATTTGCTGTGAAGTTTGCTTTAACAAAAGATTAAAAAGATTGAAATCATGAATTATTGGAGTTCTACTCCCCAAAACCGTTACTATTAACTAAACTTGAGGAAAACTAAAAAAATGTGCCACTGGTCCTTTCCAATTTTCAAAGTGTTTTTTATAAATTTAAAGAGGTCAGCTATTCTTTATCATGCTAGTCTTTCAAAAGCCGGTGATAAGGGAATGGGCTTCTTTGCTTTTGCCTGTCCTTTCTTTTGTTATTTTCCCTCTTTACTTTGAAAGCAACTTTAAGAGTATTGTCTCTGCTTTTCCCTCAAAAAACAATTTATCATATTTCGGTGGACGTTAGTTAGTTTGTTAAGTTTCTAACAAATATAGTGCCACCCATAAAGTATACAATACCTTGAAGGCCAAATTGTAAGGCAGCTGACCCATCTCCGATTTCCTAATCATTTTAACTCCACATTAGAGTGAGCATAGCTAGGCGATCCTAGCTCCAAGTGATATGGAAGTGAGGTACATTCTTGCAAAGTAAAAAGAATATCGTATTTTCCGGAAGTTGTGCTTTTTGATCAAAGTTGCTAAATGAGGCGTAGCAAGGCACTGGCACGTCATTTTGAGGCTGCAAGGGCGTCGCGCCAAGGTTACATCTTTGTATACTCATTTTAGGAAATCAATCTAAGTCGACTTGATCATCCTTTTTTAAAAGGCAGGATATGTTGTGGGTCGATTGAAAATATACGTGGTAATATAGCGTCGGGAATTCATACAAGTTGGGAACCCTTGCTTTAGACAATCTTAAAAGGGGCTGACTTCTTTCACATTTTATGACCTCGCCTACCATGCAACCTCCGTATTTCCTGGTTAGCGGACATTTAGAAGGTAAGGACATAGTCGACACCGAGATCAAGTGAGCCCGGCTGCCGTCTACTGCAAAATAGGTTTAGAGTTCAAATCTCGCGATGACTAAATTGTTGTGCTCTTGGAAAAAGCACTTTATGACATTTTTCTGAGGTTCTTTGCAATGCTTATGGTGAAAATGCATTGTGCTAGCAACAGTAGTAACTCCAAAACAAGTATGAACACAAGTTGTTCTAGTATAGCCGGCAAAAGGTTTTTCTGTAGCCGGAGAATGAAATACGTAAATCGACACACCACATTTAACTTGACTATTCATAAAAAACGCCACATTGCAACTACAGTTTTGTCCAAAAAAATATCTAACCCATGAGTATTGTATATAAGACCTGGGATGGCTTTCACTATTTCAGCTCTATTAGCATAATGTGGTTCGGATATATTTTTGCTTTTGCTTTGCTGGGATGCTGCGCATCAAGTGATGCTTTGTGTAAAGTCGGATATAAAGCAAAGGCTTCCATATTTTATTCAGTGGACAAACTGAACGAAGTCGAATGTTATCAGAATCAAAGCTGTGTATCATTGGCAATAAAGTTTTCTGCATCCGTAATATCAGGTTCAATGTTATTGTTAATTCATCTTTCATTACTTCTGTATTGCAGCGCCTATCTATAAAACAGTCTTCTAAATTTCCCTGCGAGGTTGCAAAGCTGTACTTGAAATATTATAGGAATGCAGCGTGCCGGCAGTACCGGCGACTCCGTAAACCGGATATAGCTCGACGTCACATATTCAAAGATAGACCACAACTTCTTCAAGTGGCAACATTATTCTTTTTAATTGAAGCAACTTTGGTCCGGTATCCAAATCGGGAACTGCCGTCAAGAAATATTTCGGAGGACTACCAAATTTTTTTGCATAGAGTAGTGCCCGCGGTTGTTCGTGATGGAGATCAGGTTGCGACTACGTCATTGTCTGAGAGCAGCAACCGTCTACATCCCTACTATCTTCTCAAAGCTGACCGTCTTTTTTTTAAAGTGAAATTATAGCTAGGTTATAAGTTAAATACTGGAAGACCTCTCATAAAATATGCAAAACTACCAAGAGTCAGCTCAACTTATTTTATTTCGGAGTTAGCTACCTTAATGTTTGTTCTAAATTCACATTATGAAAAATTTTTTGTGTGACCAAACAAAGGTACTGCGACCGTGGGACAATGCGTTGAACGAAGCACGGATCTGGAATGCTGCTCTACTTGTTACTGCAGACGTGATAGATTAATGGAAATGGTTCCGCAAATGCGAAACGTCCATGTTGATTATACAATCAAGTGAGTGCTTCTTTCACGCTTGATCAAGTTACACGAGTGATTTCTAAGTTATTCATTTGTTTGCCACTTCCTGAAAACCTCTGTCTAAAATGGCTGGTAGAAGTAAACAAAGTTGCAATAATTGGCATGGAATGAAATTCTCAATTGGTGTTGCAAGCAGCAATAGACTTGGAACTATACCTTGCGCCCGCTGCTATGATGAGTCTTTCCCCATAGGTTCCCGTACTTTCCGCAAAGAAGCATGAAGCTAAAAGATTCTTGTATTTCAGTACCTGTCGTTCATTTTTCAGCCACAGGTTTTTCTTTGCTTTTATGGGAACAACACCAAAATACGGAAATTTACGGAATAATGGAAATGCAGAAGTTCTTGAGAAAGTACCGAATAAATACAAATTGTGTTATGGAAATCGTAGAAATACATGAATTTACAGAAATCCTAAGTTCAACTTATCTCAATTATTCAATCTCCCCCAATTGAGGGTTACACTTTAAACTCTGATTCACTTCCGTAAATTTTCGTATTTCTGGGATTTTCGTACTTCTTTGGTAACAAGTTTTTCCCTATTTCCTAGGTCAGTGATCCCTTTTTTAGAATGGATTTTTGTATTTTTGCAATTTATATTTAATATGCATTTCCGTTAGTGATTTTGTAATGCAATTTGAATTTTCCGACATTTCCGTATTTTAGTGTTGCCGAGCTATGGTGGCAGATTGAATAAATTTTGAGACTTACGAGTACTTTGGATTTCACTGCGGTGGTGGCACAAAGTTTTCCTATAAAAAAATTAGGAAAAAAGACGTGCTACTGCGGCAGACCAGGCCAAATGTTTAGTTGGTCACTGTTTGAATTCATAAATAAATACGATTTATTGAGGGCTAATATTGTTGTTAGTGTTTGACAATAGAAGTGCTTCTCATCCCAAATGAAATAAACCTTGAAAAATTAAGTCCTATTTCGCATCAGATTTCATACCTGGGAAAATATCAAGTTTAAAACGCGCCTTGCAATGATACAAAACACAATTGCAATTGCTTGTCGATATCAAATCCAACAACGCTACAAACCTGGGCGTTAAGGCAGAAAAGGCGATTCCTACCGCCAAAAACTTCCTCCAACTTCTTCCATTAATTGATGAAACTCACAATTTTTTCCAATTTATAACCTTTTCTCTTTTTAAAAAAAAGATACTCATTGTTCATGTGATGGAGATTTATTTTTACCAAGGATCTCATCCCTGATGCACATATCCCTTTTGCTTTTTCCTCCTTTAATCCGGCAGTGGTATAAACAATTTGTTTTCCCATGCCTATCAGTCATTTTTTCAACTTCATGTCAGTTTAGCCTTTGACTTAACTTCCTGCGAATGTGCAGAAGCAAGGGTGAAAAAGATTTATGAAATTGGTATCAACAACATTTCTTTGATTTATGATGAAACTATTTTGTTTTTTTGCAGTTCTTGCGTTCAGAGCTGCGGCCAGCAAGGAATTCTGCACAGCTGCGAAGAATGCAATGGAGCGTAAAGATGCTTTAAAAGAATTTTCATTTGCTTCTGCCAATCGTGACTGCTTATTTTCAAATTTTTAAGCTTTAGTTTTTAAACATGACGTTCTGTATATTTTGTCTAAGCTATTAGATTTTTCATCAAGCCTATAAACAAATAGCTGCTTTAGAATCCGAAAACATCTGTAAAACGACTGTTTAATAACATCATTGGGTTTTTAATTAATAAACATCTTTTTTGCATAGATTTTACTCAATTGAATTGCTGCAACCCAGACAAAATTTTCTTTAAATCACGTATCTATCGCGTGGGCAACGTTTTGGGAAGGAGTTGCTGTATATACCGAGACGGCTCTGCCATTAGTCTTTTGTAGGATTACATTACAACAAAGCGCGCTTTTCTGCTCCTATGCTTTGCATGTTGTTATTGGACTTGCATTTTTCTGCCTGTACTGATTTGTAAGGCAACGGAATGAAATAATGAAAACTTATCCCAATCATCAAACACAAAATGAGCTGACAGTTAGAGAAGTTGCGAAGAAAACTTACATTCTTCTAATCATCAAAACATGTTGTGGCAGTTGCCACAAACCATAATTTCAACCGAAAGCATAAGCTTCCCTGCAAATGCAGATTCCGCTCGTTCACACGGCATGTAGCTTAAAGCTGTGAGCGCTCAACTCGTACTCTTTCGACGACAAGTCTGACACTTCAACCATCGCACTGCGATGCCGACCACGTAACTAACTTTGTAGTCCATGGCGTAAAACCTTTCCAGTGCACTGTATCTGCAGCGCCGCATGGCTCAAGTTTTGGAAGTCGTGCTCTCCGAAAGCCGACTACGATAAACAATGTTCTTGAACCCCATTAAATTGTGTTTTAGTGAGCAGATATCTTGCGATGTGCGCCACGGCACGAACGGCAATTCAGGTTCATGCTGTCTACCGAATTGAAATTAGGCTAGGGGAAGATGGCAGCCCATTTCGAACCAGTCATGAGTGACTGGTAGCCCCACCACCAACAAGCGGACTGCCACTGGTGGGTACCGAAGAGTCACCTTCTACGACATGCTAAGTTAGCAACTTCACAATTGTAACTCGGGAAAGTACGGGTAGACCATCTATCTGGCACATAAAGGTAAAGGCATTCCGTTAAGTGCCTTGCTCAAGGACACAACATGAGTAGTATATAACGACACTTTCGACCCCTTTTTTGCGGAGGGTTTTGCGGAGGGCTACGTCATTTCCGAACGTGACTTCTGAGTTGATACGTCATTGAACGTGCGGCTACGTCATTTCCAAACGTGTTGATACATGAACTTGTAACAACTTGTAAACACGTGTAACAACTTGTAAACAAATAGTAACACAAAGACAACGTGCATCAACTTGTAAACAAAGACAACATGTACCAACTTGTAAACAACTTAAACAAATGTCAAGACATCTTAAATAAATGTCAATACAAAACAAATGTGAATTCAACTTGAAAAGAAATGTTTATAACAGCTTGTAGATACAACGTGTTCTGTATAATCCTCTGTGCCCTGTCTACTTCATTTTCTGTATCGTTTACTTCATCCTCGATGCCCTGGATACTTCATCATTTCCGATGGCACAACTAAGAACAATAACTTTTGTTCATAACTGTTTCGAAGTTATTAGTGCTGCTGACCTACTGCATTTCTAATACAAGCAGTGGTTACTTTTGATAAATTCTAAATTGAATGATTAGCCTGTGATTGGCAAGTGCTAATGATATTTCAATTAGTTGCTGTAATCTGTCAATCATTCAAGAATGCTTCAGTTATAAGCTACATAAATCTAGAGACCTAAGACCTATAATCGCTGCTTTGATGACCAACTTCCCGCACTGAAAAAATTTCGGGGGTTATCATCAACGGGAGCAATTATACCATATGGTGTTGCTTGTCTTTGCCACGGAATTGTGATTAATAGCGACCAAGAAAAGTACTCGCTGTTACAAAGGTTTGCAGAACATTGACTGTTTTCAGACATACACATGAGATTTCAATGCTACCTGTAAGCTCTGGACAATTTATTGGAAAAACAGGATAAGTGCTTAAATCTTTTTTGTTTGCTGGGTATGTCTTGGGAACGCATTCCCATACCATCCATTGCACCCCAAAGCATCGCTGGTTTCTTTTGGGAAAATACAGCTCCTGTGAAACAACTTCCATATACAGTTGATTCCAGACTAGCTTACCAAATTTTCAGCCTCTCTTATCATTTTTACCTCTCCTTTTCCTTGACATTGAGGCACGACATGAAAGAGTTATGTAGATTTATAATGCAAACCTAATCGACACTGTAGACCAGGCTAAAGTAAAATGGAAGTTTATCCAAAACTCGGCATGAATGCTAATTACGGATTGATGGGCCCATTACCAACAAAGCGCACTGTTGTTCATGAGTACCAGTGCTCTTTCCCAAAAAAATGCTAAATGAGCAGCTTTACAATTCTAACCAAATTACGATTTTGCTGGTCGCCGGCTCCCGTTTTATCTTGTCCCGTTGAAGATACAGTCAAAAAATTACCACTGAGAAACAGTTGGTGTTTTTTTCAAAATTTCTTATAGATCATCTTTTGGCTCGATCTTTAAGTTCTCTTTTTGGATACTAGGTGAACTCACTCTCAAAAAAATTTTTCAAAATTGTTTTACACTTCTAATTTATACAAGAAAGGATTTTGAAAAGCCATCAGCACCAAAAAAGTTTCCACATTAAAAATTTTGCTTTAATCAAGTGACAATTCGTTAAGATTACCAGCGAGACCAACATACATGAGCTAAAAATCTCAGAACGCTATCTAAATGTATCTTAAATCTGAGTTCACTATCTTAAATAGTGTTCTAAGATCCCTTGCTAATACATGATGGCAGTGGCATACGAAGAAAGTTTTCCAGGGGTGGGGCCAAAGTTTCGTCGCAATCGTGTGACGCCACAAATCAACTTTATGGGGAGTGCCAAAGGTACGGAAAATCGAAGTCAAGGGCAACCGCCGAATAATCGCGAAACCCAGCTTTGCTTTTGCTAAAACTGCTTGGTTTTGCTTTACATTTTTTTATTTTTAGGGTCTGAGGGGGAGGCCATCGCACAGTGGCCTCTCCCTCGGTACGCTACTGCATGATGGTCTCGTTGGTGATCTTGGCGAATTGTCTCTTAGATATTGCACACTACTTGAGGGGAATATTGATGCTAGCACTGTAGTTCATCAAGCACAAGGTATTGAAGTGCTCAGCCTTGAAGTACCAAAATTGACTCAACTAATCGACGAGCTCAAGGATTGTAAAATTATTTTTCAATGGTAAAACATTTTGATGTTGTAAACCAATTCTGCAATAGTCAAGTAAAAGTATGCTAAATTAGGCCCATATTCATTATCATCAGTCGTTATGTAAGTCGCTTCAAACTCGTAGTACATATGCACTTGATGAAAAGTTGTTTGTTGAAATCAATGTCAAACCACTTAAATACTATCATATGCATTTGACAATTATTTAGCAAAAGCTGTAAAGTTGGATATTAAATAGAGCCTCCAGCGTTGTTTCCAGACAACACACTGAGATATGTCATAAGACAAAAGAATGAAAATTGAGTGTCATTGGCAATAAATTCAACTGCATCCGTAATATTCCTACAACAAGTACCATGTTAGCGGTAGTTCCTATTTCGTTTACTTTAACTTCTTTGTTGTGATACCTTTCGAAGAGACACTTTGCTTATTTTCTATCCTTAGTCATAGGTTGGTGTAGTAGGCTATTTGGAATGTGATGTCATTACAAGTGCGTAGAATATGATAGAAATACATTGCGCCAGCAAACCTGGCCACTGCGAAGCAGGTATATACACAATTTGTTCAACTGTATGAAAAGAATAAATGTAACTGCCAGGGTTTACCCAGGATTTTGTTTCTACAAAAAGAAGTGTGGGAACGCACAGAGTAGAAGTATAGATCTTCCACTTAGGCCGGTTTGAAGCGGGAACGCCGTTCGCTCGTGTTCCCGCAATACTACATCCCATGGTTTACCAGTGATCAGGAATGAAGATCTGTGTTACAGTGAGAGAGATAAAGAGAAAGCACATCTTTCCTTTTTGCACAGCATACATGACTCAATCAAATAGTTGAATTAGAACAAATTCGAAATCAGTAAAGAAATATTTTAGGTGATGGGAGCATCACACAGTATGATGACATAGACATGACTTAGTGCAACAAATTACCACTTCAGAGACATCCCTTCCCTTCCTTCAAGCTTCGTCTAGAGGTAACCGAATTCGTTTTAACAGCAGCAATAGTTCTAATCTATTTAAAATGAAGATGTAAGGTTTTTGCTGCCGCTCAAAAAAGTGATGAAGATGGTCAAACTTACATTTCTGCTTCTTTACATGCCTCCACTGTCATCGCCTAAACCAAGGGCGAGGCATGGCAAACGACATGCTCTTCTCTCTCTCTCCTAAATCTGACCCTAAATCTGTGTATTCTCTTTTCACTCTGTCGCAGGCTTTTTTCCTCCCCTAACTTCCCCAACTCTTTCTCTTCCAGGTAGTTGGTTTTGGTCTTCGCTGATTACCTGAGATCCCACTTTTCCGTTTCTCAGCCAAAGGCTTTGCGTAGCAAAGCCAGAGGCTACCTGTACCAGCTCTGCCAAGCCACATGTTCTAAGGAGTCTCATTCGTCTTTCTGCTCCTCCTTATCCGCTGCATGCTTTCTCGTGGCTTCCATACAAAATTCTCCTCATCCACTGCCACAGGCCCAGACAAAGTTGCCTATCCCATGCGAAAGCACCTTCCTCTCTCTGGCAAACACATTTTTAATCTTTTGTAGCTTTTGCATTCCTTTTCTTCCATCTGAAAGATATCTTCTGTTATTCCTATCCACAAGACGGGAATGCCTCTTGACTCGCCTGCTTCCTTCCGGCCTATCTCTTTCACTTCCTGCGTCTCAAAGCTTTTTGTACGCATCATTCTATTGCGTCTACTCTTATTTCTGGAATCTAACTCCATTCTCTATCCCCGCCAAACCGATTTCCGCCCTGAACGGTCTGCTCTAGACCAAATTCTGTACCTTTCTCAGTCCATTTCGGATGGGTTCAACAAAACCAAGCCTGGCTCTTGGACTATTGTTGCTGTGATTGACTTTTCTAAGGCTTTCGACTATGTCTGACATCCCACCCTTTCCCACAAGCTTATTTCGGCTCACCTCCCTCCTTGCTTTGATCGTTGGACTCAATCTTTCCTTTCTAATAGGCATGCTTGCGATCAAAATCACAAAAGTCACTTCTTTTGAGTCAGTCGAGGTGTTTTGCAAGGATCCGTTCTAGGCCCTGTACTTTTCCCTCTTTTTATTAATGATCTTCCTGCTTCTCTGCCTTCTTCCGTAAGCTGCTCTCTTTACGCTGACAACCTGGCCATTTGGTCCTTCTCTACCTCGGTACCTGCTGCGGTGGAGGCTACACAAGGAGCGCATATTCGACTGGCGCGCTGGTCTGAATACACGTGTCTTCCTCTCAATCTTAGCAAATGTGAGGTCTCCTTCTTATCATTGGATCCCCACAAAGCTAACCTCTAGCCCAACCTCCTCTTATTCAACTTCTGTCTCCGTTTCAATCCCACTCCGACTTTCCTTGAGGTCACGTTGGACCGCGCTCTTTCGTTTTCTAAACATGTACCTTTTCTGAGGGCCAAGTTCTTCCCTCGCCTCAAGACCTCACTCTGTATATCTGCTTCCTCATGGGGCCCCTCTCTCTTTTGTATAAAGCTTTTCTTTGGCCCCTTCTCACTTATGCTTTACCCGAATGGTTTTCTTTTCAAAGCGTTACTATTATTACCAAATTGGAATGCCTTCACCGAACGTCTAGTCGCGCCATTACCGACTGCCTCTCGTCATCCTCTATTCCACTTCTCCTCTCAGAGGCGCTTCTAATTTCCTTACGAGTCACCCGGACTCATTTCACCCTGTCATCTAATGAGCGAGTCCTTCGTCTCCCAACCTTGTTCCCATTTCAGATTTGGTCAGACTTGCAGTGAAGCCAAGACTCTTTGGATCCTTCTGGAGAGCTTTTGTGTCCATTCACCCGCTTTTGCTTTCTCCTACTTCTCATGGGGAGGTTCTCTTTGCATGTTTTTCTTCTCCTTCTTGGAAGCTGCTTTCCTTCACTCTGGAGTCCATTTTTTCCTCTTCATACACCCGCTCTGATACCCCCCTCTCTCCCACCAAGATGCGGCTCTTGCTTACCTTGACTCTCTCTCACCTAACAATCTGGTGACTGGCTCTGAGGCGGCTCTGGCGTAGTTGGCAACTGCTCGCTTTGTGGCACCGAGGCCACTTTTTTTGGCAGGCCCAGCTTGCTCGAGTTTTCTGATGAACGCTGCGCCATTCTGCAAGCTCTCCGTTGGTTTCAGAAGCACCAAGAAGCCTGGCATTTTTTCTCCGATTCTCGCCCCGTCCTTGTCACTGTGTCTTCTCCTCCGTCTTTCTTTTTACCTTAATCTCTCTGGCAGATCTGGCAGGAAATGTCCTCTCTCTTCTCTTATTTTATCAGGCTACAATGGGTCCCGGACATTTATTCTACTCTTTTAGTCTCTCCCTCCTCTTCTCTTTTGTATCCACTCTTGTCTTTTTTCGGACTACAGGCGTACTGCCTCATCAAATTCTTTGACACACAGGTTTCCTCGATTTTCACTAAGGCACTTGTACTCGCTAGCCACGCTCGCTGTGTTCTCTCTCCTCTCCGCTGCAAAGAACACAGCCATCTGTTAAGCTCTTATCTCTCTAGAATTGAAAATCCTTCATGCAGCGCCTGCGGCGATCAGTCCCAGGACACCTCTCATCTCACTTTGCACTGTCCAGCTACGGACTCTTTGAGCCGCTCGCTCTTCGGCGACTCTTTGTCTCTACGACATCAGGCCCACGGAAGTTGCCCGGCTTCTGGGGTTTTATGGTCTTCCATCATTCCCCCATCCATCGGAAAGTGTTGGGTAAGAACATCAACAACAACCACAACAGCAACAAAATGGTGTTTGTAAAACGCGTCCTATCTCACATGAAATCGACCTGTTTTAAATTTGTGGTATAAGCCTATTTCCCACAAAGAAAATAACTGGGTGAGGTGTCAAGTTCAAACATTGGCTTGAAACGATACAAAACACAACCTATTGTGGCTTTCCTTAAATCGAACAATACTACCAACCTGGGAAGTATAAAAGTGAAGGGGCTTTTTTTCCTTAAGCAGCTTTTTCCAATCTCCTTCATTAAAAAGAGTTGTATTCGTAAATGACACTCACAATTTTTCCAATATGTGGGGTGCTTCCTTTGGGCTTTGTTTAGTAGACTCATCTTGCTCCCATAGGGCTTTATTCTTAATCATAGACTTCTTCCTTGTGGCGTATGCTTCTCTTGTGCCATCCCATGCTTTAATGTATCAATAGTATAAACAATACATTTTTTATGCAAGTCACTTGTCTTTTAACTTGTGGAATTTTAAACTTTCACCAAACTTGCTGCGCATGTGCAGAGGAGAAAGTAAAACAGTTTACAAAGTCATTATTAACAATACTTCGTTGAGAAGAAACTATTATATTTTTTGCAGTTTTTGAATTCAAAGCCACACGACATTTCTACACAGCTGTACATGCCCGGCACAAATGGGTATGGCAAGCTATTGGCCAGAATAAAGCTCTTTCTTGTAATCTCTGATGTTCCCGGTTCAGTAAAACGAAGCAAACGGTGCAAAGCAAATGTCAAAGACACGAGCCTCATTCACAGCACGCCGGTTTACGAAAGCATTGATACAATTGTTTGTACTGCGTCTTTACGAAACATAGTGAAACGTCCTTGGCTATCTAGATGACGAAACAATAGTGTATGTAAATATTGTTACAATATTTGGCAACATTTAATGCTTTAAATCTAGTTTGCGTAGCCAATCTGTGATTCGAACCCGCGTTGTGTGGTTATTGTGTTTGTTTCTCTTGAGTTATCGTCTTTTATTGATTAGTCGTTGGATTGGCGAGGTTGACCCTCGAGCGACGCAGTAGTAACTGCCTTGTTAACACATCTTTACATTATTCTCAAGTAGACACGTTGCAAGAAGGATTACGTTGTTTGTAAAGCCTGCACGTTTGGGTAGAAGTCAAAGGACTATCAAAGAAGCTCGTAGATGCCAATGTAGAGAAAAGTTGGTTGAGCTGTTTCTTTGTTGATTGATACTGTATTGGAGCTGTAGTAAAGAAGAAAGTACTTGGGGGTCAAAATAGTTTGAAACCGCTACGCCGCTACAACGCTAACTACGCTAAACTGCTGCACAACTAACAACGCCAACGTCGCCGAAGCCAATCCATCTGTTTTTTCCCATTTGCTTATCATTTTCATTATTTCCATTTTCAGTTTTGCGTATTACCAATAAAGATTTATCAAAGAATTTATTCAAGAAAGTCAGACAATAACAGCGTGACGAGAGGAAAAGCGCGTTTCATCTATTTACAACTTCAGCTTCACTGCAATCTGCCTCGGGTTCGGAGACTACCCCAAGGGTCTCTGCTCCACGAACCCGTTACAGTGTATGCCTTATTTTCTGATAATTTGATTGATGAAAAAAAAAAGCAGCCGTAGTTCGAAAACTTCTCTGTACTTCATGTCCAAGTGAGCTTCGACGTCGCCCACCTCCTTTCAACAAAAGTATTAATGGCAATACATCACCGGCAGGCTTGATTGGCCCAAAGTCCTAGTTTCTGTCTGAAGATAGGAGAGGCCATATGATAGAAAGGGTGGCGCAATTACAGGGGAAAAAAGCAATGGGTCCTTAAAACGGTGTGACCGCAGGAAAATCATGAAAATATAAAAAGGTCTTCACGTCTGTTTGGATTAAAAAATTATCGAAAAAAGGTCTTTACGTCTGTTCGGAGACCAAATTGGATCAAAATCTCGATTTCAAAAAGTTTTCTCTTCTCCAAAAAATAACGCTCTGCTTTGTCTTATAAATTTGTTTTATAAATACGCCTGTGGTTGTAAATACTTTTGAAATCATATTTTTGGAAATAGAAATTTACTATTTATTCTACCAAAGCCGGTGTTTATCTTGTATATTTTGGGATAAATTGTTTTTAGGTGGGCAAGTAATGAAAAATAGTTCACAAAAAGTTGTAACATGTTTAACTTTCTAAAAGATATCCCGTGGTAGGTACACGGTTATAAAAGATCATACAATCTACAAAGCATCATTTCACATTCTAGTTTACTCGCTCAACAGCTACCGGTATCTACAGTATTACAAGCATCATGCGAATTTAAGTTCTTATTTAAATGGAACTTAATTGATACCGGTAGACACATATTGGTGAAGGTTCAAGTTCTCCCTATATCTCTCAAGTTCTCCCTATAAACAAACCTCAAATACAGATCTGCATAAGGGGGAGGGCAGCATGGCCTACTAGAAGAATACGGCCGAATCAGTCACATTCTAGCAGCGATTTCTAAAAGGTCGGCGTTTTCTCCAAGCCAACAACCACATCGCGCAGTGAGTGTGCGTAACGCGTCTGGGGCAAACTCATTTCGCACATCCACGTAATATAATTCAGTAGACACGCGCATGGAATTAACTGCACAGTTAGAAATAAAGCAATTAGAGTATTCAGTTTTGTCAATTTGTTTGTTACATGTTAGATTCAGTAGTATGTAGCTTTCAATATTTATGAAATAGTTCTTAGTCAGTGCAAGTAAAAGAGCAGAATTGTCACAAACTAAGAGAAAGTTACGTTTAGGTCAAGGGCTGCTAATGTGAAGGCAGTGACAATGAGAAGAGTATTTTTATTTAAACTTAACACAAGTTTGCACTACCTAAAATTATTCAAGCTTTTTTTGCTTGGTGTAAACTGTCAAGAATTACTAGTATAAGTTATTCTTCTGGTTTGAAAATTATGTTTATTGGTGTTCGACGTTTGGACAATCGGGATTGGAATGATATAAAAAATTAATGAAATCAGAATCCAACATTATGAGCATATAGTACATAACGTACGTATTTGCGACAACTTGTACTTTATCACCACATTTTATGTCGCTTTTATAACAGGGTAAAAGTACCTATTAATTCCAAGAAAATTGGGTGTAAAGCTTGCTTCCAACAGAGTGCAATTACGGTACCGTAACTTCTTTAAGCAAAACTGCTGTGTAAAGATGTTATTGGTAACTGAGAGACAGACTGTGACTTGCAGTCAGACACAGTTGTTGGTTAGTTTAGTAAAGAAATTGCGTTTGTGTTTAGACTAAGCCTCTATAAACTTGATAACAAAATATTTCCAGTGTATTTTGTGTAATCATGGAAAATAAATGTGTAGTGCATGGTCATAAACCTGGTTATTTATCGTCTGCATCCGCTGAAGAAAAAGTTTCTTCTTTCACTTTTCCATTCGATAAACCAGATTTGTTATCAAACTGGATTACAAATTTGCAAATCGATCGAATTGGACAGCAACAAAATATTTAGTAATATGCATAAAGCATTTTGAAGATAAGTTTGTATTCCAAGGTAAAGGAAAACAAAAAAATCTGAAGTGGAGTCTCAATCTAGTTCCAACAATTCATTCTAAAGCTGCTTTAGAAAAGCCGTCAACTTTACCAACAACAAGCACAAGCCGAAAACCCCCAAAAGAAAAAATATTTTAAGAAGATGAAGCTTTTAAATATATGAAAGCTAATAACATTTTGAGCTTTGATGAATTAGATTCTAACTACTGCCCGTCAGGATTCCAAACCTATACAACAGACAATTACATATTCTACTGATGGCGTAGTGGTTAGAGCGTCTGCTTCGCAGTCGGTAGACCTGGGGTTCATTCCCCTTGTCGAGTCATACCAAAAGACTTTAAAAAATGGTATCTATAGCTTCCCTGCTTGGCGCTCGGCATTTATGGGAGGTTGTGGAGAACAAGCCGGCAAGTTCGCTTGTTGTGTCCTTGGGCAAGGCACTTAACGGGATGCCCCCGCCTTTATGTGGAAGACAGGTGGCCCATAAACCTCGAAAAAGGCAACTCCCAAGCGAGTGCGGACTTCCCATCCAAAGTATAGCGATACAATTCGCTTTCTCGTGAATGGAGGATAAAAATGGCAAATAAAACAAAAAAACAAAACTACTATAATTTTGTCTACAATGAAAAAACCGGGTTTCCTTCCATAAAAGAAGCAATCAAAATTGATTCTGAACTTTACGTTTAGCTTTAAATCTGTGGTTGTCCAGTTCCTCTTTCAGCGTGGCTCGTGAAGGGCAGAAATGGAAAGAACACTCACTGTAGCATGCTCCGAAATATTCCTGGCTACTTGCAAAACACAAGCGCGGAATCATCCACCTCAATCATGAATGATTTGCTGCAGATACAATATTATATGCCCAAAGGTCGTTTCCCGTTTTCGGCTGAGCTAATGAGGTATGCTCTATTACTTCGTTACACATCTGCCCAATGCTACAAATATTTGCTGAACCATTTCCCACTACCTTTATTTTCCACGTTAAACAGACCCAAGCAAGGTGGCTGAGATTCCCTAAAAGCTCTCATAGTTCTTCAAAGAGCTAGCAAGATTTTAGATGATATACATTACTTGTAATGGCAAATGAAATGTATCTACAAAAATCAAAAAAATATGGTGTCAAACAAGTTGCAGTCTATAGCAAAACTGCAGACAGTGACACTGTTTCGACCTATCAGGTCTCTTCAGTGCAGTTGGTGACCGACAAGAAGCTAGAGGCTTTTAATAAAGCATAGCTTAGACCGCCACACTTGCGGGATCTATACTAGATCCACTTGGTGGATGGTCTGTCAGTACTCTGCGAAGCCGTATCACTCGTGAATGAGTGGCGGTTGTCGCAGGTGCACTAAGTCTAGCAACTGCTAGAACAATAGTGCTGTCACAGCCTAGTGGTCACAAGGTCTTACATGTATAGTAATGCAAGAGGCTAGCGATGCACATAGCAAAACTGCAGACAGTGACACTGTTTCGACCTATCAGGTCTCTTCAGTGCATCACCTCTAGCTTCTTGTCGGTCACCAACTGCACTGAAGAGACCTGATAGGTCGAAACAGTGTCACTGTCTGCAGTTTTGCTATGTGCATCGCTAGCCTCTTGCATTACTATACATGTAAGTTGCAGTCTGTTTTCTATTTTGAAGCAAACTTCAGATGCATTTATTCAAACTTTGAAAGCTCAATCAAACCTGATTAGTGAACTCCACGACGACGAATTTGCATTTGTAATTCCCAGAAGGTTTCAAAATGATCCACTCGAAAAACGCTTTGCTCAATATCGGCAGATGAATGGGGGTCGATTTCTGGTCAGTATGTGGGGAGTGGAATCTTCTGAAAAGATTTGGCTGATTCGATCTCTAATTTAAGAAGACATAAACTTTTGGAATGAAGATATCCAAATCAAAAAGTCCGTAATACAGGACTTTCTTCAACACATTGCACATAAGGATGTTGAGCTATCGTCTGTAATTTTGAAAGAAGATAGTGAAGAGGCTGCCTACATCATTGCTGGCTACGCAGCAAAAAAGTTGACGAAGCGATTAAAATGTTGCTAATGTAGGACGATCTTGACAGGAACTGACACAGAAATGCCGTATATTCAACTATTGTCCCGTGGAGGATTAATAAAACCATCCTCAACTTTGGCCAATATTTTCTGTAAAGGTTTTGCTGTTTTAGATGCAGCAGACTCTGTCATTTAGCAGCATCCAAAAGTCCCAGCCAGATATGCTGCTAAATATGTACTCAGCGAACATTTAAACAAAATCAATGTTGGGTGCAACGATCATCATGTAGAACGGTGCAAAAAGTTTTCTATCAAAATCATAGTAAATGTTTTTACAATAATAATTTTTTACAATTTCATCTGACCAAGTCAGAAAAGAAATGTTGGCTGCATTCAAGAAACAACAACAATATTAAATCAATTGATATTGTGTAAATTGCATTGTGAGTAACTGTGACTGCGAGTTTTCAATTTTTTTATCAATATTGCTGTAACTTTGCTCTATTATGCTTATATTTTACTTTCACAAATGTTGGTACAAATTCTTCCACATTACTGAAGATGCTTTTGCTGTTGCGCTGTGAAATGCAGGGTGTCCATAAAGTCCGTGTGCACTTTAAAAGATTTATAACTTTATTTGTATTTGCAATAGAAATAATCTGTAAAAAGTGTTATAAAGTTTCATCTACCTAGTTTTAAGTGCAGTTATTGAATGATTCTTTACCACAAAATTGGAAACAGTGTTTCAACTGATACAGTGTTTCTACAAAATGGAGCTCCTTGCCACTTTGCTCTGCATATTAGACAGTTTCCAAATCTAGAATTTCTTAAATGATGGATCGAAAAGGGCGGACCATTTTCTTGGCCTCCACATTTGCCAGATTTCACTTCATTAGATTTTTTTATGGAGACATGTAAAAACAATTGTGTGCGTAACCAAACCTAGTTCATTACAAAATTTGAAAGTTAAATCAATTAATGTGATTTCGGGTATTACTGGTTGTACTGATCTGCTTTGATGGTTAGATACAAGCTCATTCATTTTACAGAACTTCGATAAGAATAGGAGCTAATAAAGTGATATCTGGTGAAAAAACAGCTTAATTGTGATGATACTATATCACAAAGCACTTAAGAAATCAGCCACAACAAGACTAGAATATAATTCTTAGAAAGTAATTATCTCTTTCATTCCTTCTGACTACACCCTTGTCGGACATTTACATGGTCTATTTATTTTGAAAGAAAAAAAGGATCAACTAATCATATTCTCACAATTTATATAAGGGTGCTTCACAAGTTTTTGATGTGTTGAAAAATCTCTGAAATCTTTAATTTAATGAATTTGTTCGGGGCTGCTTCAGTTTGTATCGTAAATATGCTGTAGTGTTACATAATAGCAATTGCATCGCCATAAATTATGTCTGGTTTATTCTAAAAAGCAAAATATCAAAATCGGAAAATGGTGGCTGAAGTCGAAATGTTACGCTTCTGTTCTGTTCAGCTTAAGTAATCTCCATACAGTGTAGATCTTTCGTCTCTTGATTTGACCTTGTGGGAAACGGCTAATTAAAATGTGCACAAAGATAATGCTCTTCTTTGGCCAGCTAATGATCAGTTGAAGCATAGACACAAAATATTCAAACCGACAGGAGTTATTGCGTTTTTGAAAATTTTGCCGTATAGCTCAATGCTTGTGCAAAATGTGATTTTTGAATATTTGCATAGAACATTGTTGCTGGTGATCGGTTGATTCCAAATCTAGAACTTTTTACATCAAAATGTTTTGGAATTATAATTTCATGTAAACCACTTCTTGTTTTGTAAAGACTTCAAAATCTTACAGAATTATAGCTAGAGTACAACATTAAAATAACTTTATATCAAACAAGGAGAAGTAGCCTACAGGATATTGAAGGCCATCAAAATCGTTTTACTATTTAGTACTGAGCAAATGTACGGTGAAATCAAGTGCTTCCAATACTCCATGTGTAGGCGAAAAAAGCTTAGGCTTAAAGAACGTTCTCGGTAATGAAAACCTGACTTATTGTCGATAGATGAATATGTATGTAAAACTCACATCAATTCAAACATAGGAATTGAGGGCCAGAAATCGGCCAGTAGAATTAACTAGGATCTACTGTCTTAAGTTCTGAGCTTGCTGCTTCAAGACCTTTCTTTGCTAGCTCCTTGCAGGCATCTTTGTGTTTCTCGCAAGTGTCAACGGCAGACTTGCCACCATTTACAACTAGATTGTAAATACTTTTGGAAGCAGAAGAGAGATGACCCCAAACTGCTTTGGAAAATTTTACGAATTTAAGTTTCAGGTTTTTCCACCAATCCCTGAGACCTTCAACGTTTCCCTCGTCCAACATTTCATTCAATTCATCAAGCACCACTGACATCTCATCAAGTGAGTCCAGTAAGTCGTCATTGTAGTTGTTTATTTCAGCTGAAACCATGCAAAGTCTGTTTTGATTTTTATTCATTCATTAATGCGTGTGAGTTCAAGTTTTTCAGCTAGTTTTTACTCAGTTTAAGCCACAACGAAGACTAAACCAGTATGCCCCACAACTTGTTTACCATTTACAGGGAGAGGAATTATGCTAAGTGCCAAGGACACAACAAACTTGCTGTCATGTTTTTCATATTAACTTTTTCGTCGTGAACAAAGAATATTGTATCTAACCATTGTTGCAAAGGCCATTTTTTTATGAAATATTTTGTAGGCACATAATCCCATCGTGGTTAGAACCCGCCAATGCATAGAAGATGGAAGTTTGAACCACCACACGATCGAGGCCGCTATTCATTTGGTAATTGCGTAGTTTTTATGGAAACAATACATTGGTCGAAATTAGTCAATAAATCACGCAAGCTTCGATTCCCAAAAACCGGACATACTGTATACGAGCGTGTTAGTTGATATCATTGCAACCACCGCATCTGATTTGGTCTAATCGTGCCTTTAGTTATATCTTTTTTAATGATTTTGCATGCTTACCTGCAAATCACAACTGCGTAATCAATGCGGTTTGCGTAGTTTGCCTAGCGCATCTCTCTCTTACTTCGCCTTGCTTTCCGACGTGACACTACAATCCATATGAATGTCTTTGTTCCACTAGCTCACTAGTAGTAGTTTTTTTGTTAAGGAAGCTGGACACTTGCTTGAAATTATTTCTAGTTTACCGACAGCATTTGTATTTTATTAGCTAGAGTTTGTATTGGAATTAACGACAATTCTATTTGATCCAGACTTGAGTATAGCTAGTGATTGTATTTGTAACCTAACTACAACAATTGTGTTTCTGGATCTATTTCAGCTCGTCACTTTTGTAAGTAGTTAGTTTGTTAATTAGTATTTAGATTCATTCACGTGAACACATTGTTTGTTGTTTTATGTTTTAGGGTTACGTCAATAAATCATTGAACGTCACGAAGCGAGTTTTGAACAGGAGCACGCGGGGTATGCCCGAATCAACATCGAAGTGTGAATTCAATAGTCTACCGGTTGTTTTCTTAAGTAACTACCGAACCGTAAAATTTTTAAACTTTTTGGTCGTTTTGTCCAGCGTTTGTTTGTGTGTGTGTGGGAGAGCATGTGGATTGGGGTCAGATATTACATAATTGTTTTTACAACTACAGGGACAAATTCTCTCTTTTAAAGAAACCTCAAAAATTGGAATCAGTTGGGTCTTAAATGACCCGTATTCAAAACTGGTTTGTGATATCGAGATGAAAAAGCAAATTATAAAAGACTATGTTTAGAAGTATGTCTGCTAAACTGTCATTTCTTAATTTAATATCAACCGGGCCCAATTTCCATTTCTCCTTAGAAAGCGACTGATAATCAAAACAGATAAACTACAATAATAATTACACTTTACCCGTCGCAAAAGCAACTCCAACCAAGAGAAGAAGTATGGCAAGCTTCATGATGATCTTGTTTTGATAATTTGCTTGACAACAAAATTTTATAGACTTTGATTATGATTTCGCTCAGATTTGCTACGATTTTATACTTTTAGAACGGAAGAGCACGT
Organism: Trididemnum clinides; assembly: GCA_963675345.1. Taxonomy (NCBI): domain Eukaryota; kingdom Metazoa; phylum Chordata; class Ascidiacea; order Aplousobranchia; family Didemnidae; genus Trididemnum; species Trididemnum clinides. Next base: position 9,968,380 of record OY776298.1, read on the forward strand.
CAATTACCAGAGCATGTACTCCATTTTAAGGCGAAGAATGTCAGTCTTCGGCATATGATAAATAACTTTTTATGTTTTTGCACCGATGCTACGTTAGTGTTGTTTCAATATTCATAACCAATGTGCTTTGTGCAACCGTTTCTTCAGGGCTAAGCCATAGATGAGTTTAAGAATTGCTTACAAAGAATTTTTCGACTGGAAAGTGCATTAACTTAGTAAATTTAAAAGGAATCTAAGTCCAATCATAAATTTCCGTTTTGGGGTAAAACCAAAGTAAAAATCTTTCTACACTAGTCGTTGGCACAAATACAAACAGTTGTATACGCAGGGGGCTCCTATACACGCACCTCCCATCAGAAACAACAAAATGTTTATTTTATCTATTATTTGCCGAATATAATTCTCTCCCACCCCCCTCTTCAGGAAATTGTGGGACGTGATTGTCGGCTGCCAGGATTGTAATAGAAATGTGAATTTGGCGAAATTTTGCGCTGTGGTTGGTCGATCTTCAAAAAATAAAAAGATTATCCACCTATTCGTCGGCAAATTTTGGACCACTCCCGACATCGATCATCAAAAACTTTACAGGTCAACACTGTCTCATCGCGCACAATTTTGAGCACTGCGTTCATCGTGCGTCAATTTCCACAAATAAATGTCTCGTATCCTCTCCTCATGAAATTTCTGCATACGACCTTGAATGGAAACAAACTAAAATGTCTTGTTTGTTGTTAATGCTGCATCCTCAATGAATTTGCTCATTAGTTTGCTTAGTGCAATTGTATCCGACTATTCTTTATATTCAGATCGACTTGAAAAATTTGTGTTTACTTATGATCAAACAAGCAGTGACAAAGTCACCAAGAAAAATCTGTTTTGTTGCCATTCAGGCCCGTTCCTCGGGATTAGGAAATGAAGAAAAACCATGGAGTCCAAAAAGTATGCCAACTTCCCACGGCTTGAATCACGGATTGTGGAAAGATAACAGACTGCCAAAGAGAGTGTCGCATAAAACATCGGTCTTGGAATAAGACAAAATGAAATGGGAAAGAGTCCTGAATTGGGTGACCGCAGACATTGTCCAGAGCATGATTGCACCAGTTCTGGTGAGATAAGCAGTTAAAAGAAAGTTCAGTCCGTTGCAGCGAAAGCACAAAACGAACGACAACGAAAAACATGTTCTTCAGTGGAGATTGAGGGAAACATTTTGGCAAAACATGTTGAGAAAACAAAATTTCTCTAGTCAGATAAAACAGGATTGGATGGATATGATGACAGGAAAAAGCTTCAAGTGACAAGTGATTATAGTGCACTTCGTGTGGCTAGCACATCTGGCGTGTCGATGCTTCAAAGAAATGAATGACGAAGGTTCTGGTGCAACCTGAAAATAGTGAAAAATGGGAAAGTGAATAGCTTCTTTCAAATACCAGAGATTGTGAGAAAAAATATAAGATAAAACGAACAAAAAAGTAAGGAAGTAAATAGATTCTCTAGGGAAAATTCATTTTATACAGTAGTATGTTATAATTATTAAGAGTGAGATTATAACGACTTTTATGGTGTAGTGCACCGAGGTCACGAAAAATATCCAGATTGGCCTGCAACCGAATGTTCATTGATGGAAAGCTCTTGTGATGTTTGGCACGAGTCAGATGATAAAAAAAAGGAGAGAGTTTTGAGACCACTTTGTTTTAACCAAAACTCTTTGTGGGAGCCCCTTTACGGTAAGTTGTAGGGGGTCCTGAAGCTCTTGTTCCAATCAAGCGGTATGTAGAGATTGCTGCTGATCGTCAGCAAAAAATCCAACAAGCGCATTAGTCGCAGCTACTCATGATTTCAACCCAATCGAGTAAATTCGCTCTACTTGCCTGACTGATTTGCTGAGACTCCTATATCCAGTGGTACAATTTGTAGCGAGCAATAGCGCATGCCGTGAGTCAGGATTAAGAGCGAACTACAATTGCACGCTAGAGGACTTGCCTGCTCGTGAGTTTGCAATCAAGCATCCATTATTAGGTGTGCAAATTTAACTGGAAATTTTCAGCATCTGACACTAACCAATTAATTGGAGATGCCACCTCTAACTATTTCAAGATTCATGAATAGGCTGCTACACAAATTCAACTTACTACACTTGGCTTTATTTGCCTGATTATATACTTTAAACTTTTCTAATTTTGCAAGATTTGTTTGCTTCACATTGTGTATACATCGGCTTCCCTGGCATGTGGCCTAACTACGAACTGGATTAATGTCATATCCAGGACGGAATGTAACACCCAGGACACAATGTTATGCGGAGCACATGCCCAGAACAAAGCGTCATACAAAGGACACACTGTCATACTCGGAACACAGTGTCATATCTAGACCACAATGTCATACCTTGATCACCTCATTATAATTAAGATACATTACAATGCCCAGTCCTGTGGGATTTATAAAATCCAAGCCACAATGTCATTGGAAGAACGCATTGTTATAAAAAGGAACATTATATCATATTCAGAACACAATTTGTCATCCCAGGACACAATGGCATACCTACTACTCAGGGCACTACATCATGTTCAAGATTAAATGGTAAGCCCACCAGTGTATTATGTGTTTCCCAAAAACTGTAGCGTATTTTCATGGCATATGGTATGGGTAGAGGGCTGCATCAAATTTAATTAGCCTACTTACAATTTGTACCAATCAACTCTCAAGTAAGAAAAGTGCCTCTTTGAGCGCGATTGATTTGCCACGATTGAGTGCCACTTTTTTAGCATCGATGCGAGAAATAAGTATTGGTTCTAATATTAATATTTAATGCTACTATTATATGTTTTTGTTGTATACGCAGTGGTGTCGATATAGCAACACTGTACAGCATGTTTCATAAGTTGCTCATGGATTTTATTTTTTCTTTTCTCTGCAGGTTTAAGATGTAGAGGGTTAATCTTGTGCCATGGCCTTCTTCCGTGACTGAAAATATTTTAAGTGGAAATTTGAAGTTTTCCGTTTGTTTTCTTGAAGTGCCATGCTTACTATAGAACAGAGATGCAAAATTGCTGCATGGATGGGGGTGCTTCAAATCTGTAACTGCAGTGCAGCGACGATTTCGAGCACTCTGAGAATCTCATTATGCACCACACCAAAACACCATCTTCAACACCCAGAGGAAGTTCATGAAGACTGGATTTGTGATAAATAGATCTCGTTCAGGAAGATTACGAAGTGAGGAGAATGTCACAGTTGCCAGGGAAGCTTTTGATCTCAGTCAAGGAAAGTCTATTTCGAGAGCGTCTTTAGAATCGAATATCAGCCCTACTTCAATCCAGCGAATTTTCACGCGTGAGCTCATTTTCTTTCCCTACAAGATCCAGGTTGTCCGAAAGCTTGAATCTCAAGATCATGACAAATATGAGATAGTTTGATTGTTTTCTGTTGCTGCACAAACGTGCGTTTACTTTTGCTGCACTGTAAGTTGGATCAATTTCGTTTTGACAAGAAAATCCCTAGTAGAACTTTGTTCCTTTTATTGGGTAGTATGTATTTTTACTTAGTTGTGGATTTTGAATTGCTCTAACTGAGTTTTGCCACAATATAAGAATTATGCTAAGACTGTTGCGATCGAAGAAGGAGCGAAGGCTTTGCAGTTTCTCTCGGGGTATTTCGGTCTGGTTTTCGTTTTTTGAGGACTGCGTAACGAGATGTTGAAAGTCACAGATGATGGTTGCTCAATACGCGAATCAGTCGAAAAGTACCGTTGTGATAAAATGACAGTGAAAACATTTTTTGATAAATGTGCAACAAATGCTCAAGTTAACTTTAAATACAAAGAAGTTTCTAATTGTCATGCTGCGTTTGATACAAAGTAGCGAATGAAATCGTTGACCATATTCAATCTCTTGCCGACCGATTTCACGGCATTTTACTGCTAAAATGGCGTCCACCTGCGTGTGAATTTCCGCATCAAATAAGCTAAAAACTCGAAAATTGGAACAGATACAGGAAAGCAAGAAACGATTATTAGGTACCATTTGAAGAGAGGAATAATCTTGCGGTTCGACCTACCAGTAACTTGAATATATTTAGCCGGATAAAAAGTAAATAGCTCAGATCGTCGATTATAAAACAATTTAATATTGAAGATTTAGCGTTATGTTAGTTATGGAAAATACTAAAGCAATTTTTGTTTACCTTCGTGGTAGATTGAAGCTGTTCACACGTTTCAGCTAAATTGCCTAACTGGCTCCTTGACTGAGCACGACTTACCCGACTCATTGTGTTACATGAACCATTTTTACATCATATTTGATGCCTGGCAACATTATTCACACCAACTAAAATGAAACTATTTTCGCCTGCAATGATGAAATCAAGCATTGTAATCACGGTGGACCATTTAAAATTTCGAAATTGCAAACAAAACAAGCCCAATGTAGATTTAGGTAAAAATGGGCTCAACTAATCCGGATCTCTCCTACGGAGAAGAAATTTGTCTAGGGATCATGGAAAAAGCATTGGTACCAGCGCTGAGTTATGGAGGCAGGTCAAAGTTGGTCGTTTGGCTTCGTAGTCGTGCGGGTATTCGTAAAGTGAATTAATCAGTAGCGACCAGTCATGCGATTGGTTTGGGCGGGTTGCTCGAACGGATAAACCAGCTGCATGCAGCCCGAGAGCTTTATATGGAAGGCCCGCAAGGCCTGCCGTAAAGTACAGCCAAAGATATATTTCTTTATTTATAGCTGAAAACGTGACCTTTAAATATAACTGAAAACATTCACGTTCACGTTTGCACAGCGCATGCGCTTGGTTACATTCGATTATCTTCCCCTACTGGGGAGATTGTTTTGTGAGCCAAGTTTCATGGGCCAATTAAATTGTTGCTACTTTGTTTAGTCAGAATGCTCAGAATTTCAATATTTTCGGTCATGCTCGTACTGCATCATTTTATTTAGACCCGGGATTGCAGTTATAACAACAATCTTAATTATGTCGTCGTGTGGTCAAATACCGCAAGCATGGCCCGCTAAAGATCTATAAATAGAAATTATGGCTTTTCATTCAAATAAGGTGCCCACCCCTGAGATAGACCATGGTGGCTAAAAATCATCTACCTTTGTTTCAGTGGGAGAGTGAAATTACGAACTTTTCCAAAGTCAATCAAACACTAGAAACATATAGTGTCGTCATCATTCGGTTAAGGATCGATCAGATTGCCTCTTCACCGGCTTCATCAACCGATATTACAAATCCGAACTCTTCGATGTCCGACGCGCTGCTACACTTTTATCTGTCTGGTCGTTTTACTACTATTCGTCAATGACATCTACTCCCATAGACCCGCTCAACTGGAATTTAACTAAAATATTTTGTTTTTGTTTTCAAGTATATTCTCAGTTACCACTATTTCAAAATGTAAACGAAAAATTTTATTGATATGCTCGACAAATCTCTTGTCACACCCTTGACTAATATTTAAACAAGCCATTTCCCAGGTAAATGACTTTTCTAAACAACCCATTACAATTCTTTAAACAGAGCTCTTCCCGAACAATAAACAATCTAAATTCGACGGACCTATACTAATCAGCAAACACAAACCAATTTTTGGACCGCCTGCCAAAATTCAGCTAGTGGCTAAGTGGTCATTCTAAACTAAGACTCTTTAAGTAGATTACTGACATTGCTGCTAAACAAATGCAATCTGCACCAACCGCCAGACCGATCGATGGCCTGGTTGCCACCCAGCTGACTTCATAAATATAGGCCTAACCCGTTTCCAACGCGCCGCCGCACTTTAATCTGACTGCTCGTTTTACTACTATTCGTCAGTGACATCTACTTCCATAGACCCTACTTAACCCAAATTCAACTAAAATATTTTGTTTTACTGTTCAAGTATGTTCTCAATTACCACTGCTATTTCAGACAGCTTACTTTGATTGCTTGTTCTAGCTCTCCAGTCAGAAGAATGGAGAATTATTCGTTAAAGACAAACAAGTCATATTGCAATTCTGTAATAATGAATAAAAATTCATTTAAACATGAACACAGCACACAAATCTGAGTAAAATAACTCTTGATTGTCAATTGAAGGCAATCCGGGTCGTCGTCATCATGTGTTTTCTGCAAAAATGATAAAACGATGTCAACATGAACTGTTATCAGTGATTAACTGAACAACGTTTATATAATAAACTTGCCCTTCAACATCATCGGATGCAAAAAGCGTAAACAAAACAAAATTTGGGGAACTAAGTTGTTCTATTAACTTTTGATATTCTAAACGAAAAATTTTGACTAAGCCCATAAATATACTAGTCCACGATTTGTCAGTATTTTAGACAAATTTCCCGAACTAAGTCTAGCATGACAAGCAGAATTGTATATTAGATACAAATATCATGCAAATGTGATCTCGGTCGAAATAGACCCTAGTACTTTATGCCTAACGCTAGAACTATCACCACTTTCACAACAGATCACTACAGCCCTTACTGAATTTGTAACAAACACCATATCTTGTTTTCCTATTATTCATCAAACGTTTAAGCAAAATAGAACAATTATATAATTACAGAAATATGTGAAACACCAGAGGGTTTTTAACAATTCTGCAATTTAATTGTTTGTTTTGTTTAAACTTTGTCAATCTATGCGACACCATTAGATGCATACTTGTAGTGATTTGTTTTGATGATTAGATACAAGCTCATCCATCTTACAGAACTTCGATAAGAATAGGGGATAATAATATGATATCTGGTGCAAAAAAAGCACTTTAGAAATCAGCCAAAACAAGACTAGAACATAATTTTTAGAAAGTAATTGTCTCCTTTATCCTATTTGGTTACATCCTTGTTGGACATTCACATGGTTATTATATTTTTTAAAAAATGTCTTATTATATTTTTTTTTAAAATCAGCTAATCATTTTCTTACATTTTATATAAAGGTGTTCGACAAGTTTTTGAGGTGTTGAAAAATCTCTGAAATCTTTAATTTAATGATATTGTTCTGGTCTGTTACAGTTTATATCGTAAATATACTGTAGTTTGACATAATAGCAGTTGCATTGCCATAAATTCTGCCTGGTTTATTCTAAAAAGCAAAATATCAAAATCGTCAAATGGCACTTTGAGTGGAAATGTTACGCTAATGCTCTGATTAGCTTGAGTAATCCCAGATCTTTCGTTTCTTGATTTGTCCTTCTGGGAAACTGCTAATCGAAATGTGTGCAATGAGAATGCTCTTTTCTTTGGCCAGCTAATGCAATCAGTTGAAACGTAGCGACAAAGTGCTTATCAGTCAGAAGTTATTGCGTTTTTGTAAAGTTTGCAGTTTGCCTTAATGCTTATGCAAAATGTGATTTATGAAAATTTGCATAGAACATGGTTGCTGGTGATGCATTAATTCCAAATCTAAAACTTTTCAAATCAAAATTGTGGTTTTATTTAAAGCATTTCTCGTTTTGTAAAAACTTCAAAATCTCTCAGAATTGTTTGTAGAAAATATCAAACAAGGAGAATTAGCATACAGGATATCCACTTCCACCAGAATCGTTTTATTATTTAGCACTGAGCAATTGTACAGTGAGATTAAGAGCTTCCAATGCCCCGTGTGTAGGCGAAAAAAGTTTAAACGATCATTCTCGATAATGACGACCTGACATATTGTTGATAGATTAATTTTTATGTAAAACTCACATCAATTCAAACACAGGAATTGAGGACCAGAAATCGGCCAGTAGATTTAACCACCAATTAATTTCTCGATTTGATTAAAACCATGATTTGCTAGCTCCTTGCAGGAATCTGTGTGTTTGGTGCACCAATTCACGGCAAACCTGCCGTTTGTTAGAAAATGTTGGGCAAATGTTTTGACAGCAGCTTTGAAATGATTCCAAGCTGCGCTGGAAGCACTCTTCAACCGTTGTTTTATAGAATTCACCCATTGCGCAACACCTCCAACGTTTCCCTCGTCCAACATTTCATTCAACTCAGCAAGCATCACTGACATCTCATCGAATGAATCATGTAAGTCGTCGTTGTAGTTGTTTATTTCAGCTGAAAACATGCAAAGTTTGTTTTAATTTCATTCATCCATTAATGCGTATGAGTTCAAGTTTTTAGCCAGTTTTTACTCAGATTAAGCCACAACGGCGACTCAACTACTATGCCCCACAACTCTTTTACCACTTACAAGCAGAGGAATATCGTTAAGTGCCAAGCACACAACAAACTTGCTGTCATGTTTTTCATATTAACTTTTTCGTAGTAAGCGTAGATCAAAGTAGTTGCAAAGGCCATTTTGCTATGAAATATTTCGTAAGCTTATGACCCTTTCGTGCTTTGAATCCGCTACTAAATACATTGGAGATGAAAGTCCAAACCACTAGGCGATCGAGGCAGTTGTTCATCTGGTAATTGTGTAGTTTTAATAGAAACAATACATTGGTCGAAATTAGTCAATAAATCACGCAAGCTTCATTTCCCAAGAACCACACATACACAAGCGTATTAGTTGATATCGTTGCAACCACCACATCGAAGTGTGAGTTCAGTAGTTTACGGATTGTTCTCATAAGCAACTACCGAACCGTAAAGTTTTTAAACCTTTTCAGACCGTTTTGTCTAGCAATTGTGTGTGGGGGAGCCATGGCCGTTGAGAAGTGGGAGCAAGGGGGTACAGATTACCAAGGCCCGAGCTCCTTTGGAGAGCCCGCGTGTTGTCAAACCCAAAAAATATGAAAATAATTAAACGCGGATTAATTTTGCTTGTCACGTGTTTCGTATTCAGTATGTAGACCTGCTAAGGAAATTTACCATCGATGCACAGATCGAAGTCAGCAAACGCTTGAGTTGGATCGTGGCCAAAATTACTAGAGCCACAAGGCAGAACATCCATCGACGCAGCGACTAGGGGCGGTACCCATTTTGTTTCATTTTTTGGAGATCAATCTCGGGGAGAATTTTCAAACTTTTCAAAATTTTCAGACTTTACCAGATCCTTGTTAAATAGGGCCCGGAATTATTGTTGGTACCGGGCCAGTCCTGTTGTCTCAATGACCCTGGGAGAGCATGTGGATTGGGGAAAAATATTACAAAATTATTTATAAAAGTACAGAGATAAATTCTCTCTTTTAAAGAAATCTCAAAAATTGATATCAGTTGTGTCTTGGATGACCCGTATTCAATACAGGCTTCTGATATCGAGATGAAATGTTTTTGTAGACAAGCTCTTCGATTGGAAAGAAGGTCTTTGCAAAATAGTAAGAACTTGGATTGATCCGCCTCTTATCCAATTTCACCTAAAACTCCAAATTGCTCAGATTCTCCAATCTGGTAGAACAGCATGATGTATAAACCTTAGAAGAACGATGTCACTCCAAATATACATGTAAAAAGTATGATAGCTTTATCAAAAAGTAAATAAAAAGCCCTTAGTTTAAAAGTAAGTCTTCTAAACTGTCATTTCTTAATTTAATATCAACCGGGCCCAATTTCCATTTCTCCTTAGAAAGCGACTGATAATCAAAACTGATAAACTAAAATAACAATTACACTTTACCCGTCGTAAAAGCAACTCCAACCAAGAGAAGAAGTATGGCAAGCTTCATGATGATCTTGTTTTGATAATTTGCTTGACAACAAAATTCTATAGACTTTGATTATGATTTCGCTCAGATTTGCTACGATTTTATACTTTTAGAACGGAAAAGCACGTCAATCACCAGAGGATGTACTCCATTTTAAGGCGAAGAATGTCAGTCTTCGGCATATGATAAATAACTTTTTATGGTTTTGCACCGATGCTATCTTAGTGTTGTTTTAACGTTCATAACCAATGTGCTTTGTGCAACTACTTTTTCAGGGCTAAACCATAGATGAGTCTAAGAATAGCTTACTAAGAATTTTTCGACTGGAAAGTACATTAATCCAGTAAATTTAAAAATAATCAAAAATTCCACCATAAATTTCCGTGTTGGGATAAAATCAAAGTAAAAGTCTTTCCACAGAGGTCGTTTGTATAAATGCAAACAGTGGGCGTACGCTGGGGGATTCTATACGCACTCCCCCCAGGAACAATAAAATGTGTATTTCAGCGATTATTTGCTAAAAATGATTCTTACGCCGCCCTCAGAAAATTGTGGTTCGTAATTGTCGGCTGCCGCGATTGTAATAATAACGTAAATTTGGTGAAATTTTGTGCTGTGGTTGGTCGATCCTCCCCTCCCCTCGATAAAAAGATCATCCACCTATTCGTCGGCAAATTTTGGAACACCCTCAACATCCATCTTCAAAAACAATACTAGTCAACACTGTCTCATCGCGCACAATTTTGAGCACTGTTTTCATCGTGTGTCGATTTCTACAAATAAATGTCTTGTGCCCCCACCTCATGAAATTTCTGCATACGACCCTCAATGGAAACAAACTAAGATGTTTTGTTTATTGTTAATGTTGCATTCTCGATGAATTTGCTCATTAGTTTGCTTAGTGTAATTGTGTCCGACTTTTCTAATTCAGATCAACTTGAAAAATTTGTGTTTACTTGTGATCGACCGAACAGTGACAAAGTCACCAAGAAAAATCTGCTTTGTTGCCACCCAAGCCCTTTTCTCGGGATAGAGAAATGAAGAAAAATCATGGAGCCCAAAGAGCATGCCAAACTCCCCACGGCTTGGATCACGGATTGTGGATAGACAATAAGCTGCCGAAGAAAGTGTCGCATAAACCATCCGTCGAAGAACAAGACAAAATGAAACGGAAAGAGTTCTCAATCGGATGACCGCAGGCATTGCCCAGAGCATGATTGCACCAGTTCTGGTGAGATAAGCAGTTAATAAAAAGTTCTATCCGTTGCAGCGAAAGCGTAGAAAGAATGACAACGAAAAACATGTTCTTCAGTGGAAATTGAGTGAAACATTTTGTGGCAAACATGTTGAGAAAACAAAACGTCTTCAGTCAGATAAAACATGAGTGAATAGAAGTGATATGAGGAGAAAACCTGCAAGGGACAAATGACTATAGTGCACTCCGTGTGGTTAGCACATCTGGCGTGTTGGTGCTTCAAAGAAATGAATGACGAAGGTTCTGCTGTAAATTAAAAATAGTAAAAAATGGGAAAGTGAATAGCTTATTTCAAATACCAGAGATTGTGAGAAAAAATAAAAGATAAAACGAACAAAAAAGTAAGGACGTAAATAGATTTTGTCGGGAAAATTCATTTTATAGTATGTTATAATTGTCAAGAGTGAGCTTATGACGATTTTTATTGTGTATTGTAATAAGTGGCACAAAGGCGTAGTGGTTAGAGCGTCCGCTTCGCAATCGTTAGACCTGGGGTTTATTCCCCCAGTCGAGTTCTACCAAAAGACTTTAGACTTATAAAAATGGTATTCACAGCTTTCCTGCTTGGCACTCGGCACATAGGAATAGTATGGAAAACAAGCTCGTAAGTTTGCTTGTTGTGCCCTTGGGCAAGGCACTCAACGGGATGCCTCCATCTTCATGTGGCAAACAGGTGGTGGGTCCATGCAGTCTACACGTCGTGGTGGCCCAGCCTGACGATAGACGTGCAAACCGAGCATGAGCTCATGCGCATGAATGAATGTATCGTGCAGTGCACTGAGGTCACGAAAAATATCCAGATTCGCCTACAACTGAATATTTATTGATTTTGTGATGATCATTTTGGTAGGTTGATGTTTGACACGAGTCAGATAATAAAAAAAGGAGAGAGTTTTAAGACCGCTTTGTTTTAACCAAAACTATTTGTGGGAGCCCCTTTACGGTAAGTTGTAGGGGTCCTGAAGACCCTGTTCCAGTCAAACCGTATGTAGAGGTCGCTGCTAAGCGTCAGCAAAAAAAAACCAACAAGCGCATTAGTCGTAGCTACTCATGATTTCAACCCAATTGAGTAAATTTGCTCTACGTGCCTGACTGATTTGCTGAGACTCCTATATCCAGCGGTACAATTTGTAGCGAGCAACAGCGCATGCCGTGAGTCAGGATTAAGAGCGAACTGGAGTTGCACGCTAGAGGATTTGCTTCCTCGTGAGTTTGCAATCAAACATCCATTATTAGCTGTGCAAATTTAACTGGAAATTTTCAGCATCTGACGCTAACCAACTAATTGGAGATGCCGCATCTTAACTATTTCAAGATTCATGAGTAGGCTACTACACAAATTCAACTTACTACACTTGGCTTTATTTGTCTGACTTTACGATTAAAAATTGTTTTCTGATTTTGTAAACTTTGTTTGCTTCACATTGTGCATACATCGGCCTTCCTGGCATGTGATTTAACTATAGACTGGATTAATGTCATATCCATGACGGAATGTAACACCCAGGACACAATGTTATGCGGAGTACATGCCCAGAGCAAAGCGTCATACAAAGGACACACTATTATACTCGGAACACGATGTTATGTCTAGGGCACCTCGTCATACTTAAGATACACAACAATTCCCAGTGCTGTGGGATATATAAAATCGAGGCCACAATGTCATTCAACAAACACATTGACATAGGAAGAACGCAATGTCATAAAAAGGACACTATGCCATATTCAGGACACAATTTGTGATGCCCAGGACACAATGGCATACCTACTACTCAGGGCACTACATCATGCTCAGGCAGTGGTGGGCACTATCGGCGCTGAAATTAGTGGTCGCTATAAGCGCCGCTAGCGTTGCGTAGCGTTTGCTTTAGCGCCGCTATTGCCGTAGTGAACTAACCACGATTTTAGTGAGCGTTACTTGTTGTGTACAATAGTGCTAGCGGAAGCTGCGCTAGTTTCTTCGAAAGTAATTGCCGCTAGCGCTAAGCCTACTCCTTGCTAAAATAGAAGTATCGTCTTAAAATTGCAAAACTTTCAAAAATCGCAGGCTGCCACAGTGCATCTTCTGAAAACAAATTTTTAAAAAGAGCGTTCGCGGAGAAGTCACAAAAAGACAGCAGCTGTGAGATGATATTAAAAAACTTATTTATTGAGAGACACTGGTCTCAAAGCAAAGCGATTGCTATATTGCTCACTAATGCGACATTAATTGAGTTATTTGTGAAATACAACACCGCTGTACCTTCCTGTGCAGTAGCGAAACGCCTGTCATCATTGGGAAAGATGTGTTGAAGCAAAAATAATCTGGACTCAGCGATCTATGGTGAATATATTGGATGAGAAAAGTGAAGCACTTGACTCAGGCTTCCTCTTTATGAGGGCCCCTCTTTATGGAATTGCATCGTTATAAAACTTTATGAGTCGTAAAAAAAGAATATATATCAATGTTCTAACTATCTTTTGTATCATCCTGAAACTTCTAGGCTTAAAATTAAGGCACTAAACACAAGACATAATTTTATAAACAGTACAATCAACAAAAAATCAATAAAATTGAAAATGTTGAAAACGAGGCTGCACAGTATATTGGGACTTTCCTGACGTCATAAAGAGTATTTGCAGAAATCACCCAATTTTAGCCAATGGAGTAGCTGGCCAGCAAACCATAGACACCGACGGGACCCATTATGAAATCTAGCTTTAGGACCCTAAATCCATCACTGACAACGATGAAGATTTTGAGAAGCTCATGTTTTGAAATAACTGTATTTTAATAAATATTTGTTTTTGTGGTTTTTGCGACAACTAGTACATTATTCACTGTTATCCACTGGTATGGTTGTATTTTCTCGGGTAGGCTGGGAAAAATTACTGTTTTTTATACGGTATCATTTTGAGTGAGATTCGAGCTTGCGACCACTGCCTTTAGCGCATTAGCGATTAGCGGCCGCTTGATTTTGGAAAGAACTAGCGTTAGCGTTTATTGCGCTAAAGTTGAGAATGTTTAGCTGGATAGCGGTAATCGATACAATTTTTGCTGATTAGCGATGGCGTTAGCGCCGTTAGTTTGTCACTGACGGATGTCCACCACTGTGCTCAGAATAAAATCAAATACCCACAAGTGTATTGTGTGCCTCACAAAAGTTTAGCATAATTGCATTGCATACGGTAGGTAGAGTGCTGCATTAAATTTAATTAGCCTACGTACAATTGGTACTAATCACCTATCATTGAAGAGAAGTGCCACTTTGAGTGCGATTGATCTGCCAGGATTGAGTGCCACTTCTTTAGCATCGATGCGAGAAATAAATCTTGATACCATTCTTATTATTTCATGTTATCGTTGCATATTTTTGTTGTGTAGGCAGTGGTGCCGATACAGCAACATTGTATTTGATTTTATTTTTACTTTTCTCTGCAGGTTTAAGACGTAGGGTGTTAATCTTGCGCCACTGCTTTCTTCAGTAACTGAGAGTTGTTCTAAGTGGAAATTTGAAGTTTTCCATTGTTTTCTCGAAATGACATGCTTACTATAGAACAGAGGTGCAAAATTTCTGCATGGATGGAGGATGCTCCTATCTGTAACTGCAGATGGAGGATGCTCCTATCTGTAACTGCAGTGCAGAGACGACTTCATGGATTGACCTCGTTTAGGAAGATTGTGAAGTGAGGAGAATATCGCAGCTGCCAGGGAAGCTTTTGATCTCAGTCAAGGAAAGTCTATTTCGAGATCGTCTTTAGAATCGAATATCAGCGCTTCTTCTATCCAGCGAATCTTCACGCGTGAGCTCAGGCTCTTTCCCAACAAGATCCAGGTTGTCCGAAAGCTTGTACCTCAAGATCATGACAGATATGAGATAGCTTGAATGTATTCTGTTGCTGCACAAACGTGTATATAATCTTGCTGCACTGTAAGTTGGATCAATTTCGTTTTGACAAGAAAACCCTTAATAAAACTTTGTTCTTTCTATTTTTGATTGGTTGGTGTGTATGTTTACTTAGTTGTGGATTTTGAATTGCTCCAACTGAGTTTTCCCAAAATAAATGTAATGAATTTTGACTAGTGTGATCGAAGAAAGAGCGAAGGTCTTGGAGTTCCTCCGGGGTTATTGCCGATAGGTTTTCGTTTTTTGAGGACTGTGTAACGAGATGCTAAAAGTCACAGATGATGGTTGTTCAATACGCGAATCGTTGTGATAAAATGATAATGAAAAGATAACCGTAAAAAGTGCAGTTGTGATAAAATGACAGTGAAAACATTTTTTAATAAATGTGCAACAAACGCTCATGGTAACTTTGAATAAAAAGAAGTTTCTAATTGTCATGCTGCCTTTTATACCTTATAACTGTTGACCATATTAAATTTCTTGCCGACCGATTTCACGACATTTTTTGCTAAAATTGCGTCCACCTGCGTGTGAATTATTGCATCAAATAAACTAAAAACTCGAACAATTGGGACAAAGACAGAAAAGCAAGAAACGATTGATCATAATGATTTTAATTTCAAAATCGAGAGATGGCTAAAGTACCAGCTGGATTGGCCAATTAGCACATTGTCTGATACAGATTCTGCAAAATTCTTGGTAATGAAATCCATTTTTCTTTTGCAGCATTCCATCAGATTGCTGTTATTCTGACGACGTTCAAAAAGTATAGTTTTCTCAGTGCTTGATTTCGGTTGTTCTTCAAGTATGACGGGAATCCCTCTTTCCAAGGCAATGAGACTTCGATTCTTCCATCTATGGTCCGCCTAATGGTATTTTTCACATGTTTGATAAATTCAGACTCTGCAATTTTATTATTTGTGCAAGGGCATATTTTGGTTGGTTTTACTCGACAAGCATATGCTTCGGACCATGAATAACCATCTTGCTTCGCTTCTTCATAACAAAGGTGTTGAGCATGAGCTAATGGTATAAAGATAGAATTACGTAAGAACGGACAAAAATATGTACCACCATAGCGGAGTTTCCGAAGCTTTGAAATTTTCGTCGGGGTTTCAGGATTCTGTAAGTAGTAGATATGAGCCATTAGGCTTGTATGAATAAAACCAAGTAATTGATCTACTTTACAAATTATTTGGGAATTTTATGGTCAATGATTAGCAAGTAAGAGTGATTTTCAAATAATGTTTCACTTAATTTGGGAGTTTTTTGAGCAGGTTTTTCCGGCACAATAGAAGCAAAATTGAACCTGAAGACCTTTGGTCGTAACGTCGGATGCAAAGAAAGACTACAGCTGTATAAGTGGAGCAATATCCTCCTCCTGCTAAAGCTAAATAGCTCAGATTGTCAATTATAAGACCACCAGCAGGCTCTCCCGGTGTCGCCAGCAGGGCCTCTATCAGCAACGTTGAGGTTAAAAGTATATATCTGCAAGCCAAGCCGGCTTCACCCATTGTGCACACGTGTGAACAGAAAAGAAGAACTTGTGTTTTCGTGCACATCCATAATTCTCGTGCACGTAATGGTGATGATCTTGATCTCTGAATCAAGACTTGTAATCTTCTTCGTGTGGAGGAGCATCAATTTACCGATGAGATCAGATGTTTGCTGCGGTGGTATTAAGCCAGCATCGAGTATCGTCATCCAACATCGTCAGACCAGCCATTCCTCAAGATGCCCGATGTATGGGGCACGCTGAGATAACGTGGTCTGCAGTTTGTTTGGTGGCGTCACACTCGCGATTCGACGAAGAAATGAGAGCCCATTTATACATGGACAAATGAAAACGCCCAACGCCAGTCCACAGGCGATTGAGCTTAATCTAAGATCTTCTTATTTTAAGGGTCTAGAACTGGCACTGGGAATGAAAACATGGAGTATGGATGTGGTTTTAAAATACTCCGCGCTCCATCTATAATTCGTCCACTGAGTTAAGTGGAGGCCTAGTTCAGATAGAACTAGGTCATTTAATAGTTTCCGCGCAGTAGGCACAAATGGGCATCAAGACTTCAGTCTCTCCCAGGACACATCTAGTGATCCAGATATTTAGTAGGAGCCCATCAGGCCAAGTTATTCTTAAACAAAATATTCCCTCTGAATTAAGTTTTACAAATCGTTAAGTTTATGGATTTATTTTGATTTTTATACATTGTTTTATAGTATTGATATAGATAACTTAATAGAGAACATATCAGTAAAAGAAAAACCCTTGCTTTGTGGTATCCTATCTGACTCGGCTGGAGTCGCCAGCAGGGACCCCCCATCAGTTACGTCGGGGTTAAAAATATTGGTTCAGCTGGCCAAGTCGGCTTCACCCATTGTGGACCTGTGTAAACAGAAACCATAACATTATGTTTTTATGCACATCCATATCATGTACACGTAATGGTAATCACCTTAATCTCTTAATCAAGACTGTTAATGCTCACAAACAAAAAATCTTGCCACAAATTATCATTGATATTTGTTAAAGGCACAAGGGAAGGGATTAAACCATAGTCAAAAATATTGATGGTGGCCAAATGGGGGTTGTTTTCACAATTACGAACACAAACTATTTCATGGTCAAACTATTTTGAGATTTGATGCGGCCCCTTTCCTTTTTATATCTACAGTGTTGAGTTGTTCGGCTGCTTGTTTCCGGTATAGCGACAAAAGCGGCTATGCCTTCCCAACGTCATTCATGATATTCTAGTAGAAGCCCATCAGGCCGAGTTATTTTCACACAACAGTTCGCTCTAAATTAAGTTTTACAAATTGTTAGGTTTTTGGATTTATTTTGATTTTTTTTAACTTAAGATTTTTATGTTAATACATTGCTTTAAAATATAAATATAGATAACTGAACACTCATCATATCAGCAAAACTTAACACTCAGCACATCAGCAAAAGGAAAATGTCATTGCTTTATAGCATATGCAATAATTGAGAATGTCGGTTCAGCTGACACAGCCGGTTTTACCCATCGGGCACTTGAGTAAACAGTAACAAAAATTTTATGTTTTTTCTGCAAATAAGATTTTCACGATTTGGTGTGGTCCTTTCGTGATAGAATTTCTGATTTCAAGGTCCTGGCTATGTCTTAGATCTATCTGCTCTGTTCATTGCTTACGTAAACCCAAGGGGGCCTTGCGTTTCCCTTGGTTTTGAAGTAGGGAGCATATTTCTGATGTTAAGCTATTTGCAAGCAAAATACCAAATGTTTTCATGGGGTACGACTTCACGCAATGACATTGTTTTCTTTTGATTTCCCCTCAAACTTTCTCAAGTCCTCGCTGCCTACGCATTGTGTTGCATTTTCTTATCTCTCTGCTTGGTGTGCCCAGAAAAGTTAAAAGAGTTCTTGCTTTTCTCCAAATGTTGAAATTTGATCGTGGTAGCTCTACAAAGCTATTATAAAACAAAACACCATGTGGTGCGATTTGACACAGTGACATTGTTTTTCTTTTGATTCCCTTCAAACTTTTTCAAGTTCCTGCTGGCTACGCATTACGTTTCATGTTCGTTTTTCCTTCCTCAGTTGTACTCAGAAAAGTTGAAAAAGTCCTTGCTTTTCCCCAAATGTTTAGGTTTGATCCCGGTAGATACATAAAAGTATTATCAAACAAAATAGAAAAACGTTTCTCCTAAGTAAGGCGCGATTTTACCCCGGCAGGTCATGCCATCACCTGTACCGACTTAAAACCTATCAATAAATGCAGCTGCGCCAACTTTACCGTACCAAGATTTATGAGAGCAGCAACAAAAAGTTGTAGAAAATATAGGCCGTAGCCCCCGTGCTCGTAATGGTGATAATGTTGGTCTAGTAACCAACACTGGTAGTACCAAAAATGAAAGAATGATGTCACAAACTACCATTCGTCCTTTTTGAAGCTGTAGGTGAGATGGAGTGAAACATAGTCAAAATTGATGGCAACGCCCAAATAGTGGTCGTTTTGACAATTAAAGAAATCAGGTATGTAATGTCAGGGCCGCTTGACGATTCAGTGGCCCCGATTTCGTATTTACATTTGTGACATTACGTTCTTTGGCTGCGCTGTTTTCTTTCATTTGGCAATAACATGAAAAGAGGCCATGTCTTTCCCAAAGTCATATAATCTATTCCAATAGGCGTCTGTTAAGTTCTTTTCAAGCAAAAACGGTACATCTAAATCCAATTTTACAAATTAATGCTATTATTGTTTAAGTTTGATCTTTTTTTAAACTTGGAATTTCATTACATGTAACTTTGTCCCTAATCCAGACCTGCCTACTTTTAAATGAAAATCACTGTTTCGCACCGATACAAAGAGCCTATCAATTACAAACATCAGTAATGGGCTTTAATGTTTATATTTGCTATCATGCCGCCTGTTGTTGTTCTCACTATACAACGGCCAGCATTGTAATGTCATTTAAGATTATGACGGAACACTGGTTTGTAAAAGAATTCAAGACAGAAGAAAAACCATGCTCAATAAAACAAAACACTTTAAATAAACAATCGCTTATTGCATCGTGATACAGCGTAAGATGTTATAGAATTACTTTTAGCAAAAATTAACGTTTCTTGAAATTCAATCGATTAAAAAACAGTGTGGGCGGGTGTGCATAGCCTCTACATGTCTCCCAAGTTTATCGCATGCGAGCAACGTCTTATTTGCCATGTTGTCACCATTGGTGTTTTGAAACTGAACAGACTGTTATCTGTTAAATTCAGCAAGTACTTGAAAGCATATCCAAGCCAAGGTAATTCATAAGTATTTCCAGGATTAGGCCATTAAATGTTAGGACCGCTACATACGACTGTTTCGTTATTCTAGGCGAATTTATATGAGCTAACGGCCTCTGGCTGCGCGCATGTTGCTTGGTGCTGGAATAAACGCTGCCACGCATAAAGCAAACTAATCTGAAACGAAGCACTAAGAGTTAAGTTATTGCAATAGCAGGGCCCCCATTTACCCATTAATGACCACTACCAAAAATACAAGTCACTTTTTTGTAAGTTTTTAGTATTTGGTTACTGTTAATCTAATTAAGAAAAAAATACAAAAAATTTTGCCATTCGCTTTTGGTTGCCTAGCAACGCGATGTTCCTGTAGAGGAACAATGGTCCAATACAGGTGCAAAGCTGCTGCAGATTTAGTGCAGCTGTTGCAGAATAGTAACGCCGGAGATGGCTTGCCTGTCTTGATTTACCGTAGGAAACTATTAGCATGACATCTGTGCAGCAATACACAATCCTATCTAAAAAGATAAAACAAGCATTACCTTTTTCAAGGAAAAGTTGCAGAACTCATTTCTTATAAAAACTTCGCTACTGAATACTATCGTTTATTTTACTCTGAAAACTCTGCTCAAAATTTATCTTTTTTAGAACAGTTTCTTCAAATTGATTGTGAATTATGTTTCTGTTAAAGATGACCATTAACCAGTCGCACAGAAGATATTTAACTGTGCAGAAAGGAGTTGACGACGTTTCAGGTTCAATAGGAAGTGAAGAGAAAGATATTTTTATTTTGCCACCAGCGCAAGGTGATGCTTATGCTACTTATGTAGAGGAAGATGATGTAGATGAGTGCCATAAAAATGATTTCCTTCCAAACGATGTTGCAGGAACTTTAGAGATGCATAACAACGATGAATGCGAAGTCGCTTCCGACGTATCAGCAGTTCAAAGTAAAGAAAACAAACCACCTTCAAAGAAAAAGAGAAAGAATTGCGGAAGCAGTACTCTAGAAGAAGAAAAGCAGCCTGAAGAAAATACCAGAAGCAAATGTCTTGCACTTAGCTGACAGCCACCCTTATCTTTCCCTGCTTGAGCCAGTTGCACTTTTTTGATCATTATTCAATGAAGAAATCTGTAGTCTAATTGCTTGCGAAACGGAGCGATATGCATCTCAACGGAATAAGGTCATTCATCTTACACCGTAGGAAATCAAAGCTTTAGTCGGAATTCTTCTGTTAACAGGATACAACAGCCGACCGCGTCAGCGCTTGTACTGGAGCAAAGATGATGATATCAGTTGCCCACTGATAACAAGGTCAATGTCGAGAAAAAGGTTTGAAGACATAAAGAAGTTAATCTATTTTGCTGATAACAATAATCTTCCTGCTGGAAACAAGCTTGCTAAAATTCAATCTCTACAGGATAGAGTCAATGCTTCACTTTAGCAGTTTGGAGTGTTTTTAAAAGATCTGGCCATTGATGAACAAATGGTACCATACTTTGGTAGGCACTTTGCAAAGATGTTCATTCGTGGTAAGCCGATCAAATTTGGCTACAAAAACTGGATTTTAGCATCAAGTGATGGCTGCCTTTGCAAATTTGAGACTTATACCGGATGGAGTGATACTAAGGACAGCAGCAAGCCACTCGGACCACAATTTGTGTTTGCTCTTCTTTTGATAGTTGAAAACCCTGGCTTGTCATTGTGTTTATTTTGACAGATTTTTTACATCTTGTTATTTATTGCGAGATTTGCACAAAAAGAATTTCAGGGCTCTTGGGACTATACGTGAAGGCCGTACAATGAAGTGCCCACTGCGACCATCAAAAAGTGTTGAAAATGAAGGGTGTGGCTTCTTTGACCACCGCTTGGACGATTACGTGTCCATAGTGCAATGGAAGAACAGCAAGGTTGTTTACCTCGGTTCAAATTTTACCAACATAAAGCCAACCAAAATGGTGAAACGCTACAGCCAGCGTGAAAAGAAAAAGATAAGTTGTGTTCAACCGTTCTGCTTCTACCAATACAATCAAGGCATGGGAGGCGTCGATCTGCTCGATAGGTTCATAAGCCAATACAGACAAACAATTCAAACAAAGAAGAGGTATTGGTCGCTGTTTGTTAACTGTATAGAGATGCTGACAGTGGCTGCGTAGAGGCTCCATGTCACCGTGGGAACTTCCAAGCGTTTAGATTTTCTTGAATTTATCCGGTCAGTTGTAGGTGACTTGTTGAAAACTACTAGTTCTGAGTCCTCAGGCCCTAATGGAAGAAGAATGATAAACCCTAGTGTTGGTCTGCACTACCCTGTAAACGCGAAAACTCAAGGACGCTGTTCAAACTGCAAAAAAGCACTGTAAAAATGTGAAAATTGTGGTGTTCGCTTGCATCTTATGTGGTTCTTGGATTACCAAAAGTGATAAAATTGTGTTTTTTTTCTGGTATTTTTGTCTTTGTGTCATATCATTTGGAGTTTTTCCGCAATACATGTAGAAAGTGCTTACAGAGAAGACAGAGCACCAAAATTTCTTTGCGCTATGTTTGCTGGCGATAGCGTTTTGGACCATTGTTCCTGTAGAGGAACAAAAAAGTAAACCTAAAAATGATTACTTCAGAAACAAAATCGCGCAAAAACTGGTAAATCATTAAATTTTGAAGGCTTTGTAGTTACATAAAATGCAAGTAAAATTTTTTCACACTTTTGTGGTGAGTCAGCATTTTTACGCAAATCAGGGTCATTCCGACTTGAGAAAAATAGCTGTTTTCCGGTGGGCGTTTGCAACGGAATTTAACGAGTTAAAGAAAAACTTTTTTTGAATAATGTTTGTAAGGTCATTAAACTAGGTTTCTGTCTAAAAATTACGTCGATACGAAACAACCGCCTGGCTTTTCAAGCTTCCGTATAATTTGTTCCTCTACAGGAACAATGGTCCAAAATGGGTTAATGTCAAGACTAAGAATATCAAATCAGTTGCCTGCGCCGGCCTCACCCAATTGCAAACAAAATGGCTTCAACATTCAGATGATATGTAGCTCGACAATAATATTTTGTTGCAAAAAATTAAACAGGGCAATCATTTTTCCCTTCCTTTTTTTCTTGCGGGATCGCCAAGTGTTTTGCTTGGAGTTAGCTACATATTAAAACTTGTAGAGACTTCATTTTTTGATAAATGTATTTGAATATTTTGATTGATATTGCCAATGATCCGTGCTATCAAGAAAGTATAGACAAAATATACTAAAGTGGTTAGCTTTTGCAGCAATTGCAGTTTTGTGAAATGCTGGCACTAAAATTATGAGTGTTTTTAACCATTAGGTTATATTTCATTTACCGTTTAGAGACTTCATTTTGCGATAACTATTTTTGAAAACGTCGACAGATAATGCCAAACAACCATGCTTGTAAAAGGAAAAGTAGTCAAAATGTACCAAAGAACAAACTTTGTCTAACAATTGCTGGTTTGTTAGGTCAAGTATGATAATTGTTCAACTAAAAATATAACACCATGTGTGGCAACCGATTTTTGATCAGCTATTATAAACTAATCTTTAGCCCTAACTGATTAGAGTAACAAGTTACTAGAAAGCAAATTTCCTAAGCTTTGAAAGAACAGTAATTGTTAGTACCTTGTTATAACATTTATGTATCAAACTAACCAGTTTTTATAACACTTTTTGAGAGAAGTAAAAAGTTACATTACCGATGATAAAGATCAGTTTTTTAGTACAAAAATAACACTAAAGTCACATATTACATAATATCGGAATTGTTTTGAAATACCCTTTAATTTAACGGAAAAAGTTTGAAAATCGGTTCAGGAATAAGGTCACAAATCAGTTTTCAAATAAACTAGTTTTGTAAAAATGTTGCCAGTTTTGAAAAAATTATTATATGAGGATCTCTGACAGCGTAACAATATATTATGTAATCGTACCAGAGGGTATTGTGATAACGTAGAGGGAGTTGCAAGCGTGCGAGAGTAAAAGCAAAGAAGCATGCTTAAAAATGCTGAAATAAAGAATTGCTTGTTGCATTGTCAAATGAGCTTAAATTGCTGTAGAGTTGTTTCTATCGAAAGCGCGTTATTAAGATCTCCTGAAAATGCGTTTAATAACAAATCTACGAACAGCAGTTTTGAGAAAATACAGCCGACGAATCGTGCAATCAAGTATGTCATGTTAAATCCCAAAGGGATGAAATTTTTTGTAAAGTAATAGGTTAGGTAGTAGTTTCGTTTAAACATAAAACGGTTATGCTTTGTCAAAAAATGACAATTTAAAAAATTATCTTTGATTATGACGTCCTGGTGACGTCACCAATACCCTTATGACACTCAACTCTAGATGGTGATCTATCGTGGTGCTCTCCCAGTAGTTTCAGAGGAGTTAAAGCGTACGTACATACGTACGTACAGACAGAAATGAGATTTATTTATTAGTTTAGCCGGCTCGGCCGGTGTCGCCCGACAGGGCTACCAGCCAGTTATTTCCGGTTAGTAACATCGTTTCTGTCGGCTTCAACCAAACTGTTTTTAAGAACAAAAGCGAAAAAGTGGTACTAATAGAGTATCGCTTCTATCCCCCTAATCCCGATCGTAATGTGATTGTTTTCAATTGAGTGAGCTCTTAGAAACTCTCTATCATTTCACAAGGTCAGTCGGTTCCTTCAAAATAAGTGTAGGAGAAGAAAAACAGAGTTTGGAATGGGCGCGACAATGGCTTTTGTTAATTATTTTTTCCTAGTTATTAAAACTTACTGTTTCTAAATTGTGTTTTTTCACCTTTCCCTACGGTGCCGCAGATTCGCCGCCATAAATCACTTCTTAGTTGCATTATTGAACCTTGCGTTTTTTTTGTACTGTAGGTTAAAATTCAAATTGGAAAAACCACTGCTTTTAAGCCTAACCTAATTTACTATATAAGAAAATTTACTGATAGCTCGCCATTGTTTTGGATTCGTTTAACTGCATCGAAGTGTCGCATTTTATTGGATTAACCATTTTTGTCATTTGAATTATTTGTAAAGAATCGTCGGTCAACAAATTGGTATGTAATAAATTTATTGTTGTTTATAGGATTATAATTGTTAGAAAGGTAAGCGCGATGTAATAATGTTTCTAAGTGAAGCGTATAAATCGCCCATTAATTTGTTTAATTCTTTGTGATGTTACTATTTAATTTGTATTAGCGTTATTGTTTTGTATTTCTGTATAGAAAAAACTGCTGTCTGCTGTTGCCTTTATTGCTGCCGTTATCGCTGTCTTTACTGAGCTTCTTCAATCAAAGAATAGACAAGCAGCAAGTTATTCAACCACCGACGTGTTACGGGACTTTGAAAGCAGTTACGGAAACAAACAACAGCTTTTGTTTTATGATAACATAAATCAGTGACTAGGTGATATGCATATTTCAAAACTTAGTAAAACCCCGAGAGCATAAATGATGTAATTAGTCCGAATCTTCCTATTGCTTCTGATGCGGCATGCTTTCGAGGGAATCGCTGGTGTTAGATATAAGGACCGTTACTTACCTGTTTTTCGTAATTACATGCCTAATCGTATAACCAAAAGCCTCTGGCTGGGTGCATGCTACTTGTCCCTGGCATAAACGCAGCCAGGAAAAAAACAAACCAACCCGAAGAGATGCAATTACTCTTGCAGCGCTCGTCAGTAATGCCAATGTTAAGAATATGGGTAATTGTGAGAACAGTAATGAAAAGTTAATGATTCTTTGGCATAGCCAATGCTCATTCCATAATGGAAAATATCGTTTTTTAAAGAAAATTTACAAAATCTTAAAAACACTGTAAGGGGTTGTGCATAGCCCCTCTATTTCTTCCCGAGCTTCTGGAGTTCCTGACTAAGTCTTGCTTGCCCTGTTTGGTAATTCGGAAGTGGACTTGATTGCTTGAAGCAGCCACCCGTTTAAAAAAGTTTTGTTGGTTTATTTTATAAAGTACATGGAAGCATAGTTTAAATGTTGTGAAATTGGGGGAGGTGGGGGCGATTTACATAAATCTTATTGAAAACTTTGATAGATAATGACAACAAATCATGTTTTTGAGGAAGAATAGTCAATACGTATCAAAGGACTTAAGTTTTTGTGGAAATTGCAATTTTGAGTGGTCAACACACCAAAACTTTGTGTGTTTTTGACCAATAGGTTATATTTTAAAGTTTTTAGAGACTTCATTTTGTAATGAATCTTTTTGAAAATTTAAACATATAATGGCGAAGAAGTATGCTTTCGATGGAAAGTAGTCAAAACGCACCAACAAAATAACTTCTTATAAAACTTGCTGATTACTTGGGTACAGTAGGAAAATTTTTTAACTAAAAATGAAAAATGATCTAAGGCGATTAATTTTTGATTAGTCATTCTAAACTAATTCTTAACCCTAAGTAATTCGAGTTACTCCGTACATTGCTGGAAAGAAAATTTCCTAAGCTTTCAAACGACATTAATTGTTAGTATTTTATCATAATCGATATGTATCAAACTCACTTGTTTTTACTCAGATTACCACTTTTTGGGAGAGGTTAAAAGTTACACCACAGATGTTAAAGTTCAGTTTTTTAGTATAAAAACCAGTAGCAAATTAACAAATCATGTATTGTCGGAATTGCCTTAAAACACTCTTTAATTTGTCCGAATTTCTGAAAATCGATTGAAAAATGAGGTCACAAATCATTTTTTTTGTACTTTTATCTGACTGCTCGTTTTACTAATATTCGTCAATGACATCTACTTCCATAGACTCCACTCAACCCAAATTCAACTAAGATATTTGTTTTGTTTTCGGGTATGTTTTTGGTTGCCACCATTTCGAAATGTAAACAAAAAATTAGTTGGTGCCAAGGCATTAAAGAATTTGTAACTTGAATAAAAATCTGTGACATGATAACCCCTACTATAGTATTAGCGTATACATCTTAAGTATTTTGCATCAAATACTTATTTTGCTGTGTCATGCTGTTTCAGGTATCTTACTTTGATTGCTCGTTCTAGCTCTCCAGTAAGAAGAGTGGAGAATTATTCCTAAAACATAAACGAGTCATATTGCAATTCTGTAATAATGAATAAAAATCGTCTAAACATGAAGGCAACACACAAATGTGAGTAAAATAAGTATTGATTGTCAATTGAAGGCAATCCGGGTCGTCGTCATCATGTGTTTTCTGCAAAAATGATAAAACGATGTCAACATGAACTGTTATCAGTGATTAACTGAGCAACGTTTATATAATAAACTTGCCCTTCAACATCATGGGATGCAAAAAGCGTAAAAAAAACAAAATTTGGGGAACTAAGTTGTTCTATAAACTTTTGATATTCTAAACGAAAATTTTGACTAAGCCCATAAATATACTAGTCCACGATTTATCAGTATTTTAGACAAATTTCCCGAACTAAGTCTAGCATGACAAGCAGAATTGTGCATAATATATTAGATACAAATATCATGCAAATGTGATCTCGGTTGAATAGACGCTAGTACTTTATGGCTAACACTAGAACTATCACCACTTTCACAACAGATCACTATAGCCCTTACTGAATTTGTAACAAACACCATATCTTCTTTTCCTATTATTCATCAAGCGTCTAAGCAAAATGAAACAATTATATAATTACAGAAATATGTGAAACACCGGAGGGTCAGGCCTCAGACCAAAGCTTGTTCAATGTTTTTAACAATTGTGCAATTTAAGTGTTTGTTTTGTTTTAGACTTTTGTCAATCTATGCGACACTATCACATGCGGACTGGTAGTGATCTGTTTTGATGGTTAGATACAAGCTCATTCATCTTACAGAACTTTGACAAGAATAGGAAATAATAAAATGATATCTGCTGCAAAACAGCTTACTTGTAAGGATACTATATCAGAAAGCACTTAAGAAATCAGCCACAACAAGACAAGAATATAATTTTTGATAGTAATTGTCTCCTTTATCCCTTCTGGCGACACCCTTGTTGGACATTCACATGGTCTACTTTTTATAATAAGGAAAAATATTCTCACAATTTATATAAAGGTGTTCCACAGTTTCTGAGGTATTAAAATCTCTGTAATCTTAAATTTGATAGTTTTGTTCTGGTCTGTTACAGTTTATATCGTAAATATAGTGTAGTTTAACGTAATAGCAATTGCATCGCCATGAATTCTGCCTGGTTTATTCTAAAAAGCAAAGTATCAAAATCGTCAAATGGTGGCTGAAGTCGAAATGTTACACTAGTGTTCTGTTCAGCTTAAGTAATCTCCGTACAGTGCAGCTCTTTCGTCTCTTGATTTGACCTTGTGGGAAACTACTAATCAAAATGTGTACAAAGAGAATGCTCGTTTCTTTGGCCAGCTAATGATCAGTTGAAGCATAGACACAAAATATTCAAACCGACAGGAGTTATTGCGTTTTTGAAAATTTTGCCGTATAGCTCAATGCTATGCAAAATGTGATTTTTGAATATTTGCATAGAACATTGTTGCTGGTGATCGGTTGATTCCAAATCTAGAACTTTTCACATCAAAATGTTTTGGAATTATAATTTCATGCAAAGCACTTCTTGTTTTGTAAAGACTTCACTACTTCACAGAATTGTAGCTAGGCCATAACATTAAAATAACTTTATATCAAACAAGGAGAAGTAGCCTACAGGATATCGAATCCCATCAAAATCGTTTTATTATTCAGTACTGAGCAATTGTACAGTGAAATCAAGTGCTTCCAATACCCCATGTGTAGGCGAAAAAAGCTTAGGCTTAAAGAACGTTCTCGATAATGAAAACCTGACTTATTGTCAATAGATAAATATGTATGTAAAACTCACATCAATTCAAACATAGGAATTGAGGACTAGAAATTGGCCAGTAGAATTAACTAGCATCTGCTGTCTTAAGTGCTGAGCTTGCTGCTTTAAGACCTTCCTTTGCTAGCTCCTTGCAGGCATCTTTGTGTTTCTTGCACGTGTCAACGGCAGACTTGCCACCATTTACAACTAGATTGTAAATACTTTTGGCAGCAGAAGAGATATGACTCCAAACTGCTTTGGAAAATTTTACGACCTTATTCCACCAATCCTTCAGACCTTCAACGTTTCCCTCGTCCAACATTTCATTCAACTCAGCAAGCATTACTGACATTTCATCAAGTGAGCTCAGTAAGTCGTCATTGTAGTTGGTTATTTCAGCTAAAAATATGCAAAGTCTGTTATGTTTATATTCATTCATTAATGCGTGTGAGTACAAGTTTTTCAGCTAGTTTTTACTCAGATTAAGTCACAACGACGACTTAACTATTATGCCCACAACTTGTTTACCATTTACAGGCAGAGGAATTATGATAAGTATCAAGGACACAGCAAACTTGCTGTCATGTTTTTCATATTAACTTTTTTGCAGTGAACGATGATCATCGTATCTAACCATTGTTGCAAAGGCCATTTTTCTATGAAATATTTTGTAGGCACCTGATCCCATCGTGATTTGAACCCGCTACTTAATACATTGGAGATGAAAGTCCAAACCACTAGGCGATCGAGGCAGTTGTTTATCTGGTAAAGGCGTAGTTTTCATGGAAACATTATATTGATCGAAATTAGTCAATAAATCACGCAAACTTTATTTCCCAAGAATCACACATATATGAGCGTATCAGCTGATATCATTGCAACCACCACCTCGAAGTGTGAGTTCAATAGTTTATAGCAATATATCTTGCTTTCAGTATATAGCAATACAATTCGCCTTCTTATGAATGGAGAATACATATGGAAAATAAAAAAAATAAAGTTTACGGATTGTTTTCTTGAGTAACTAACGAACCGTAAAATTTTTAAACCTTTTTAGGCCATTTCGTTTTGAGTCTGTGTGTATGGGAGAGCATGTGGATTGGGGCCAAATATTACAAAATTATTTATAAAAGTACAGGGATAAATTCTCTCTTTTAAAGAAACCGCAAAAATTGGAATCAATTGAGTCTTGGATGGCCCGTATTCAATACAGGCTTCTGATATCGAGATGAAATGTTTTTGTGGATAACCTCTTCGATTGGAAAGAAGGTCTTTACAAAATAGCAAGAACTTGGATTGATCCGACTCTTGTCCTATTTCGCCCTACACTTAAAACTGCTCAGGTTTCCAATCTGATAGAACAGCATGACGCATAATCTTTGGAGGGACGATGTCACTTCAAATATACATGTAAAAAATATGATAGCTTCATCAAATAGCAAGCAAAAAGCGCTTTGTTTAGAAATAAGTTTGCTAAACTGTCATTTCTTAATTTAATATCAACCGGGCCGGATCTTCATTTCCACTTGGAAAGCGACTGATAATCAAAACAGATAAATTAAAATAACAATTACACTTTACCCGTCGTAAAAGCAACTCCAGCCAAGAGAAGAAGTATGGCAAGCTTCATGATGATCTTGTTTTGATAATTTGCTTGATAACGAAATTCTATAGACTTTGATTGTAATTTCGCTCAGATTTGCTGCGATTTTATACTTTCAGAAC
The DNA here is from genome assembly GCA_963675345.1 of Trididemnum clinides. Taxonomy (NCBI): domain Eukaryota; kingdom Metazoa; phylum Chordata; class Ascidiacea; order Aplousobranchia; family Didemnidae; genus Trididemnum; species Trididemnum clinides. The sequence continues at coordinate 9,998,398 of OY776298.1, forward strand.
GGAAAAGCACGTCAATCACCAGAGGATGTACTCCATTTTAAGGCGAAGAATGTCAGTCTTCGCCATATGATAAATAACTTTTTATGGTTTTTCACCGATGCTATCTTAGTGTTGTTTTAACATTCATAACCAATGTGCTTTGTGCAGCTATTTTTCAGGGCTAAACCATAGATGAGTCTAAGAATAGCTTACTGAGAATTTTTCGACTGGAAAGTACATAAACCCAGTAAATTTAAAAATAATTGAAAATCCCACCATAAATTTCCGTTTTGGGATAAAATCAAAGTAAAAGTCTTTCCACAGAGGTCGTTTGTATAAATGCAAACAGTAGGCGTACGCTGAGGGATTCTACGCGCACTCCCCCCAGGAACAATAAAATGTGTATTTCAGTGATTATTTGCCAAAAATGATCCTCGCGCCCCCTCAGAAAATTGTGGGACGTAATTTTCGGCTGCCACGATTGTAATAGAAACGTGAATTTGGCGAAATTTTGCGCTGTGGTCGGTCGATCTCCCAAAAATAAAAAGATCATCCACCTATTCGTCGGCAAATTTTGGACGACCGCCGACATTCATCTTCATAAAGGTTACAGGTCAACCCTGTCTCATCGCGCACAATTTTGAGCACTGTTTTCATCGTGTGTCGATTTCTACAAATAAATGTCTTGTGCCCCCTTCCTATGATATTTCTGCGTACGACCCTCAATGCAAACAAACTAAGATGTCTTGTTTGTTGTTAATGTTGCATTCTCGATGAATTTGTTTATTAGTTTGCTTAGTGCAGTTGTATTCTACTTTTCTTTATACATGTATTTAGATCGACTTGAAAAATTGATGTTTGCTCATGATCAAACGGGTGGTGACAAAGTCACAAGAAAAATCTGTTTTGTTGCCACCCAAGCCCTTTTCTCGTGATAAGAAAATGAAGAAAAATCATGGAGCCCAAGACGTATGCCAAACTCCCCACGGCTTGGGCCACGGGTTGTAGAAAGACAATAAGCTGCCGAAGAGAGTGTCGTATAAACCATCCGTCGCGGAACAAGACAAAATGAAATGGGAATAGTCCTCAATCGGATGACCGCAGACATTGCCCATAGCATGATTGAGCCAGTTCTGGTGAGATGAGCAGTTAATAGAAAGTTCTATCCGTTGCAGCGAAAGCGTAGAAAGAATGACAACGAAAAACATGTTCTTCAGTGGAAATTGAGTGAAACATTTTGTGGCAAACATGTTGAAAAAACAAAATTTCTCTAGTCAGATAAAATAGGATTGGATAGAAATGATGGCAGGAAAAAGCTGCAAGTCACGAGTGACTATAGTGCACTCCGTGTGGCTAGCACATCTGGCGTGTCGATGCTTCGAAGAAATGAATGACAAAGGTTCTGCTGCAACCTGAAAATAGTAAAAAATGGGAAAGTGGATAGCTTCTGTCAGATATCAGAGATTGCGAGAAAAATTGAAAGTTAAAACAAAAAAAGAAAGTAAGAATGTAAATAGATTCTGTAGGAAAAATTGATTTTATAGTATGCCATAATTATCAAGAGTGAGCGTATGACGATTTTTTATTGTGTAGTGCACCGAGGTCACGAAAAAAATCCAGATTAGCCTACAACTGAATATTTATTGATTGAACGCTCTTGTAATCATTTTGGTAGGTTGATGTTTGGCACGAGTCAGATAATAAAAAAATGGAGAGAGTTTTGAGACCATTTTGTATTTACCAGAACTATTTGTGGGAGCCCCTTTACGGTAAATTGTAGGGGTCCTGACGCTCTTGTTCCAATCAAGCGGTATGTAGAAATCCCTACTAAGCGTCAGCAGAAAACCCAACAAGCGCATTGGTCGCAGCTACTCATAATTTCGATCCAATCGAGTAAATTCGCTCTACGTACCTGACTGATTTGCTGAGAATACTGTAATATATCCAGCGGTACAATTTGTAGCAAGCAATAACGCATGCCGTGACTCAGAGTTGCAACTAGAGTTGGACTCAAGAGCGAACTAGAGTTGCACTCTAGAGGATTAGCTTGCTCGTGAGTTTGCAATCAAGCATCCAATATTAGGTGTGCAAATTTAACTTGAAATTTTGAATATTTGGCACTAACCAATTAATTGGAGATGCTACATTTAGCTATTTCAGCATTCATGAATAGGCTACTATACAAAATCAATTTACTACATTTGACTTCATTTGTCTGACTTCATGCTTAAAACTTTTCTAATTTCGTAAACTTTGTTTATTTCACCTTGTGCACACATCGGTCTTCCTGGCATATGGTCCAACTATAAACTGGATTAATGTCACATCCAGGACGGAATGTAACGCTGAGGACACAAGTTTGGCCGAGTACATGCCCAGAACAAAGCGTCATATAAAGGACACAATGTCATACACAAAACATAGTGTCATATCTTGGCCACAATGTTATACCTTGGGCACCTCGTCATACTTAAGACACATAGCAATGCCCAGTCCTGTGAGATTTATAAAATCCAGGCCATAATGCCATACAACGACCAAAATGTCATACCGCCAGATGGCATAGTGGTTAGAGCGCCTGCTTCGCAGTCGGTAGACCTGGGGTTCATTCCCTAAATTGAGTCATACCAAAAGACTTTAAAAAATGGTATTCATAGCTTCTCTGCTTGGCGCTCAACACAAAAATGGGATAGTATTGAGAACAAGCCGGCAAGCTTGCTTGTTGTGCCCTTGGACACGGCACTTAACGGGACAACTCCACCTTTACGTGGTAGACAGGTGGTCTACCCGCACTTCACTGGGTTACAATTGTAAAGTTGCTAACCTAGCATGTCGTAAAAGGCGACTCTTAAGTACCCACCAATGGTTGTCCGCCTTGTTGGTGGTGGGGCTACCAGTCACTCATGACTGGTTCGAAATGGGCTGCCATCTTTCTTCTAGCCTAATTTCAATTAGGGTAACGGCATGAACCTGACTTGTCATTTGTGCTGTACCTGAATCCGGAGGAAGAGTAGGGGTAATCACAACAACAACAATAACTAAAAAGTCATAGAAAGAACGCAATGTCATAAAAAAGACACTATATCATATTCAGAACACAATTTTTCATACCCAAGACACAATACAAATACTCAGGGCACTGCGTCATGCTCAGGATAAAATGATATGCCCACCAGTGTGTTATGTGCTTCACAAAAGCTACAGACTATTTGCATCGCATACGGTAGGGTAGAGCGCTGCATCAAATTTAATGAGCCTACTTACAATTTGTACTAATCAACTTTCATTGAAGAGAATGGCCACTTTGAGTGCGATTGATCTGCCACGATTGAGTGCCACTTTTTAGCATTGATGCCAGAAATAAATCTTGGTATTATTGTTGTTTAATGTTATCATTATTTTTGTTGTAAAGGCAGTGGTGTCGGTACAGTAACACTGTACAGGGTGTTTTATAAGTTGCTCATGGATTTTTTTGTCTCTGCAAGTCCAAGACGTGGGTTGTTAAAAGATATCGTCGAACCCTCGAGACGGCTTTGTCGAACACCGAGTGTACGATCGAACCCAAGTCAAGAACCATTGCTAGACATACAGAATTGCGCAAAATGATTGAATATATCTGATCAGTAAAATTATCACAATGTTCTTGATCAAGTGAACATTTTGATAACACAGGAACTATTATTTGATAAAATGCATTTTTGTTTGACTGATATCTACCATTTCATCACACAACTAGAAAAATTGATGAGCATAGAAAATGCGGTTTAACTGATGCTATCTAACCAAAAGCCAATGTCGATAATCCAAATACATTTTTATGCAACTAATTTGCATAATACTGTAGTTTAGGGAATTTATCTAAACATCTGAAGATAAAATTTTTCATGTGGAATATCCAAGGTTTCAAAAAAAACTTCGTTACCCAGTCTTGTTTTGTTTCCGTCTTTGAAACCTATAATCTGAGAGTTTAGTTTTGATGAAAAATGTTGTTCAGTAAATCATTGATAACAGTTCAAGTTGACATCATTTTATCATTTTTGAGGAAAACACGTGATGACGACGACCTGCATTGCCTTCGAATGACAATCAAGATTTTTTGTACTCAAGATTAAATTTTTGCGTTGTGATCATGTTTAAAAATGAAATCACCTCGTGAGTGGATATCACATTAAAAAGAATTAAGACTATAATATGTAACAATAACTAAAGATAAGATATAAACATTTTTGCCGCGTAGTGCACCTAGGTGCCAAAATGTCCAGATTTGCCTTCAACCGAATATTTATTGATTTGAAGCTCTTGTGATCATTTTTGCAGATTGATGTGTGGCATTAGTCAGATGATGAAAAACAAAACGAGGAAGTTTTGGGATCACATTGTTTTAACAAAACGTTTGAAGGAGTATTTTTGCGGTAACTGTAAGCGAGATAGGCCTGGAGCGCTTGCTCCATTCAAATTTTATGTAAAAACCGCTACCGAGAGTCACCAAAAAAGGACCAAGTTCATTAGTTGTAAACGCATAGCCACAACTGCTTTGAGTAAATTCGCTTTCTGTGACTAAGTGATTGAGTGAGACTGATATCCATTTTTACAAGTCGCAGCGGGTAAAAGCATTTGATGTGATTCAGGTTCAAGAGTAAACCAGCGTCGCACTCATAATGATGCAAATATGTTTGCTCATGAATTTGCAATTAAGAATCCACCATAAGGTTTGAAACTTTAAGTTTAAATTTTGAACATTTGATTTTAACCAACAGTTTAAATTAACTGGAAAAATTATATTTAGCACTTTCAAGATTTATGAATTGACTACTACAGAATACAAATTCAATTAACAGCACTTGGCTTTATTTCTCTGATTTTACGCTTACAAGTTTTCAAATTTCTTAAACTTTTTTCCCCTCCCACTTTTAAGTAGATTGGCCTCCCTGGTATGTGGTCTGACTACGAACTAGTTTTGTGGTCATTTTCAGAACGAAACGTTACACCCTGGCCACAATGTCATATCAAGGGCGTACCCAGGACAAAATGTCATAACGAGCTAGAGCACAATACGTCATACGGATGACACAGTGCCATATTTAAGGCAAAAGGTCACACTTAGGATACAATGAAATATCCATTACTGTAGGAAATGTAACACTCAGGACACAATATCATGCCAAGGGCATACCCCGGACAAAATGCCGCACCCAGAACACAAATGTCATATCTGGGACACAATGCCATTGGAAGAACGCAATGTCATACAAAGGATACTATGTCATACCGATAACACAATTCGTCATACACAGGATACAATGGCATATCTATTACCAAAAGCACACTTTCATACTCAGTGTAACAGAAAATATACAGAACTGTATGATATGCTTTTTCAGACGTGTTAGCTTTTTGGCCTTGCATATGGTAGGGTAGAATGTTGCACTGTACAAAAACTAATTGCTTGGGCTACAAGCTTTACTAATTAGGCTACCTTTTAAGGAAGGTATAGGTGATAAAAACTATTAAGTGCCACTTTTTAAGCATTGATGAAAGAAATAAAAGTTGGTACTATCATAATTTAATGTTATCATCATTATTCTTGTACACGCAGTGGTGCCGATAGAGCAATGTTTTGATTAGGGCTTGAAAAGACGCAACATAACTTGCACTGCATTTTAAGTTTATAAGGGTTGCTGTTCATATTTGGCAAGCCTTTCCCAACTGCTGCAGAAACGCGGCCATTTGTTCTTATATTGCATTTGCTATCCACATAGTTGATTAAAATGACTTAAATCCCAAGATATTTGTTTTCAACAATTTAGTTAAACTTTCGCAAGCACTCATAATGGTTGCCTGTTTATCTTCTACGCCGCACTTTAAGCAAATCGAAGATTCACTGCGACCAGTTGTTTTCTTATGCCCTAGTAGATTGAAATATCCTGTCAGAATCTAAACAACCTGATTAAGTGTAGCATCTTGAAATCTAAAACGCTAGCAGAACCTAGATTGATCTTCAAACCACGTTTAGTCCTTTTTGGTCTTCAAACAATTGATTTTTCGCGATAAAACATTTCATTTTTGTATGCACAAAAGAACTCGCCTTCGACGCCTTTAGCTAAGTCGCCAGTTCGTTCAAATCAGGGTTTCTCAAACGGGGCCCTCGGCCCCCCTTGAGGGCCACGAAGAGGTTCTTCGGGGACCGCAAGCAAAGGCCTTCACAAGGTAGCTTTGCAGAAGCCTTTACTAGTATTGCAAAACCATAATGTCACGGTATTCGTATTCGCCAGTTAACTTAAGTTTGTAGTTTTTATTGTTACGTCTTACGAGGAATCGTTTTTAAAACTGGGATTTACTGAAACATATGACCAGCGAAAATGTGTTATTTGTTTGAAATGCCGTTCAGCAGACTCCATGACAAAAAATAAACTAATCCTACAAAGCAAATTGCATTTAGGTTGAAGAAAAACATCGAAAACTATCAGCGAATATTTTCTTTTGATTTCAATGCATTCAATTTATCCAGCCGTGTCAGAGTTTGTGAACAAACAATTGATTCCATTTGCGACCACAAGGCTTACAGAGCGGGATTTAGACCAATAAGCGTGTTAAAAACAAGACATGGAATTCGATTTGATGAGGAACGCGACATGCGGTTATGTTAATGCAAAATCACGCCACGATTTCAAAAATTGTGGAAACTAAACAAGCGCATTCGTCCCACTAATGTGAATATCAAACTGCTAAAACACGTTTTTTCTAATGTATGTACAGTAGATAATTTTTTCTATTGTGCTTTAATCATTTTGAAAGTTTGTATTAATCTTTGTAACTAATACGTTGACATTATCAGTCAAACTGCAATCAGCGTATTAAGTTTCTAGTTGCAGCCACGTGCACATTACCTGAAGTCTAGTGTACTCGCAGATTTGATCTTTTTTCAAAGTGTGGTTGCTAAAAGTTTGGGTACCATTGATCTATAGTAGTCCAAGGGTTTTTATTTTTTTCCACCTGCTTCAGTTGCGGTTATCATTCTTGACAATCCTCGTCAAGTTACCACCTATCTGCCACATAAAGATGGAGGTATCCCGTTAAATGCCTCACCCAAGAACACAAAACGCCAGTTAGCCAGCTTTTTCTCCACTCCACCCCTTTCGCGGCGAGCACCAAGTAAGAAGGTTGAGAATGCCGTGTTTTAAAGTTTTTGATGTAAATCGACAATGAAATCGAACCCAGATCTATCGACTGCGAAGAGAACGCTCTAACCACTACACTACAGCGCCGGTTCCCAAGACGATGCTGCTCATTTATAACAGCTTTACATTGATGTTCTCACAAATGTATTATAGGGAAATTCGGCCACCGGCGCAGCCCGCTCAACACACCTATCATAACTTACAGGTAACCTCGTTGGGTGACGCTGAAGGAGCAGTTACATGCCCAATGGTGAAACCTTTTATTTTGAATAGCTTTGCCAAGAAATGCTGTAAACGTGACAAATAAACACTGTAAAAATTTTTTTGAAAAGAGTGTGTAAAATCAAGAAAAAACGATGGCCAATATTTATTAATTTTGAAATGTTTATTAAAAGGTTTTAAAATGTTTTCAATTACTTAGTAATTGATAACGTTTAAAGTACTATAATTATTATCAATCAAAAATATTAAAGTTTATTAAAATTATCCATTAAAGTTTTGTTAAAATTGCTAACGTTTACTAATTCTGATGTTTGTTAAAAGATGTATATTACTTCAAAAGAAACAACAGTTTTAAAAAGTCTGCTTTTTACAAAACACTGTCGCTATCAGGATATTAACGGTTTTATTCAGGCTTACATTGCTATCTTAAAAAATTCGGTTGGCTTTGCCTAATATTGTTTGTCTTGTTATAGTTCTGCCCTCTCATTGTTCCAGTTTGTAGATTTATGTGGAACAACTTGTGTTCACAGTGCCAGACGTGTTCCGGAGCCATCAGCAATACCCACACAGTGCATTTCTCCAACAACGAGTGAAATCAAGCAAGAAATTGCCTTAAGCATTTAAAAAGTCATTTTTTTACTCTTATTGTAACCAAAACACATTTTACAGTAGCTCTTCATAGCTTGCTTGACAGAAAGCTAACTTATGGTGTCCTGTATTTTTTCTATCTCGCACTGTTGATTGCAGCTTGGAATCGAAAATTATTTTATTTGATTTTAAAAAATTAGCATTAAAATACAAAGCGTCGTTGAAGCTTCTGAAATGAAATTTGTAATAATCCAAATAATTAAATGAATCTATAAATTCATGATTGCAAGTTCACAACCCAAGTCGGCTTGTGATGTTTTTATCTAAATCTTGATTTTTAACTGGGCTTGCAGTTTAGCAATTAAGAAAAGGCAATTAAATTTAATGCTGTTGGCGTAAAAAATAAATACAGCTCGCCTCCACGCAAACAGAAGTCGTGTAGTCCATAACGACTATAGAAACTAGTAAGAACGTCATTAGATCCCTTGAAGTTTGTGATTCAATAGATCTTGGTTCGGGCGCATGTGTAGACAATAACAATTACAAGAATTCGATTCTTTGCATGTCATGAAAACACCATCCTATGTGGACAATTTTGCAAGACTAAAATTTTTGGGCTGGGTTACAAAACTTCTAGCCAATCTTCCCTCTGTCTACGACCCTGTTGTTTTTAAGAAGCAAACTTAACCAACGCATTGCTTGTTAAAAAGAAGAGGCTCAATCTTTGCAAAAGAATATTTCTTGTTTGTTTTATGTGTTGAAAATAGTCTCACTACAGATGTTGCTGTTTCTGCGTTCCACCACCCTCTTTTTGGGGGCCTTAGCACAGCCCAAAATGGTTGGCCAAATTCAGGTTTTTAATGCAAATCTAATCCAGATCAGGCTAAGGAAGAAAACGGCAGTCAATTTCATAACAGCCTAATACCGAAAGCAGACAGGCATTCTTCAACCACCAAGACAAATAGCCATTGATTGTAACTGCATTGGTTAACAATTGGGAAATCACTATTGTAACCTTGGTAAAACACTACAGGCCTTGCATTTAATTAAATACACAAAATAAAAATATTTTACAAGTAGTTGTAAAAAGTGCGGGTGATGCTGGAAAGCCTATACAATATAATTACGATCCCACATAGATTACCGTACAGTAAACAAGTCCAATTACAGTACACCAAACATTTGAATTCAGCCAAAAATTATGTGATTGAAATCTTCATCGTTGCTAGAACAGCGCTTATTATAAAGATTGCGGCTGATGGTGATAAATCGGCAGAGGAGGATCCACAAATGGAAGTACTGCCAGGAAATAGTGAAGCGTGAATGTTGTTGCAGTTATCATGTGTGTTACAGCAAGCTTCAGAACATGTTCTGAAAAGATAAAAGCGTTTTTCAATTTATTATATAGATTTCTAGCAGATTTCCACCCGTCGTTGATCGGGTAAAATGTAAAGAGAAGGAAAATAAATATAGGCTCCTAGCCCCCCATAGACGATTCTGATCGAAATCAAAATACCGCAGATTTACCCGTCGTTGATCGGGTAAAATGTAAAGACTGATTAAATTTTTACATTGAATAACCATATTTTAATATAGGTTGAATAAATATAGGCTCGTAGCCCCCCCATAGACGATTCTGATCGAAATCAAAATACCGTACTTGGCTTCCCTGGAAAAAGTTATATAAGATTCATATGTTTGTTTGTATCTAAATGTCTCCAGTTTTATTTCTATAGCGGACATACAGACAGACACACATTGAGTTTTATATATATAGATTTTACTGCATTTTCATTACAAATTCATCTTTGTCTGAAACAGTTGTAAAGTCACAGGTCCTTTGGATTTCATAGTATGAGGTCGCAGCTATTTTACAGAAAATCTGGTCTATGCAATTTGCAAAGAAAGCAAAGTAATAATTTATTTATTCACTTTAATCAGACTTGTGATGTTTCATAGAAAACCGTAAAGAAAATAAAAAAAAATGGTCAGTGACATGGGCTTTCCTCCAGCTAATTACCCTCCAACAGACAGGGTGTTTGCTGTGCATTTAGGTGACCTAGACCCTCTTCCAGAATAAAAGGCGCCCATATAGCTAGAAATGACATATAGACCTCTTCAGGTTTGATGATCTCCACCCTTGCAGACATTAATACGCCAATTGTATCTCGTACTTGTTTTACTTGACTCCAAGGACATGGGCAATGGTGCCAAACATAATACGATTTGTCGTTAAACAGCAGTTGAGCAGGTAAAGTGTAAACATGAAACTTTACTACTTCGCTGCTTGGTGCTGATCACAAAATGCATAGTATGTAAAAAAAGACAGCTAATTTGTTTGTCGCGTCCGTGGGGAATACCTCCGTTTTCACGTGGCAGACAGATGGCGGTATTCAGCAGTCTATACGTGTAACTAAAGACTTACTCACGGAGCACGAATTCACATACTTAAGCCAATAAAATACAGAAATAGATCAAACAAAGAAATCGACAATTTACAGATTAGACACTGCACAAATTGTGTCATGGACTTCTAAATGGTAACACCTGTACTGGAAACGCCGCTAATACTGCTAGCGCGAGCGACCAAGATGAGGCCTGTATCACGCGGCGTGACTGCTGCCTTGGTTTGTTGGAAAAAGAAAGTTTCGAATGAGTGGTGTTCATTTGATTAAAAAATTGCATCACAATGCGCAAACAGAGACCGGTAGACAAAGTGTAGTTCGTAGATGTTATGAATGTATTGATGCTGGGTAATGTTTTCGTGCTGGCACTCAAGTAAAATAGATGATTAGTGATTAAAGAATAGCATGACAGCGCATTGACACCAGTTGATAAAGCAAAGTACTTACATGTTAAAACTGTATTGATGATGGGAATGTGTTTGTGCTGGCGCTAAAGTGAAACAGATTACTATAATTTGTACTATATTGTCTACTGACAGGCTATAGCAGCCCTACTGCACTGCAGTAGGTTACGGTACACAATCATACATAGTGGCAGGTAAATAAGGTTGGTTTATGCCAGGCTAGTCAAATTAGTGACTGCTGTCATACAGTTACTATTCTACGAAGGCATAGGTCTATTTGGAAAATAGACCAACAGATTAAAGGTTGAAGATTTGAGCGATTATGCTGTAGAGTTTATTTGCTTATGAGCCCCATTAGTTATAAATGCACTGCAGGTTTAAAAATTCTGAAATGTACTCCTAAAAGATTGGGTGCATTTGCAGTCGCACTAAGATGCTGCTAGCAAAGCCAAGCCAACATTTTGCTGATTTGGTAAGTAGGATAGCTTTTTGCTACTGCATGTAAAAAGCCTAATGGATTTATGGCAAGGCTAAATGTACCTGGGTCAAATTATGCATACTGTTGTAAAGCAAATTAGATCTCTGTAGTTTACTATGGGTCTAATGTAGAATAAGCTGAGCGTTTTCAATTGGAAACACTGCTTACATTCGGTGCTTAATTTGTTGGGGTAAGGTGGGGGGGAAGGAGAAGGTGGGGTTAGGTTGAATTTAAACTTTAACTCTAAACCCCACCCTGAATCTAACCACAACTCTTTTTCTAAGCATACCGTTTTGGTGTGAAAACGTATAAATTGCGATTTTAATGGTGTTTCCAATTAGAAGCGTACAGCTTATTCTAAATTACATCCATTCACTACTTAAAGTTTGATAACTTGAGATCTAGTTATCTGACTTCCCTGTTTTAAATTGCAGTGTAGATGCTTTGCTGACTTGAGTCTGTATATACGCAATTACCTCGTAGTCAATAGAGCCTCAGATGTACAGTAGTTCTCTGATTGTTGGCTGTTTTAATTTGCAGTGTAGATATTTTGCTGACTTGACTCTGCATGTACATCATACCTCCTTTTTAATATTATTAGTTGGTAATTTGGTTATTATGTGTGGTATTAGTATAAAACCTAACAAGTGTTGTGCTATTAACTGCAGATCGAGATATACTGGTGAAAACAAAGACCCTGATCTTACTTTTCATTCGTTTCCCCTACATGATAAACAGCTGTTTAAGGTTGGCTTAAACGTATTGCAAGAAAAGATTTTACGCTAAATAAGTATTCAAGGTTGTGTTCACTTCACTTCAAACCTGAAGATTTTGTAAAAGAATCAAATGATCAACAAATTAGGCAAAGAAAAAATCGATCAAGTGCCTTGCTAGTGAAGAAACGTTTTAGAGGCAATGTTTTACCTTCAATTTTTAAGGATGCTCCTTCATACTATGCATGTGGAGATGCACCACCTAGATCTGGTCAGTCTTTGGCATCATCACGACATCAAAATAATGCATCAAGATTGGAAATGCAGTTGGAGCAATTTTTGAAAGATGATAAAATTGAAAATTTAGCTGGGCTAATCGCAAAAATAGCTGAAGACATGCAGTCGCATGACTTTGTCTTTCATCAGACAAATTCAGAAGCAAATTTGATTCTCTTTTCTGAAGAACACCCGCTATCTGTTCAGTCAACAATATCTATCAGCACAGATCTTGAAATTAGGATTTATCATAATGGACAATTAGTGCCAGCATCTACATACAAACACATTGTTTCATCCAACAAAGTCACGTTGCTGTCTCAAGTGACAAATTTAATGGCCTTTGCTAAAAATATACACATGAATAAATCAGCAATGAAGGATTAGTTCATATTTAATTTTTCTCGATTGATTGATCAGTATTTGGAGATTTGTGATAATGATCATGAAGTCCGTTTATTAAAGTTTGTGTTAGAGGAGGTAGAATTGGTTCTACGCAGCAAGCACATAAGAAGGTATTCAGTTGAATTGTTGATGATGTCGTACATTCTACATGCAACAAGCCCTCGTGCTTATAAACGTTTGTTAGAGGAAGAACTATTGGTACTGCCATCTGGGAAAACTTTAAGGAACATTACAATGCGACTGGATCGCAAAAGTGGACTGGAGGACACTCAGTATTTGAGAATGCGATATTCTCAATTAAATGCTTTTGACAGAAATGTTATCCTGATGATTGACGAAATTTATGTATCAAAGCGAATTGAAGCTGCTGGAGGTCAGATTTTTGGTTTAACTGAAGATTGTGAAGTTGCATCTACTGCTTTATGCTTCATGATTAAATCACTTAGCAGTAAGTATTGGGATATGGTCTGTATTCACCCCGTGAGAAATTTGAAGGCAGAGACTCAAAAACAATGCTTAGACAAAGTGATGCATTTAGTCCATCAAGTGGGTTTCAACGTTATTGGAATTTCAGTGGATAATGCTGCTGCAAATCGAAAATTTTACAAAGATTTCCTTTGCGACGGTGCTTGGAAAAAAGCAATAACGAATAATTTTACTGGTGGAAAAATTTTTTTAATTTTTGATCCAACTCATGTGATAAAAAGCATTTACAACAACTTTTTGGCAAAACGAGTTTTCAAATTACCCAGCATGCACTGTCTTGTACCAGCCCCCTTAACTGCCAGTTTTGCAGATGTGGAAACAGTATGCAATAATGAGTGCGAAAAACCATTACGAATTGCTCATAAGTTATCAGAGACAGTGCTAAGACCTAAGTCCATTGAAAAAGTAAACGTAAACCTTGCGCTTTCATTACTGCATAAATCGACAATTAATGCTTTAAAGCATTATGGATTTTACCGAACTGCTGCTGTTTTAGAGCTGTTTGCAAAGTTGTGGTCAATTTTAAATGTCTTTTCACCAACCGTTGGAAAGCGCATGCAAGACATTTTACGAGATCCTGTGAAATCACCACATGATTGGAAACTGGAATTTCTTTTGGACTTTGGAAAGTATGCTACTTTTTGGAGAGATTTCTCGGTAAGTGACAAGTAACAATTTTAGAAACCTTATGATGGGTACGAATGTGATCATTTTTCTTTCATTTGCATTAGGAAGTGCGCACAACACAATGCATAAAGAAATATGTTTCCACCACCTCTGCACAGATCCCCACGGCTTCAACAAAGCGCTTTTCTGGAAACCGCAAAATTTTTTTGGAGTAGTTTTTAATGTGTGCATTGTTGCGTTAGTCTGTATTTAAGATGGTTATTTATGCTACTGGTCTGTTATTGGTGTAGTGTACCAAATTACTTTGGAATCTCACTGCAAATTCAATGCGTTTCTTTCTTGCCTGGACATTAAAAAAATGAGACAGCGCCCTGCGTGGCCAGAAAGTCGAAGCAGATCTGCCTGTTGTTGGTGCATGTAAAATAGTGCACAAACATCTTTTTGTTATTTTATTCTTTGTTTGACGTGATAAGCTGAGTGTTTGTTGAACCATGGACTTTTATTTAGAAGTCTATGGTTAAACTCTGATTGCAAGTCATATGCTGGCTTACTTGCACAATGTATTTTCTCCGTTATTGCTGTTTGTGCACGACACAACGTTTGCTAGAATAAGTTCACGTTATTGAGTAATATAAATGAAAAACATTTTATTTTTTGTGCGCAGCTTCCGGGTTTGACAAAAGAGATATCGCCTGCCCTTTCTCAGACATGTCAATCTATCACTGGATTGTCAAAGTACTTGATGAATGAGTGTGGATTCAAGTATGTATTGCTTGGACATATCCAGTCGGATACCATTGAGGGGAAATTTGGCCACATCCGTCAGTTACGTGGGGCCAATCATTTTATATCGATGAGACAGCTATATAAAAGTAATCGAAAACTTCAAACTCTTTGCTTGTTGAAATATTCACAAATTTCCCTCAAAGAAATTGAAGATGCAGCAAAAGCAAGAGAAGAAAGGACTGCCATTCAAGAAGTCACTTTCAGAGCAGAATCTCTTTATCCTGACATGTCTTTCAATATCATGCCAACTAAAAATAATGTCTCTGTAACTTTTTACGTGACAGGTTATTGCTGTAGATCACTAGCAAAAAGCAATAGATGCGACTCTTGTAAAGAAATTACCATTGCTAGTGTTGAGTACTTGGCACCTGAAGCAGAGCCAAACGTTCTAGTAAATGCTATAAACCTTTTCAACGATATCAATCGTGGTGGACTCTCCAAGCCAACAAAAGAAATGTTTGATGTTGGCATGCTTTGCTGGGGGGCATTTGCCGAACTCTCTGTTGAAAAGCTTAAAAAACGGTTTTTGAGGAGCGTTGACCAGCGAAGTGTATTTAAAGAAATTGTAAATATTGCGTTTTTTGAAAGCGGTGTAGTATCTCTTAGATGGCATATCTGCTCGTTTTTTTAACTGCATGGCTAAAAATCTTATGCGTAGTACGCGCGCAGAGGAATCAAGCAGAGTTTCCCGAAAAATTAATAAGATAGCTGAAAAAATTAAGTTGCTAGTCCTTGCATTTTAAGCAAGTCAGATGTAGTTGTATAATTTCGATCGTTTTAAAATGTGTTCATTTTAAAGACGCAAGCTGGGTTTTATTCATGCAGTTAATTCAAAGGTGTTTTGTAGCTTAATTTTGCTTAATGGATCATAATTTATTTGCTGCTATATTTGCAATTTTTGTGTTGCACGAATTTGTTATTGTCGAAGCATTACAAATTTTTCTGCCTTCCTGCTTCCATTTCTTGTTTGCATGAAGAAAATAGATAAATCTATCGCTAGCCTATATGAATAGACCAGTCTAGGATTTGAACATGGTTCCTGCATAGAATTAAATTTCAAGTAATAAAACTGCCCAATGTTCAAAAAACAAACTTTTAAAAATTTGCACTTCATGTAAATGAGCAAGTTAATTTTACGTCGGCCTCATGTTGGTCACGTCAGATTTGTTGTTTCCAGTTCAGATTCTACAATTTGGAAGACCATGAATTGTGAGTAGTTGCTGCACAAAACGTTATACTGTAGTTAATAATTTCTACACTTCTGTCACCGAAAAAAATCAATCCCAAATTGATTCCCATTGTGGGTGGGATACATAAAAATTGTTAGCTTCAAGGGATTTAGAGTGATAAAAATAGTCTGCTTTACATAAAGCACGAAGCATTCATTTTTATATGTAATGCAACACACACGTTTTAGAAGTACTTGGAGAATTTTTGCTCTTTGGATCAACCATAGTTTTTGGTGATAGTTTTTACATTTTCGTGAACATTTCATTTTACATAATCGATGGCTTTTATGTCATCTTTTGGTGAAAAATCACTTAGAAAATAGCACCCTTGCTCGTTAGGGGGAATTATTGAAGATTGTTCTGCCGGAGCCCTAGATGAAGACACAATGGAACATGAGCGTGATTAGCAAAAGGTTTCCAATCGCTGATTTGCGTTGAACAACTTGCGTCCAGACTTGCTTAGGAGTTATCAGTGCTGCTGGGAGAGTAGCTTACATTTCTATCGCACGCAGTGAAATCAAGAATCGTACGGCAAATTGCGGCAAAAGGCGTTCTTTAAAAGCGCAACTATGCAAAACCCATTCGGATTTGGAATCTTTAATTGTTAAATCAAAGGCTATTTTACTTTACTCGGTATTCTAGTCTTTCAAGCAGACAAACATCAAGCCAAGGTATCATCCCCACAAGCGACAAAGGATTGCTAGAGCGCGAAATAGGTTTGTTGCATGCTGCGGTTGGCAGACATAGGCCAATGTTGCCGATACCTGTAAAAATTTTCCAATATACGTATATTTCTTGCAGTAACTAATACAAAACTATAACGAAAAAAATCAAATAAAAATGCAGTTGGTGCTTGGAAGCAAGGGCGTAGCCAGTAGGGTCAAACTAAAAGAAAGATATAAAATCTTTCATTGCCCAATTAATTTGATTCAAAAGGGTAAAAACCTGTTTTCATGTTTTTAATGACCCCCATTAGTTTTGCCACTACTACATTCCAAAAACATCAAACCCACTTTTCAGAAATACTCACCAACTTCACTTTGGAATAAGTTTTAGTTAGTCTCCGACCCCGCTTACCAAAATCCTAATTGTTACTTGCGCCTTTGCTTGTTGCATAAAAGTGACTTTTCTGTCCAAACAATAAAGCTTTTAGCCATTGCGGTGTTTGAAGAGTGAACAATCCTTATAGAAAGCATATTGCAACTCCCCCTATAAAATGAGTAAAAATCTTACTTTTTTCCAAAATTTTACTGGTCATGCACCAGATGCTCTGTTTCCCGGAGACAGACAGATGTTATAGGAGAAAATCCCTGTAATCTGTGAGCAAAGTTTTGCTTTAATACAATATATTTTACCGAGCCAAACATTGACTAAACATGTGCAACCGACAGCCTTCGTGGTAACCAGAACGGCAGTAGATCGTAAAGAATTCTAGAATCGTTTAAACCTGCTCTCTGATGGAGTCCACAACTTCACATCTCAGCCAATGTAAATTTTTGAGCTCTCTATAATAATGAGTTAAAGCCTTAATGATGCCTTGCTATTTCACAACGAGAGGCTAGCACTTTATTACAAGCTGTGTGGCTTGCCGTACCGTAGCTCAGAGCTTCCCAAACTGGGGGCCGCTTCGCCGACGAAGGCAGCGAAGAGTATCTCTTTTTCACACAAAATGCCAGAACATTTAAATGTTTGCGAACAAAAGAGAACTTTGAGTTTCATTAACTCTAAAACTAATAAGAATTCAACAGAATCTTTGAGTTTTATTACGTCTAAAACTGATAAAACTGATGTTTTATGCAGAAATCAAACTAACATATTTTTCCTTCACTCCTGGATTTCCTTCTAGTTATGGAAAGTTTGTGTGCCATGCCAAATTTTCTGAAAGATAGGTTTTATTGCTTTTTAAAAAATCTGACGAGTTCCAACATGTCGGAAATTATGTAGTTTTTAAGTATTTTAGACACAAGTGTCAATTCAATAGAAAAAAAACAGAATTTCGCAGGTGTCATACAGTACTAGGTAACAGAAAATATAGTATAACGTTGTATTGGAAATTAAATTAAACCAAGTGGTTGCAATGATCAAAAGATTATGCTGATGCAGAAAATGATGAAGCTTTAGAAAAGACAAAACTCCCGTTGACTTGCAGGAATACAAAGAATTCTAGCGACAAAAACGCCAGTAAGCCACAAAAAACAGGGAAATATATTCAAAGTTTGGCTCAATATGGGTTTAAGTTTATATCGGAAAATAATGAGCAACGCCCAATGTGTTTGATGTGCAATGAAATTTTGGCAAATGAAAGATTTAAGCCTGGGAAGCAGAAAAGACATCTTAACACAAATCACGATTCTTATGCCAATAAACCAGTAGAGTTTTTTCAACGCATTTTGAGAACATCAGAACAACAAGGACAATTATTTAAAAGTGGCCTTCAGATTCAAGAAAAGTATACGAGAGCATTGATTGAGGCTTCTTGGCTAATAGCAAAGGCCAGGAATTGGTTTAACATTGGTGAAGAACTTCTACCAACGGCAATTAAAGTGACTGCGATAATTCGTGCAAAAAAGAAGCCGATGAAATGCGAAAAATTGCTTTATCCAACAACACAGTATAAGGCGAATTTCTAAAATTAGCGATGATTGACGTGAACAACTCCTTCTAAGCATCCAAAAAGATTCAAAGTTAGCTATTTAAGTTGATAAAAGGACTGATATCACCAGTGTGGCAAAGCTTTTAGTATATGTCACATGTATTAAAAATAATAATATCAACTAAAATTATAATCAACCAAGCACTTTATGAATAATGCTTGAACAGAATTTCCAATCTTTTCTGATGTAAAAGTAAGTGTTCTCACATTTTTTTCAAAGTATTTATGCGAGTCTGCTTCTTCAACTTTGAGATCTATCAAAACAAGGTATCGTGCAAGCATTCAAGACATTGAAACTGCTTTGAGACCAGCATTGACGAAAACTGAGCCAAGGTTTGACTCACTGTGCAAAGGAACGTAACACCATCCGTCTCATTGAATAGCAGTCGTGTTGACCTTATTAAATGTTGTTAGTTCTTTGCTTTTCGTTCTGGAGTAAATACAGTCTAACGTTTTTAAGTTTGATCGCAAAAAACATGAAAGGGCCACGAAAAGTTTTGTTAAATTGAAAGGAGTCCAGCGCAAAAAAGTTTGGGAAGCTCTGCCGTTGGTGGCAGTGGATAGCAAGATGTTGGTGCCAAAATGCAATCGCATTTGATTTCAACGCAAGTAGTTGACTTCATTGGTTAGTTTTTTACTAATGTTATTTTGTTGTTGCCATTTTCAATTTTGCCGTATTGGCAGTAGAAAAAAAGCAATAATTTTAAACTTTTCATGTAGTGCTTATTCGATGCGATTTTATGATGAATAGAACACAAAAAATTAATGATGTAAGGGGAATGTTTTACGACGAATGGCTGGTAAAGTATTTTTTTATCCAAAGAAATGAAAAAGCCATCTGTCTCATTTGCCAAATCAAGATTGTTTGTCTAAAAGAATTTAATATCAAGCGACACTACAACTTCCTGCAATCAAAGAAGTATAATTGAAATTTAGGCCAATGCCGAGTAAATGAAGCCAATAAGTTGTAAAAGTCTCTACAAGGATAAAAATGATTTCGGTTTTTGAGCTGACTCTAAAATGTTTCAAAAATTTGCAACCAAAAAAATCATATTAATCAAATTTGCTGAACTGAATCGTTTTCTTTCTCTTCGACGACTTTTTTCCAGATTTTCTGGAAATTGTCCAACATTTGTGTCGTGGCTTGCATCTAAGCGAATGATTCTATATTTTGTTTCAAAAAAATTGTTGCGGCTCTTGTTCTCATTTAAAATTTTATTATTCGGCCCACCAGCAAGTAGTATTTCAAAAAGGTTGCACATGCCTGCAGCATTCTAATTCACTACTAACTCGGTCGAGGAGTGTTTTGTATTATGATGTCGAAACTTGCGTCCACTCTAAAACAAGAGTAAGTATTGTCCGGACAGGTGACGGTGGTCAGATTGGATAGACTAAATATCTTAGGAATATTTAAGAAAAAACCGGTTTCACATGTCAACGAAGCAGAAAAAGCTGGCAAAGAAACCAAACTGGCACAGAATGACATATAAGAATCCATGATCATAATTTGATTTACGAACATATCTAAAACAAGAATACTTGCAAGATGGAAATTGTGCAACATTTAATAAAAAATTAAAATAAACTACAAAATATAAAGTTAAGCACAATGCTCACAATTGGACCTTTACTTAAATAAATATCTGAACCCACTTGACTTGAACTTTGCGCCAAGTAAAGTTCAATACCGAACTTTATACTTTTTTAATACGTAATACTACATTTTACAGTATATTAATTTTGAATGTACCTCGCTTGCACTTCCCACTTTACGCTTGACCAGGTATCATTTTAACTTGAAAACCTTTACAGTTACTCAATGCTTTTTGGTCTCCAGTCAATGTCACTGAATGCAAACTCCAGACTTGTTTACCCATATTTTGGGTCCCAAATGTTCTTGTGTTTATCATTCCTCTTCTTTTAGATGGAAGCAAGACATGAAATAGTTGACAGATTTATACCGCAAATCTAATTTAGATCACCACAAGGGAAAAGCGGAAGTAGATTTTGAACCAGTCATCAATGCTGTTTCAAAAGATAGTCCTACCATCAACAAAACGGAATGTCTTTAGTGGGTCCTAAAAGTTGCGTCGTTTTTTGACGTTGCTAAGTAAAACACTGCACTACAATAATCTCTCCGAGCCTGCAATTACGATTTGCCTGAAGTCTTGTACTTGTTTCATTATCTCCTGCTGTAGATGCGGTCAACGAAGCAGCGTGAGAGGAAAATTGGTTCTTAAGATATTTTTTAGATAATTGTTTTGAATTGATTCACAAATGCCTGTTTCAAACAAGGTCGAAAAACCTTTTAAATTTCACATAGCGCTCTCGATTGATACATAGCCTACATGTTGGGGGTTCTTTGAAAAGAGCAAAAACCCGATTATCAAAACAGATTTAAAAAAAATACCCTCTTTCCTCTGAAACTTTAGCTGAATGTGCCCAAAGACACATGATATTGTTATCTCAATCGCTGTGAGCAATCAAGTAAAATCGTTTTAAAGTACTTTTCGGTTCTGATTTCCAATTACAAATAAGCAATAGGGGCATTGACTTTAGGGTTAACTGATTAACTCTGGCAAATGCCAACAACACTTTCTCTTTCTGTACAAACTTGATGGCTAATTGCCTCTGCGATATAACATTTCCAAATTAGCCGTAGCTGTTTTTATACTACTCATTTGACGATTTTATCATTTTTTCTCAAACTACGAATGCGGTGATGCATGAAATTAAAAAAATGGTCTGGTTCAAACCTGTGTTCTATAAATTTCATGCATGACTAAATATACTGTTGTCAATTATGCATAATCATAGCGACATACGCTAACTATGAATCACCTATAAACCAGGATGGTGCAAAGTGCAGCCTGGCCAGAGTGAATGCAGCCAGCGATGTAAAACCGTGTACCCCACCGTAAGAGGTAACCTGAGCCTGCGTCCACAGATTGATTACTTAAATTAATAAATTTCTAAATATGGTGATGCCTTACCAGCATTCTCAACTTCCCTCAGTTCACACCAGCATCTCACATGCCAGCCATCCACAGGTCTCCTACACAAAATTATATCTACACTAGCATATTGTAGGCTAGTCCATCCACAGTGTTTCCCACATAAAATCCAAGAATGCTCTACTCGGCAATTTCGGATCACGTCATCAATCCATTGCTGCATAGACTTCATACAAAGGCAACGGTTTCGACCTACATCACATAGGCACGTCACATGTCTCAACCGCATTGCGCTGAAATCAACATTCAGAGATAGCACATGAGTATAATGTCAGCATATTACAGTCGGTATAACACAAAAGAATACTACGAGACATTTCAGGTTACTGACCCCTCATCAGTCGTATGCTTATTTTCTGCAATATCCTGCAAAAAGCATTTCCAGCACTCCTCTTTGGTTTAATTAAGAACCAAAGAGCATACATTGTACAACAATGGATCGATGGCATGATATAGAATTGCCGAGTAGGGATTATTTGGATTTTGTGTGGGAAACACTGTGGATGGACTAGCCTACAATATGCTACGAGGGGCATACCAAAAGTTCTGCACGATGGCTATTAAATTTTCTGAGTATTCTGGGACTGACTATAATCTGGGACTGTGATGGCATAATGCACATGGACTGCTGCCCTCCAAAGCAGACAATCAATGCTGCCTACTATTTTAGACTGTTTCAAACAGTCCACTGCAAACTGCTAAGATTCAGGCATGGAAAGATTCAGAAGTCCCCCTTTTTTTGGAACAATGGCAATTCCTTATCCAGCTTATAGTTTTAGAGCTTTACATTTTGGAGATTGCTTTCCAGCAAAAAGGTCTTTGTAAGGATCTGGAGTGGGCTGCGGAATCATCCGGTTGAGTAAAACTGGCCGCCGGCATGTACGTTTGCACACTTATAGTTTTACTACGATGCCATTACTGAGCTTCTACGCATAAATCTCTTTCAGGCACGAAATATATTCAACACCAGGACCAACAACAGCCGATCACAGGACCCGAGGAAAAATTCAAAGTGGTCCTCAAACTTTTTTCTGTATGGAGATTTCTGTAAATATTTCGGCCGTAGCAGACACAGAAAAGTTTAAACGCGAGCGCAAATACTATTTTTAATATGTTGTTACTCTAGTATTTTTAGTTTTAATCTATGTCATTTGTCACTACATGAAAAAGCATCCCATTTTTGTATCCTTTGCATAGTGGGTTCTAGCCAGCAGCAAGATTATCACAAACAATGGCAAACAAAAATTGAATCTTAAAAACTTCGAAGAAGGATTGGATAATTGTTACGTGTTGCACCACTATCGATGTCCTGGTGAGTTTGAAGACTAATACAACAACACAATTAGCCGATCCTAAATGCATTTGTTTTGCTACTAAACTAACGTTTTCCAGTCTGTCATCTTTTAAAAAATTGATTCTTCAAAACAGCCACACTTTCTTCAAAACAGTCACATTCATCTGCTGAACTATACAACAGTCTCTCGAGTATCCAAGGCAAGAAAAAATGAAAGTAAAACTTTGAATTTATTTTGACGATTTATGCGTAGTTATGTTTAGGAAACAATTATACCAGAAGTAGCACTCTAAGCATTTTTTTAAGTACTTTGAAAACAAGTTTGTTTCAGCTTCATCATTCTATTTTCATTGCGTTGCAAAGTTTTACTTTCATTTTTTCTTGCCTTGGATACACGAGAGACTGTTGTATAGTTCAGCAGATGAATATGGGATTAGCTTGACTAGTTACTTAAGGTCCACTGAAAACGTAAAAAATATGGTAAAATTTTAGCAATCGTATCGCAAATTTTTTTTCGAAATTCCTATTTTTCTATGATATTGTAGAAGTTGGCTTAGCTTCGGACATATTTTACCCAATGTTATCAGAAATTACCCTCGGATTTATAATGAAACTAGCCGACTCTGCCGGCGTCGCCTGCAGGGCCCCCCCATCAGTAACGTCGGGGTTAAAAATATTGTTTTACCTTGCCAAACTCGCTTCACCCAGTGTGCACCTGTGTGAATAGAAAACCATAAAATTGTCTTTTTTTGCGCATTCATAACTCTTGTACGCGTAATGGTGATAATCTTAATTTCTTAATCGTGACTGCTAATGCTCACAAACAAAGAAACAATGAATCATGAATGGCAGTACTCAAATCAAAAGAATGATGTCACAAACTTTTGTTCGTCCTTTTTGAAGTTGAAGGTGAGGAGGGAGTGAAATCTACTCAGAATTGATGGCAGCGCCCAAATGGTGATCGTTTTGACAATTAAAGAAATGAGCTGCTTAGTGGTAGGCTCATTCGACGATTTCATGGACCCCTTACATACTTACATTTGTGACATGACGTTCTTTGGCTGCACTGTTTGTTTTAATTCGGCCATATTATGAAAAAGAGCCATGCCTTTTCCCAAAGTTATATAATATATTCGAACAGGCGCCTATTAAGCTCTTTTCAAGCAAAAACGTTTCCTCTAAATTAAATTTTACAAATTGATGCTATTATTGATTGCTATTATCTTTTCGTAAACTTGGGATTTTATTACATGTAACTTTGTCCCAAATCCAGACCTCCCTACTATAAAATATGGATGAGTGTTTCGTACCCATACAAAGAGCCTATCAATCAGGGACGGCTCGTGTATGGTACTGTGGAACTGCAGCACTCCCACTCCCCTCTCCATCTTATCGATGACATTCGATATTAATAATTAATCTTTTTTTTCTTTATTTTTCTTATACTTGTAGTTAGAATACATAATGCATAAGGTTAATCTTGACAATCATCCTAAGTTTATGAAAAAAATATAAAAATCTTTTTGCTTCAAAACTTCTGTGATATGGTGTTTGAAATTAGCAGTAGATTGCAATGCAGCTGTAGAAAGAGAACTGTCGCTCATGCAGTACCGACCCTTGTGTGCTGGTGTAGTAAGGGTTTCTTTTTGACAGACAAGTGGAGAGCTGTGTGTGTGTGTGTGTGTGTGTGTAAAGCTGATAGATAGTGACAAAAATAAGGCCTATAGAGTGATTTTTACATTTATATATATTATAGACTATACTCTATAACGCCTACCGTAGGCTAAAACAATGGCTAAAATTTTCTGAAGCAGCCCCCCCCCCCCCATTAAGTTTAGCTACGAGCCGCCCCTGCTATCAATTATAAATATCAGCAATGGGCTTTACTGTTCATATTTCCTATTTGAATGATAATGGATAATTAAGCTGCTTGCTGCTGTTCTCCCTTTATAGCGGCCAGCACTGCGATGTCACTTAAGGTTGTAACGGAACACTGCTTTGTAAAAAAATTCAAGTGAGAAGAAAAAAACTGCTTACTAAACACTTATATAAACAATCGCTTATTGCACTTTGATACACCGTAAGATGTTATAGAATTACTTTTAGCAAAAACAAAAGTTTCTTGAAACTCAATCGATTAAAAAACAGTATGGGCGGGTGTGCATAGCAATTATATGTCTCCCAAGTTCATCGCGTGAGAGCAACGACATATTTGCCCTGTTATCACCACTAGCGTTCTGAAACTAAACAGACTTTTATCGGTCAAATTCTGCAAGCGCTTGAAGGCATATCAAAGTTGTGGGAGGGCGCCAAGGTAATTCATTGAAAATTCCAGGATTAGGCCATCAAATGTTAGGACGCTACATACGACTTTTTGTTACTCTAGGCCAGGAGTGGCCAACCTATGGCGCATACACCAAACGTGGCGCATTCCATGATTAGAAGTGGGGCAATGCGACCTTGTGATTACATCAAGCAGCTTACAACCGCGAACAAATCTTTGCTTTCGCAAACAAACGCGACATAGCAGGGAAATACTTGCGCCAGAGTGCTATGCTGACTTTGTGCTAAGAGTTATGGCGAGAGAGGTAATGACCTTTTTTTATGGAGATCAGCTCGATTTTGGACTACATCACATCATTTCCGGACAGTGTTGCCAGTTCCGCGGTTTTCCCGCGGAATTGGGCAAGTTTTGGTCAGGCGTTGCGGGAAAAATTTAGCAGTCGCGGATTGCGGTTTTTTGGGCTGGTTTTTGGAGTGACAACAAGTGTAAAAGTATGAAAAAATGGTGTGTGATATGGAGGTTGACACCGTCGCTGGCGTATTTTCGCAAGAAAAACACCTCGAAAACAGGCTTAACGGGCATTGAATCGCAGTTTTTTGCAAACACCGGGTTGATCTGACAGCGCCTAATGACCTTTTTTTTTGGAGATCAAGGTGTAGCCGACGACAGAATTACCAAAACCGTGGGGCAAAACAATCACGGCTGCATCGCTGGCCTGTTTTCTTTGAAAATCATGCCTTGTATGGACTAACTTTGCAAATTTTTGGCAATTTTTTTAACAGGCAAGCATTGGGCAATTTTGGGCTAGTTTTAAAATACCATTTGGGCTGGAAACTTGAGGAAAATCTGGCAACACTGTTTGCAGAGAACGTTGCCCGGAGAAGTGTAAAAATATTACATCAATAATTTATATATACTTCCTGCAAGAAGAAGATGTAGAGGTACAGGAGATTTGTGGCGCATCTGAAACCGTATTATAAAAAATGTACACATGGTATGTAAAAGATTGGCCACTCCTGCTCTAAGCGAATGCTTCACGCAGCTCCTACGGACATCCGTCCCAGGACACCTCTCATCTCATTCTGCATTGTCCAGCTACGAACTCTGCGCCGCTCGCTCTTTGGCGACTCTCTGTCTCTCTACGACCTCTGGTCCAGGCCCTGGAGAGTTGCCCGACTTCTGGGGCTCCATGGTCTTCCACCATGCCCCCATTTCTCGGATGGGGACGAGTAGCACCAGCCACAACAGCAATTTGTAAGAGCTAACACAGGGGTGGCCAACCGTGGCGCATTGCATGTTTAGATGTGGCGCATTCCAGGTTTAAGATTTTTCGGGCCATTTGGGTAAGTGTCCTTTTATCTGGCCGAAAAATTTGTCACTCCAATAACATTTCCAAAAAAAAAAAAAGTCCGCACTTGGTTGGCCTCACGTTTGGTGGCATATTTAAGCCAAAAGTGATGGAAAAGGTGCAGCGAAACAGGGGATGACCTTTTTTTTTTTTTTTGGAGATCACCGCTGAATATAAAATTTATACTTTGAAGTCAAAACAAGGCCATATTCAGCGGTGATCTCAAAAAAAAAAAAAAAAAAAAGGTCATCCCCTGTTTCGCTGCACCTTTTCCATCACTTTTGGCTTAAATATGCCATAAATATATTACCACACGTTTGAGAGCAATGAAAAGCTATGAATGTTTGTGTGGCGCATCTTCAAATGAATGCTTGTGTGGCGAAAAATTTTGGCGCATGGACTGAAAAGGTTGGCCACCCCTGCCCTACATTTATGGCGCATCCGACATGGGTTGGTAGAAGAGTTGGCGCTTTGCATAAAAAGCTTGGCCACCCCTGAGCTAACACCTCTGATTTCGCGCATGTTGTTTGGTCCTGGCATAAACGCATTCATGCAAAAAGCAAATTAGCCCGAAATGAAGCACTCATAGTTAAGTTATTGCAATAGCAGGGCCCCCTTTAATAATGTCGTGGTTAAGAACATCAAATCAGCTGGCAGCGCCAGCCTTACGTAATTGCAAAGAAAATGGCTTCAATGTTTAGATCATATGTAACACGACAATTATATTTTGTTGCAAAAGATTAAACAGGACCATCATTATACCCATCTTTTTTTTCCTTGGGGAATCACCAAGTGTTTTGCTTGGAGTTGGCTAAACATTTAGATGGTTGGAGACTTAGAGACTTTTAGATGAATCTTTTGGAATATTTTGATGAATATTGCAAATGATCTATGCCTATCAAGAAAGTATAAACAAAATGTACCAAAGTGATTAGATTTTGCAGCAATTGCAATTTCGTGAAATGCTAGCTCCAAAATTATAAGTGCTTTTAACCTGTAGGCTATACTTCACAAACGTTTAGAGACTTCATTTTTTGATAAATGGTTTTGAAAACGTCGACAGATAATGCCAAGCAATCATGTTTGTAAGAAAAGGTAGTCAAAATATACCAAAGAATTAACTTTGTCTAACATTAACGAGTTTGTTAGGTAAACTAGGATAACTGTTTAACAAAAATGGAACATGAGGTATGGCAACCAATTTTTAATCAGCTGTTATAAACTAATCGCTACCCCTAAGTATTTGAAGTCACATGTTGCTAAAAAGCAAATTTTCTAAGCTTTCAAAGAACAGTAATTGTTCGTAATTCATTATAACATTTACGTATCAAACTAACTTGTTTTTACTCAGCTTACCACTTTTTGGGAGGGGTAAGAAATTACACTACAAATGAAAAAGTTTTTTGTACAAAAACTAGTACTAAAGACACATATTACATACTATCGGAATTGCCTTGAAACAACCTCTAACTTGTTGAAATAATTGCGAAAATTGGTTGAGAAATGAGGTCACAAATCATTTTTTAAATAAACTAATTATGTAAAAATGTGTTAAATTTTCAAAAACACATACAATGATCTCCGCCAGCAAAACACTTTGTTAATCGCACCAGACGATATTATGACATTATAAAGCGAATTTTAAGCATGCGAGACAAAAAAAGAAGCATGCTTAGAAAGCTTAAAATGCTTAAATAAAGAATTGCTCGTCAAACGAGCTAAAATTGTTGTGCTTTTTTATCTTAATTATCTTATTAATATCTGCCGAAAAAGCGTTCAATCGCATTTCTACGACCACTAGTTTTAGAGAAAATACAGCTAACAAATTTTGTAATAAAGCAATGCTTGTGACATCATCCTAAACCCCAAAGGACGAAAGTTAGTGTAAAGTGATAGGTTGGGTGGTAGCTTTTGTTTGAGCACAAAATGATTTTGATCTGTCAAGAAACGTAAATTAAAAAAAGTTATCTTTGATTATGACGGCATCATGACGTCACAAATACCCTTATGATACTCACCCCCAAATGGTAATCAATCGTGCCAAGTTTGATGTTTGTACTCCTAGTAGTTTGGCAGAGTTAAAGCGTACGTGTATACATACGTACGCACAGACTTTATACGTCAGATGAAAAATTCTCTTAATAATGAAAATGCGGTTAAAATTTAGAATAGAAAATGCTGGAGCAGGAGCCGGAGCAGTAAATTATTGAGAGCTGTGGTGCTGAAACTGGAGCTAGGACTCAGTAAAGAGCTGCGGAACAGAAGCTGGAGCAACTTTGAAATTAGACCTGCTCCAACACCCTGGTGCTAGCAACTCCGAAGAATGTTTAGTTTTCCCTTTTGACGTAATATTTCCATTGATGAGAAAGCCACTCGGCGAACAGTCTAAAGCTATATTAAAGTCGCCTACCTACAAAAAACTATTAATTCAAACCATTTTGCTGGTAGCGCCTATGTTTGAGAATATTCCATCTTACCAAAGTAGTTGTTTTATTTTATTTTATTATGATGTCATTATTATATTATATTATTTCATCTTACCAAAAAAGGCGGTGTTCGCAGGATCTTTGGAGGCTACTGCTTGTAGCATACTTGCAGCGTAGTAGCAATGGTAGGCTGAATCAAAGCAAGATAGAAAATTCATGCAGAAGTTGACGCTTCTTGAACCTTGAATGGAAAAACAAAAACAGCCCGATTTGGCAAACCCAAATGAACCTAAAGTTGTTGTTGTATATCTCACTTCCTCCCAGGGGTGAATTAAAAGGCATTGCATGAAACCATTATTATTCGAATTCACTCCGCAAACCCAATTAATATCAAGCAAGCGGAAAGTCCATTTTAAATCAGCCATGACTGTAACTTGCAGGCTAGTAGAACCACCACCAACAAGGCGTACTGTCGACTGTGGCAACCCAAGAGTCGCCTTTTTGTAATTGTAACCCGGAAAAGCACGGGTGAATAAAATGTTAGATGAATAAAATCGCCACGTTTGTGCAATGAAAAAATGAATTTTGTGCAATTTAACGCTAGGTTGTAGGGAAGTTAGTTGAATGCTCTTACTATTCTTTGTTGTTTTCATTTTGGAAAAAACACATCATTGCAAGTTGCACTTCTGTAGGTAGAGATGCGCTGTACTAGCAGCATGGGCAACCTCAAAACAAAATCATTAGAGGTAAGGCGGTTCTTGTCCACATGAAAACTTTTTAGAACACTTTCAAAAGTGAATAAAACGTAAGCGGAAACTATATTAAAGATTGTTTTTATTATTTAAGTGAAAACTTTAGTAAAAGTAACTCCCAAATTTGCAGAAAATTTTAACTGAAGATCTTATTTTCTAGAGAAAAGCTTTTGATTTTGGCGGACATTTCTATGACCCCATTCGGGTGTTTCCGATTCCAGCGACGTCATTAATTTGAAGCAGTTCTAAACGCAAAACTGTTTTTTGTAAAATCGACCTATTTCCAGAAAACGGAAAATCATATTTCTAGTTTTTGTCTATAATGCCCTTTTGTTTAAAAGCTTGCAAACTTTACTGTTAACGTACCTCTCACTGTGTCGGTAGCTTCTAAGTTAGCATCTCGGCAAAAACATAAACTTGTACTATCGTAACATATGACAGTGGCAATGGTAGTAGTAATTGTCGCATCAAATGTAGTAAACTCAATGCCAACCTAACATTCAAAGGCTTTTCCAACTCCAACAAAAAGAATAAGAAAAATACTAAAATAAAGCAGGCATGTCATTATTTAGATGCCTTACAAAATTAAAAAGAGTCAAACTAATTAAAAAATTTATGTAATAAAAGGTTTAAAAGAACTGCGTTTAGAGATTGCAACGAGTTCTGGTTGTTTATACATTACTTTTAATTCGACCGAAGACTTTTGTAGCAATACGTATAGAAAATATGTTAGAGATGCCCAAAACACAAAAAATCTGAAAACATGCGCTTTCCGCGTTTTCCGGTTGCCTTTAGCCTAAAATTAGTACATATCAAATTTTAGTCCGACTAATCAAAAGTTAGCTTTTAACCAAATTTTTGCGGTCAGTACTTTTTAAGAAACTAAAAAATGAATTTTACAACCAGTCGTCTATCATGAGGTCAACTTAATTTTTGAATAGGTAAAAGTCGTTGTAGTTAATATGTCAGGAAATGACTTCTGTTTAAGCAAAAACTTCTTTCCTTTGTCAAAAAATGAAAAATTTTTAAAAATTATCTGGAATTATAACGTCATCATTCCCTCATCAACTCCCTTATGACACTCACCTTGAAGTGGAAATTGATCGTGCCAGGTTTCATGTTTTGTACGCTCAGTAGTGTAGGAGGAGTTAAAGCACACAGACACATACACAGACAAACAGACAGATATACACAGACACACACACCCATACACAAACAGAATTGCGCTGTATAGTGTATACTAGCCGGTGTTGCTGGCGTTGCTCGCAAGTAGTATGTATTGATCCGTTTGGTGAGGATAGCGTAGATGCTGAGGAGTTACTACAAGGTGGAGGTCCTCCTTATAGTTCTTTGTAAGGGAACTAACTCTAGTTCAAATTGTATACAAAGCGGTTCTGGTCGCATACAAGGCGTCTCATAGCTACGCGTCGGCGACTCTGCAATCCGCGCCAAATAGTTCATCATATACTACTCTCGCGAGGCCCCTACGAATAATATCGGGGTTAAGAATGTGGGTTCAGACGGCTGCGCTGGTCTTACCCAATAGGTGAATTTTTTAGAGTGTCCAGTTGTCCTTACAAAATCACAATTACTGTTTTTTAAAAAGGAACCGATTACATAAAACATTTTCGGGTGTTGCGTATAGCCACTATATAGCCACTTTCCCCAAAGTTTCTGGAGTCCCTAGCGACACCTTGTTTGACTTGTTTCCGGCATGGACGGGTTTTGTACTGGACTTGCTCGCAATTGAAACTCCCAAAAACTTTACTCATTTTCTCCATTCATTTCATAAATTTCATGGAAGAATACATTTTTGTTTTGTTTTGTTTTTTGATTTGCCATATTTATCCTCCATTCACGAGAAAGCGAATTGTTTCGCTATACTTTGGACGGAAAGTCCGCACTCGCTTGGGAGTTGCCTTTTTCGAGGTTTATGGGTCACCTGTCTTCCACATGAAGGTAGGGCGTCCCGTTAAGTGCCTTGCCCAAGGACACAACAAGCAAACTTGCCGGCTTGTTCTCCACAACCTCCCCTAAATGCCGAGCGCCAAGCAGGGAAGCTGTGAATACCATTTTTTATAGTCTTTTGGTATGACTCGACAAGGGGAATGAAGCCCAGGTCTACCGACTGCGAAGCGGACGCTCTAACCACATTCAAAGTTATGTGAGAACGCCAAAGTGATTGATGTATATTTACAGAAATGAGCTATTACATACGGTATAAGACATAATGCTTATGACTTTTTTGTCATTGTAGGTCTATTTTAATGATCTAAAATCACTGGCAGCGCAGATGCTATTTGGTTTTTGCATGAGCGCAATTAGGGTAAGAGCAAACAAACCCAAAGTCAAGCTCTTACTTATTGCAATAGGTTAGGTTATTGTTTTAGAGTGTTATTCATCGACCAGATTTTTGAGCTAAAGAGATGCGGAAAACTTGTGTGATTCTGGCAAGATTTTATATAAACAATGGCCAATTTGTTCAACTTTTCTATAATTGATGAATGTGTGGTAGAGGTTAAGGTTAGTCAGCCTTGCCACATGACCGTACCAAATATGTAACTTAACAATGCACTATCACAAAATCAGGTTTTTGACCAAGCTATCACAAAATCATGTTTATTCTGTAATGTATTCTTTTTCTTTAACTGGTAGCATATCAGTTACTTACTTTTGGAATCACAACATCTAGCAGCATTAGTCGCTATTGCTGTCGGCTGTTACATATACGTTAGTGGTACCATGCAGCATTGTGACATTGTAGAGCTAGTTTTGAAGCGTTGAAGAAATAAAGAGAAAAACATGTTTGCATTGCTTAAAAAAAAGATATTTTATGGCGTCGTTATTTCAGCATAAATTATTTTAAATTTCTTTTATTCAAAACAACTTGTTGATATTTCCTAAAAAAATTTTAATCGCGTTTGTAAATTGCGTTAAATAACCTTTTTACTCCCTAAAAGGATAAAATTTTCACAATTTGGTAAGTTGAGAGCTGGCTTTTGTGTAGAGGAAAAAACTGTTTTTCTTTGTCAATAAGTGCATATTAAAAAAATCTTTGGCTATGATGTCGTCGTGACATCACCAATCCCATCATGACATTTAGCCTGAGAAGGTGATCAATTGTTCCAAGTTTCACATTTGTTGGCCCAGCATTTTTGATAATGGGGTATGACAAGTAGAGTAAATTTGTGCCAAGTTTCTGTTAAATCGCTGGACAAGTAGAGTGTCTTGCTATGTAGTGTGGTTATCAAGTTACAGCACGCCTCAAGTTTTGTACCCCCTCACATTATGTTTGCTACTCGAGTCGTATGAAGATGAAAAATTTTCAATGTTTTTGTTTCGTGATAAATAGTTGATTTGTTTGTACCATGTAATCCAGATAAAAAAACAATTGCGAAAAAAAGTGGACACTCTAAATTGCCTACAGAATGTCAGCAAATATATTGCTCAGTGGAAGTCTTGCACCATGGCGGCAGAGCACTAAAGAGTCCACATTATTAGAAACAAAGTAAGCATATAATCTGCAGCGAAGTGCGATGTACCAAGTGTCAAACTTGTCATTGACAAACTTTGATTTAAGCGCTTAAAGCATCACAATAAATTCAGCGTAATTAAGCGCAACAATGTTTGTGCTGAAGCTCTCGTTTCGGGTTTAGGCCATGGCTTTGGTAACTGCAATGACATATGTACATGTAACAAGACGACCGTAAGGTTATTTTGCAATCTCTAAAACTTTCCGTTCGTCTTGTCTTTGATGAGTTGGATGAGTTATCCCAATTTCATTTTATCACATTACAAATCGTTGCAAGTAGTAAGAAAATATTTGCAAAGACAATTGCAAGCCCAGCAAAAAACGTAAAATACCTATCTGCAGTACTTGTTTTATTGCAACATGTATCTATACGATAAAGAACAATTCATTTTATTTATGAATGAGTTTTAATTTCTCCGAAACTATTGGGAGTACAAGCATGAACTTGGTACACTTGATCATCACGCCGAAGTGAATGTAATATAGGGTGTAAATGACGTCACAATTGAAGACAGTTGTTCAACCTGCATCTTTTGACGGAAAAAAGTGATTTGCGGCTCAAATGAAAGCCAGCATCCAAATTAACCTTTTGAAAAATTTTTGCTACTTTAGAAGGTGAGGTAACGGCATAATGACAGTTTCTTTGCAAAATTTGCTTTACTCATTTCTCTGAAAAAGGAATAATCTGTCATCGCAAAAAGCAGAGCGTTTTAAAGATAATGATGAGTAATCATGATATTGCCATCAGTCTCTCTTGAGAGTTAGATTATCTAAACCATGCAAAGGGTTTTATTTTTACCACCCGCTTAGGTTGAGGTTGTCAGCTTGTAATCCTGGACAAGATACCACCTGTCTGCCCCATAAAAATGGAGGTATCCCGTTAAGTGCCTACCCAAAAACAAAAAACGTAAACTAATCAGCTTTTTCTCCGCTCTACCCCTTTCATGTTGAGCACCAAGCAGGAAGGTTATGATTGCCATGTTGTAAAGTATTTTGATATGACTCGACAACTGAATTGAACCCAGAACAATTGACTGCGAAGAGAACGCTTTAAACACTACCCCACCGCTGTAAGATACATTCAATGTTGAAGCTTCTACTTCAGTGCTCTTTAACCATTTTACCGTTGTTGAACCTTTGCTATACTTTTATAAGTGTCGTGGAACCCCAATTACGACATAACTTATGAGAACTGCGTTGGCTCTGGTTTTCCTGCATAACAGCCTTTAGTTCAAGATTCAGGGGTTCTCACACCAGGGTACGCTAGGAAAAATTTGGGAGTAATCGAACAAATGTGTCCTACAGGTACATTAAAGATTTTGGACAATAGCTGTTAAAAAATTTGATGCTTCTGCCTATTCTTATCTTAAAAACTTTTTTGCGGAGATCATCTTTACAAAAGCATTTATTTTTCTCATTTGTCAAAGAAAACCATTTTGTTTTCTCATGCTTCCATGTTTTTTGCCGCTGCTTACGTTCCATACCCATTTTAAGTCACAACACGTGCGTAACTCGTTGCACAAGTGAAGAACTCGCCCTAATTATTGTTTTTCGGTGATTTAATCACTGCAGCTGTTTTCAATTTTTCAAGAAAATCTACTTTTTGCTTTGTTGTGCATTCGTGATGCAATATTTTTTTTTGATTTGTCCATATTTATCCTCCATTTACGAAAAAGCGAATTGTATCGCTTTTTTTGGAGGGGATGCCCTCACTCCCTTAGGAGTTGTCATTTTCGAGGAATTTGGGCTACCAGTTTTTCACATAAAGATGGGGGCGTCCCGTTTAGTGCCTTGCCCAAGAACCCAACAAGCGAGCTTGCCGGCTTGTTTTCCACAACATCCCTTAAATGCCGAGCGCCAAGCAGGGGAGCTATAGATACCATTTTGATAAAAATCTTCAAATTCCGTGTAAATGTTAGTTTAATTGGGCCTGGTCTCGTGGACAACAAACATCGCCTTGAACTTAAATCTAAGTTGAAGACATTGTACAGCAAAATGAAGTCATCGTTCTTTTACGGCTTGAAACATCAAGGCATCGGCCTATCAACGGAAGAACGCGATACTTTACAAAAATTCGCAAATAATTAATCCGACGCTGATTATCTGCAAGCCAGACAAAGGCAACGGAGTGGTTATAAAGAATAAAGGCGACTAAATAAATAAAATGAATAAAATTTTATCCAGCAAAACGCAATTTCAGAAAGCATCTGTTGATGACAATATTGCCAACTTAACTAAATTTTCCTCTATAACCAAAAAAGGAGGCAATTTCTAAAAAAAAAAGTTTACGATCGAATTAGACCCATCTCAGCTCTTACCCCAACACTTTATGGTTTGCCAAAACTGGGCTTAGAAAGGTACCCATGTCGGCCTATCTTAGCATCAAATGGTTGCTACACTTACGATTACGCAGTATGGTTGAATGAAACACTCAAACCATTGCTCGAACATCCATCCTGCATCAAAGACACTTTCGATTTTGTTTCTCGATTATCAAAATTTAACTTCGGTGCAAGCCGCATGGTTTCTTTTGATGTAATTTGCGTATTTACCAACATTCCACTGGATTTAGTTATTGATATTGTTTTACAAAAAATCTACTCGGATAGAGAATTGATTCTTTTTCATGGATTCACAAAAGCTCAATTTAAAAAGTTATTAATTTCGACCACTAAAACTACTACCTTCCAGTTCAACAAGCAATTCTACAAACAGACAAACGATGTAGTCATGGGGTGTCCTTTAGCTCCGCTTTTGGCTGATTTGTGCATGAATTGGATTATTGACCAAACGAAACAGCTTCGACCACAACCGACTCTATTTAATAGATACGTAGACGACTGCTTTGCATTGTTTTCAAGTCAAAACAATATTTTAAAGTTGTACCAACACATCAATATGATTCATCCCAATATACAATTTTCCTACGAAGCTGCTGAGAACCATCAAATGCCTTTTTTAGATGTTTGAATAGACAATACGTAAGGAATATTGAAGCTAAGCGCTTACCGAAAACCTTCAAACACTGGTCTTTACATTTATTGGCAAAGTTTTGTTCCCTCCCGTTACAAATAAATCTAGTTAAAATCCTGCTACTCAGAGCATATAGCATATGTAATTCATGTAGTTTAATCCATGAGAATTTTTAAGGTATATCTTCTATATTGAAACGAAATGGCTATCCTCTCTGATACATCGACAAACAAATACGTTTATTCTTAAACAAGTGACATGAATCACAAATCAAGTAGAAATATGATACGGGTAAAAATTGCGAAAGACTGAAAACTTCAGAAAGCAAAGAAATTTCCCTTTTTTCTGCCATTATCTTACCTTGGCAATATATCGTTGCAAATTGAAAAAGAAATTTGGCAGTATTTAATTTAAAATCTTTCCACGAAATTTCGATTCATTTTGGTACACGACACTCACAATATTGGCAAATGCTTCAAATTTAAAGATTGTCAAGCCCCATTGCACAATGCAGGAGTTGTGTTTAAACTGAATTGCTCCTGTAGACAATCTTGCATTGGCAAAGCTGACCGTAATCTAGTAACACGGATTCAAGAATATGTACCAAACAAAAAACTAAATCAAGAACCAGATGTGGCAAAGCACCTTGTGCGCAATCCTAACCACAAGATTAATTTCGATTCTCCCGAAATACTTGGTCACAGCAACAACCCCAGAAAACTACGAATCAAAGAAACCTTACTTATTCTAAAAATTCAACCACATATTAACCTCGATGGAGCATCGCAACCAATTTATTTGTTTGATACGTATTATAGGGTTACCATACGTCCCGATTTAGGCGGGACAGTCCCGCTTTTTCAGGCCTTGTCCCGCCCAAATCATCAAAAGTGACGCTTTTTCCTTCAGTCAACCAGCACAGCTTGAAGTAGGGTGTGCAAACGTCAGTCTCGGTTACCTACGGCATTATGACAGCGAACCGTACCTCAATGTCGATTACGGCCGAAAACGACACAAAATGTGCAGCCAAACAGGTGATGACCTTTTTTTTTTTTTTTTATTTGGAGATCACCCCTCTTCGTAGACCGGACCGCGCCTAATCCGCTGACGATGGCGGTTGGTCTCCAAAAAAAAAAAAGGTCATCACCTGTTTGGCTGCACGTTTTGTGTCGTTTTCAGCCGAAATCGTCGTTGAGGTACGGTTCGCGTTAAATTTGAGCGTCCCGATTTTGATCAAAAAAAATGATAAGCCCATATATTTGATGTCATGAGAAGTGGCCATCCATTGTCCCGATTTTTGCTTTTCCAGATATGGTAACCCTACGTAATTATTATAGAAAATATATTTCTGCAGTGCGCTTCTTAACTTAGCCTTGCCAATTATATTAATGGTAGTTGTTTGTTTTATCACTTTGTGGTGTCATAATTCTGATAACCTCACCAAATTTAGTTGTACAGCGTTTAACTTTCAATGCAATATCTGTCTTAAGCCTTAGCCTAAGGTGACCATTTACTTAACTGATGATGCTGTAGCAACCTCAACAACTTCAACTGCAAGCCACAAGTAGAAAGTCTCCAACAACACCTGGCTTTATATATGGATCGCCTTGTACGTTCAGTAGCTATCATGATAGAAGTGACTAGCCGTCACTTGGAGTACACTCATTTTAACCTGGATTACAGTCAGATGCCTGCCGTTGCGCTACAATGCTTTCAGTGTAAAATGGAAACGTTTTTATAAAATGTTTACCAGCATTTTGGCTTTATTCTTTTTACTTAAAACTACCGACCTTGATTTTTGTCGAAGTAAACGAAATAAAAAATGTTTAGCAAGTAGTTGTAAAAGGTGCAGGTGATATGGGAAAGCGCAAAAACATGTTACACAAATAGCTGTGATTCAATAGCAATTACTGTACATCAAAAATATCCAATTACAGTGCACCAAACATTTGAATTCAACAACACTTCATGCGATCCAAATTTTCATCGTTGCTAGAACAGCGCTTATTATGAAAGTGGTGGCTGATGGTGATAAATCGGCAGAGGAGGATCCACCAATGGAGGTATTGCCAGAAATTAATGAAGCGTGAATGTTGTTGCAGTTATCATGTGAGTTACAGCAAGCTTCAGAACATGTCCTGAAAAGATGAAAGGACTTTTCAATTTGTGATGTAAGCTACGGTACTGGGTTTTTATTACAAACTCATCTTTGTTTAAAACAGTTGCAACGTCACATGTTCTTTAGATTTCACAGCATGACGTCACAACTATTTTACACAAAAGTTGATCTGTCTAGTTTACAATGAATACACAGTAATACTTTGTCTTTTTATTTTAATCAAATTCATGGTGGTATATAAAAGAAATTAAAAAAAGTGAAAGAATTGTTCAATGATATCGGCGCTCTTCTAGTTAATCCCTC
Organism: Trididemnum clinides; assembly: GCA_963675345.1. Lineage (NCBI taxonomy): Eukaryota > Metazoa > Chordata > Ascidiacea > Aplousobranchia > Didemnidae > Trididemnum > Trididemnum clinides. The sequence continues at coordinate 10,036,872 of OY776298.1, forward strand.
TCCAAAAACAGGATGTCTGCTGTGCACATAAGTGACCTAGACCCTCTTTTAGAACAAAGCAAGATGCTTATCTTAGAAATGACATATAGACCTATTCGGGTTTGATGGCCTCTCCCTTGTGTAGACATTGATACGCCAATTGTATTTCGCATTTGTTTTACTTGACTTGACTTGTCTCCAACAACACCTGGCTTTATATATGGATCGCCTTGTACGTTCAGTAGCTATCATGATAGAAGTGACTAGCCGTCACTTGGAGTACACTCATTTTAACCTGGATTACAGTCAGATGCCTGCCGTTGCGCTACAATGCTTTCAGTGTAAAATGGAAACGTTTTTATAAAATGTTTACCAGCATTTTGGCTTTATTCTTTTTACTTAAAACTACCGACCTTGATTTTTGTCGAAGTAAACGAAATAAAAAATGTTTAGCAAGTAGTTGTAAAAGGTGCAGGTGATATGGGAAAGCGCAAAAACATGTTACACAAATAGCTGTGATTCAATAGCAATTACTGTACATCAAAAATATCCAATTACAGTGCACCAAACATTTGAATTCAACAACACTTCATGCGATCCAAATTTTCATCGTTGCTAGAACAGCGCTTATTATGAAAGTGGTGGCTGATGGTGATAAATCGGCAGAGGAGGATCCACCAATGGAGGTATTGCCAGAAATTAATGAAGCGTGAATGTTGTTGCAGTTATCATGTGAGTTACAGCAAGCTTCAGAACATGTCCTGAAAAGATGAAAGGACTTTTCAATTTGTGATGTAAGCTACGGTACTGGGTTTTTATTACAAACTCATCTTTGTTTAAAACAGTTGCAACGTCACATGTTCTTTAGATTTCACAGCATGACGTCACAACTATTTTACACAAAAGTTGATCTGTCTAGTTTACAATGAATACACAGTAATACTTTGTCTTTTTATTTTAATCAAATTCATGGTGGTATATAAAAGAAATTAAAAAAAGTGAAAGAATTGTTCAATGATATCGGCGCTCTTCTAGTTAATCCCTCTCCAAAAACAGGATGTCTGCTGTGCACATAAGTGACCTAGACCCTCTTTTAGAACAAAGCAAGATGCTTATCTTAGAAATGACATATAGACCTATTCGGGTTTGATGGCCTCTCCCTTGTGTAGACATTGATACGCCAATTGTATTTCGCATTTGTTTTACTTGACTCCCAGGCAGTGATACTAGGACTAAACATAAAACGATTTGTCGTTAAACAGCAGTTAAGCAGGTAAAGCGTAAATATAAAGCTTTGCAACTTCGCTGCTAGTTGCTCACTACGAAAAGGATAGTACGCAGAAAAGACAGTAAATTTGTTTCTTCATGTCAGTTGGTAAAAACTATCTCAGATGCGTCCATTTTTACCAGGCAGACAGCTGGTGGGATTGAGCTATGTACCCATCGCGGTGGCTCAGTGTCACTAAAGACTTGCTACCAGAGCACGAGTTCACATACTTGAGCCATCAAAAACAAGGAACCAGCCTCAAATAAAGACGAAGACAAGCCACAGATTACGCGCGACATAAATTGTGAATAGTTACTGCACGAAGAATAGTTTGCAATTTTTACACTTCTGTCATTAAAAATATTATTAAAGTGATTCCCTATCTGGGATATGTTAGAATTGTTGGTCTCAAGGAATTTAGAGTGGTAAGAATAGTCTGATTTGAAGGAAGCACAACGCACACATTTTTTAGGGTGCACATAAACGTTTTAGAAATAATTGGAGGATTTTTTGCTCTGGGGATGAGCCATCATTGTAGAGATAGTTTTCACATTTCTGCAAAAATTTTGTGTCAGAATACCAAAGGCTTTTGTGTCATCTTTTGGTAAAAAATCACTTCGGAAATGGCACCCCTCTCTGTTTGGCACTTTTTAAAGATTGTTCTGCCAAAGCCTTGGACGAAGACAAATTGGAACTGGTGCATGAACAGCAAAAAGTTACCAACCACAGCAAGGCGGCTATTAATAGAACAACTTGCGTTCAGAATTGCTTCTGAGTTATCAGTCTACTGGAACACCAGCTTGCATTTTTACCTTAAGCAGTGAAACCAAGAATTGTAATTGCGGCAGAGTGCCTTCTCTAAGGACACCACTTTGCAAAACTAATGCAGGTTTCAAACTTTCGATTGCTAGATTAACGGCCATTTTACTTTATTTGATATTGCAGCGTTTCTAGCTGAGAAACATCAACACCAGGTATCATTCCCACGAGCGAGAGTGGATTGCTACAGCGCGAAGTAGGATCGTTGCATGTTGTAGTGAGCAGACATAGGCCAATGTTGCCGGAACCTGTAAAAATTTATTAATATATATTTTTATAGTAGATGATGAAAGACTGTGCGAAAGGGAAAACCAATCAAACAACAATGCTGTGAATGCTCGGAAGCAATGGCGTTGTTAGTAAGGGGCAAAGTGAAAAGAAAGCTGTAATCCCTTTTATCGCTCACAATTTAGTTATAAATGGGTGAAAACCTTTTTCCTGTTTTGAAAGAATTCATGATGTTTGTCACAAATACATCCCAAATATATTAAAAAAATTTTTAGAAATACTCACGAACTTCACTTTGGGTTAAGTTGTAATTATCCTCTTCCCCCACTTACCAAAATCCTAGTTGCACGCCTGTTTGCTGAAATTGACACTTTTCTCAGAACGGCTCCTTGCCGAAAGGGCTTTTAGTTTTGGCTGTATTTAAGGTGTAAACTATCATTTTAGAAAGCATATTTGCAACTCCTCCTCCAAAATGCGTAAGAATCTTACTTTTTCCAAAATTTTTACTTATCATGAAGCAAGTACTTTAATTTTCGAAATAAGACAGATATTATTGGCGAGAATCCCTTCAACCTCTGAACAAAGATTTACTTTAAAACAGCTTTAAAACAGGATGTATTGCACAGCCTAACAATGGTTTGATTCACGGCTAACCTGACACCAATGTGTTTAATATTACGACCTCGAAAGTTGCGTCCGCTCTAAAACAAGAGTAAGTGTTGTCAGGACAGGTGACTGTGGTGAGATTGGATAGACTAAATAAACCAGTTGTTGTAACGGAATAACCTGTTTCACACGTCAACGAAACAGCAAAAGCTGGCAAAGAAACCAAACAAGCACAAACCAACATATAAGAATTCATGATCATAATTTGGTTTACTAACATATCTAAAATAAAAATACTGGCGAGGTAATTGTGAAACATTTTAGTAAATATAAACTGTAAAGTTTAAGTTAAGCACAATCCTCACAATTGGACATTTACTTTTGGTGTTATAAAGTTTCAAAATAGCTTTGAAAAAAGCTTTTGAAAACGTATTCATAGAACTATTTTCAGCAATGAGTGAAAACCTAAACGTTTTTGTCAGGCTCTTAGAGGAAGTCAAGGCCAGAATGAGGCAGAGAAGAGAAAGCGTCCCTATGCACAGTCGGCGAGATCATTGAAATAGTTGCGTTTTGCCATCGTTCGAAATCCAAGCGCCATTGGACCAGCTGCAGAGTGTAGATGAATGCTTTTTGACGGCAAAGTGTGAGTTGTTTGTTTTTGCTAAAGGCAGCTCCGAGGGTGGCTAGATGGAAGAAAGATCTAGCAACTGCCAACACCGAAAATTGATTGTCATTTTAGACGGCGGCACAGTACTGATTTTCAAGTAAATGTTGTTCCATTGTCGAGTCACAGTCTGAGGGAAAAAAGTAAGCCACCATTTTCGCAAAAGTGCTTGTCTTTCTTCTTGCTGAACCTGACAAATTTTGGTACAAGATGGTGGATTCTGTCCACCAGTTTTTGTGATAACTAAGCATAAATTACTTGTATTTTGCTCCAAGTGACATTTAAAACCGAACTTTATACTTTTTTATTACATAGGACTACATTTTATATCAGTTTTGTATGTAACTCCCTTGCACTTCCACTTCACACTTCATGCTTCCCACCTCACGCTTGACCAGGTAACATCTTCTCATGAAAACCTGCACAATTACTCGATGCTTCCTGATCTCTGGTCAATGCCACTGAATGCAAACTCCAGACTTGTTCACCCATATTTTTGGTCCCTACTGTTGTTGTGTTTATCACTCCTTCTCTTTTAGATGAAAGCAAGACATGAAATAGTTAACCAGATTTACAGCGCAGACCTAATCTAGATCACCAGAAGGGAAAAGCGATAGTACATTTTAAACCAGTCATGAATACTATTTCAACAGATAGTTCTACCATCAACAAACGGAATGTCTTTAGTTGGTTCTAGAAAGTTGCATCCTCTTTGGCAGTGCTAAGTAAGAAGCTACATTATTATAATCCCCCCGTGCCTGCAATTACGATTTGCCTGAGGTCTTGTATTTGTTTCATTATTTCTTGTTGTAGGTGCGGTCAACGAAGTAGCGTGAGAGGAAAATTCGTTTTCAAGATATTTTTTAGATACTTGTTTTAAATTGAATCAGTAAGTGCTTGTTTAAAAAGATCCAAAATCTTTTTAAAATTTGCTCAGCACTTGGAATTAATTTCAACATGTTGAGGGTTCTTTAAAAAGAGCAAAAAGCTAACCGTCAAAATAAATTGCTTTAAAAAAATTATCCCTTTTTCCTTTGAAACTTTAGCTGACTATGTCCGACGACACAGAGCATTATTATCTCAGCCGCTGTGAGCAATCAAGCGAAATCGTCCTAAGGTACTTTTTGGGTTTCGATTTACAATTACAAAAAAGCAATATGGGACATTGATTTTTGAGTTGACTGATCAACTCTAAGCAAATGCTAACAACACTTTCTCTTTCTATACAAAATCATCTGTTAATTGCCTCTGCGGTCGAACACTTTTAAATTAACAGTGACTATCTTTACAGTAATCATTTGACGATTTTACCATTTTTTCTTAAACTATGAATTCGGTAAAATTATAAAGATGGTCTGATTTAAACCTGTGTTTTATAAATTTCATGTGTGATTTAATTCAATGTAGCCATTTATGCATAACCATAGCGACGTACGCTAACCATGAACCAGCTATAAACCAGGATGGTGCAACGTGCAAGCTGCGCCGGCTGAATGCAGCCAGCTGTGTGATTTTTGGAGATCGCTGCTTTCCAATATAAACATCTTTGAATGGGTCTGGAGTGGGCTGCGGAATCATTCGGGTGAGTAAAACTGCCCGCCGGCATGTACGTTTGCATACCCACGGTTTAACTACAATTCCATTACGTGTACTGAGTTTCTACAAATAAATCTCTTTCAGGCACAAAAGATATTCAAGACTAGGACCAACAACAGCCGATCACAGGACCCGAGGCAAAATTCAAAGCGGTCCTTAAACTTTTTCCTGTGTAGAGATTTCTGTAGATATTTTGGTCGCAGCTGAGACAATAAGTTTAAATGCGAGCGCAAAGACTATTTTTGATATGATCTTAATCTAGTATTTTTACTTTTAATCTATATTTTGTTCTCATGAAAAAGCATCCCATTTTTGTATCCTTTGCGTAGTGGATTCTAGCCAACAGCAACATTACCACAAATACCGACAAACAGGACATTAACCTTGAAAATTCCGCAGTAGGCTTGAACAATTGTCCTGTGCTGCACCACTATCGCTATCTTGTAAATCTCGAGACTAATGCAACAAGGCAACTGGCTGGATCTAAATACATTTGTTTTGCTACTAAATTTGAGTTTTCCAGTCTGCTATCTTTAAAAAATTAATTCTTCAAAACAGCTGCGATCGAATATATTTTAACAATTTATGCGTAGTTATAGCTAGGTAACTAATCTACCAGAAGCAGCACTTTAAATACTTCATTAAATACTTTGAAAAAAATTTTGTTTCAACTTTATTGTTCTAGTTTCATTGCGTAGCTATTGTTTTACTTTCAGGTTGTCAGGTCGCTGTTACACCAGTGACTGTTGTTTAGTTCAACAGATCAATATCGGATTACCTTGGCTAGCTTCTTAGTTGCTATTGACAGTGAAATTCATATTGTTTTATGATCTTGTAGAAGCTGAACAATCTGCGGAAAACTGTTACCCGATGTTATGCACGATTACCCACTGAAGATTTAAAATTTACGTTTGGGAGAGTTAAATACAGAAAGCATAAATTCCGATTAATTTAGTAATTTTTTTCGTTTTTCTACCTATATCCAGTTCTCAGATATCAACTATTTTGACATTTTTGTAACGCTGATCTATTTTTTTGATAATTTTTCGACTAAAAACTATTATTTATAAAAAGGACAATAGGCTTCTAGTATAAGTATCCATCAAAATAATTGGAAGATATGACCTGCAGATTTCCCCTAGATCCACCCCTGATGACAAAATTCTGATTAGGATATATAAGAGGTTAGGAACACCCAGCAATTTTCACAGCACGAGGAAGGGGGACAAACTTCAGAACACAATACTTGGGGCGGAAACAATCATCTGTTATTGGCGTAGCCATGAAAGCATCCGCTTTGCAGTCGGTAAACCCGGGCTCAATTCTCTTGTAAAGTCATGCCATAAACTTTGAAGATAGTAGGGAAAGGGGGGCAAAACGGTACGCGGGGCAAAGCGGAATATTTAAAATTCTCACTGATTGTAGGAAATAGCACCACCATCTTCCGTCAAATTAGGAATTATCACGTGACAAGCTCTCACACCAAAGTTTGTTACTTGGTGGATTAAATGTGCTGAGTTACAAAAAAATGCAGTTTAAGCATGCCTCCTTATAAGGAAACTGATATAAAAAAGACATAATTATACGTTTAGCCATGCTGCTAAGCTATCATGTTTAGGGTTAACTTTGAAACATCGTTAGAGAGCATCCAAACGTAGCTTAATCACCTTTTCTACAGCTGAAGAATTTTTAGATTTATTACTTTCGTATGGGATGCTAGTTCGGGGCAAAACAGAATATTGCAAAAATTAATAGGTTGTGTAGCTAATTGGGGCAAAATTAGTAGGTTATGTAGCTACATTCAGCTACCAATCATTTAAACAATGCAGCAGTTACTTCTGGTAAACCTATACTAGCTTAGTTTTTAGTTGATATTCTTGCTTTTCAATCTGAGATCAAATAATTTTATCCTAGTTTGATACAAAATTCACTGTAGATTGTGATATAGCCCTGTTAGGAACGGAACCAATAACTACAGTGTGTTAGGTATAATTCACAAGCTACAGCACAGCCAATCTATATGTGATTGCATGTAAGCATGCAAAGTAATTAGGCAAAATGCCATAGAATAATCTTGGAATAAAATGGAACAGGCGTTCCGCTTTGCCCCAACGATGGGGCAAAGCGGAATAAATTTTTAGTTTTGATATTAGCTGATAAAATTATTAGTAGACAAAAAATTTTTGCGAGCTGGCGTGTGAAGATACTAGACATGAGATATAACCAGTGATGGGATTCAGGGGGTTCGCACGGGTTCGTGCGAACCCGTTCTTGGAGTGTCGTGATAATCAGCGAACCCGTTCTTGTTTTTTATTATAGATCTTAGACGACCGCAGCAAATGGGCTTTCTAAAATGAGGGAACCTGTTGTTAGTGAGTTTGATACAAAAGAGAACCTGTTCTTAAAATTTTGAATTCCATCACTGGGTATAACTACTGCCACTTCTAACAATGTCTCTATCGTACATATAGCAGAAGTTGTAAAAGAATTTGTAAAACTGTTCTGCTTTACCCCACTTTCCCCTATTCATAGATATTCTGCTTGATGCTCAAACGATAGGAGTAATGTGACGAGTGTCACGAAACCGAGTTCACTCAGCCATGATTAAATAAACCAAAATGAACGTTTATGACTTAAGCAAGCAGCCATTGTTGGCGTCACAACAACCAAACAATCATTTTTTAGATCAAAGTCTTATGAATTTTTGTTCCAACAGGAATTCCCAGGTATATTCCGGTTTGAAAATGAGATTCATGTTTTAGCTACCTCACTGGGGAGAACAGAATGTGCTGATATTAAACTCTGTTAAGATTTCTCTTCCGATTTTTTGATAAATAGTAAAAAATATGTTTTTAAACACTGAAGTTTTCAAAGTACAGTTTTACCTCGTTAACACGGACCCTGTTAAGCCGGATATCGGTTAACTCGGACCATGACCGAGAAAAAAAATGGAAAAACATTCCAAGATTGAGAAAAAAAATGTTTGGCCTAAAATCGGCCGTTTTCTTCAATGCGGATTGTAGCAGCAGTTTTCTTCGACAGCAATACGGGTAGTACTTTGTTTTTTACTCAATAGTTTAGTTAAAAATTCCGTTATTATATAGGCTATTTTGTTTTACTACATTTTTCTTCATAACACGTAAAAAATCAGATTTATATACTTGTATTTATATATTCATTTATTTTTGTTACGATGGCTACTTTGGGATAGCCTAGCCTAGCAAACAAACCTGTACCGATATCGACTGTTATTATCGGCTATTACCAAGGTTATTTTCTTTTACCTTACCTTCATAACATGTAAATAATTGATGTACAGTACACCTGTACACTGTAAATGAGATTTATTTGTTTTGTTTTTATTTTTATAAACATATATTTGTTTTGATTTTATTTTTCATAAACAAAATATATATGAATATATAAATAAATAAATCTGCTTTTTTTCATGTTATGAAGGTAAATGTAGTAAAACAAAATAGCCTATTCAATAACGGCATTTTTGACTAAACTTCGTTACCCTAGGCATGTTTATAAGCCATGGTCGTCGGTTAAGTCGGACAATCGGCTAACACGGACACCCTTCTCCCCAGCTGTCCGAGTTAACGAGGTGAAACTGTGCTCACAAAAATAGGCTACAGATATTACAAAGTTCTCTTGTAATTTTTTTACGTACAATAATATTTCTCCATTGCAATTAAAAGTTGTCTCCAATACATCACAGGCTATTTTCCTGAGTGATACATCGGAATGACTTATTGTTCAAAGACTGTAATTTGAATTAGTTTCTAGAAAAAGTTTGACTCGTGGTTAAAGTTAGGAGAACAATGTGCAAAAGCATTACAGCCTGCGACACACGAAGACCTTTTTATGCCATTTTGATTTACAAATGAGTACTTTTATGATCATTTTGGAGGTAGAGGTGATAGAGCCCCGTTCCTCAGACCACGACCTTGACAAAGGTGATAGAGACAAATGATTTTGAGCAAACTGCAGACGCTGACACTGTTTCGACCTACTAGGTCTCTTCAGTGAACTGACCTGATAGGTCGAAATCATGCCACTGTTTGCAGTTTGCTCAAAGTGCATCGCTGGCCTCTTGCATTACCACAAATGATTTTATGGCTGTGCATTTACGCTTCTACTTTGGGAATCAAACGAACGATTGCTCGATCGCGATTACTTTAGCAACGGCACAATTGAGCATGTGGTAAGAACAAAAAAGCGAGTAGTTGCTGGAAACCAAGTATTGAACCAACAATAACTGAGGAAACAAAAATAGAGCACGAAATACTAAAATAACACAAATGATCATTGTACTTTTCATTTACAGTATTTATTTTATAACAATACTCACAGTTTTACTGACAAAAAATCAACCACAACATCAAGAAAACTAATAGAAATTAGCTTATTCAAGAGAGATATATTGTATTTTATATAAATAGTGATTTATGACGCTTTTTGACATTAGCTTTTGCAGTTGACTTTCAAGAAGGACCGAAAGATTAACACAATGATTATGAGGAGCAAATAAACTGCTCCTGCTCTGAGAAATCATTAGACTGCAACAATTATCGTCGTGATGCTCAAGCAATTAGTTACATTATTACGTGCGGTTTTAAGGAAAGATTCGAATTGTTTAAATTCGGTGTAGATAAAGGGGAATAAGCGTGTTATTTTTCAATAATACGAACAGTGTTTTCAACAGTGTGCTTTCAACAATTTTAAAAAAGCCTTTTACATTACTTCGAATATACATTTGAGTAATGTTTACTAAGAGTATGAATCAATACAACAAACCGATGATGCAGACAAGAATACTGAAAGCAAGGCCGTAGCTTGGAGCTAACGCAGAAGAGGAACCTGTCAGCTGCTGCAACAGTATCGCTTGCATTATTTCCGGCGCGGTCACGATATTGCAGTAGTCAGTTTGACAACACGCACCTATACACGACCTGCACAAAATGTTCAAAATATTGTGAATCAGGCAATTAAGATATCTCAAGTATAATAACCGTAATGATTCTGCGATGTCTAGCCCTTTGAAAAAATAAGTTTGCTTGCATTTATACTTTCCACCCTCGCAAGAGAGTAATAGTAAGTCAAAGTGAAGGACAATTGTCCAAGCCAAGCCTAAGGAGCAGGTCTAGCTCTTTCCAAGCGGTGCGATATCACCACTAATGAGCAGGAAATCCTCTAGCTTAAATCTACGTTTACTTAGTACATGTATGCTACAATAAAATTTTCAACTTAAATATATTTGAATCGTGGCGTACTCTAACAACAGGCGATGTCAACCCGCACGTGAACATTTTTACTGGAGGCGAAAGTCATTGTTTTGGAAAAGCAGTAACAACACGTGTGTGATCTGCTGGCGTGACTGGTGGCACAGATTTATTAAACGTTGCAGCACACAGGGTGTACAAACGGTTGTTCTTCACGCGCGTTAGCTGCAAGCTTTCCATTTTTAGGGAGTTTGATCTAATCTTTAAAACTAAATTTACCAAAGATAAGTTGAAAGTGAGGCAAAGTAAAGTTTGAAACGGAAAATTAACAAAGATTTTGGGACTTATTGAATTCCGACATTCACCTTATTGCTTAACCCATAATTTTGGTTTAGAGGTTAGAATAAAGTTAAGCATTAATTCAGCAAGCAGCAAGCAGGCGGTAAAACTACAGAGGCTAGTTGGTTGTTGTCTTGTTTCTCAGTTTGTAGTGTACTAGCCAGCGTCGCTCCACAGAAGCCCTCCATCAGTAATGTCGGGCTTTAGTATTTCGGTTCAACCGGCTGCGCCGGTTTCATCCAGCTTTTGTGTGAGCAGTAGCGAAAAGTTAATGAATTTTATGCACTTTCACAATTCTTGTATACAAAATTGTGATCATCATATTCTCTTAATCATGACTGGCAATGCTCACAAAGAATTTTGCCACAAATTATTGCTAATACTTGTGACGGAGCAGGGATTGTACATAATTAAAACTGATTGTGACGGCGAAATGGTGGTTGCTGTCACAATTAAAGAAAAAGACTATTTAATTCTAAGCCTATTTTGCCAATTGGTGCTGCCCCTTCCCTATTTATATTTGTGGTATTAAGTTCCTAATTTGGCTGCGCTATTGGTCTTGTTTCCTGCATAGCAACAAAAGCGGCTGTTGTTTTCTCTATATTCAGTTTTACAAATGGTTATGGTTATGGTTTTATGTTAATTTTTTTCTTAAACTTGGGATTTTATTACAATGATGTAAAGTATAGACATAAATACCATAACAGGCATCATATCAGCATAAGAAAAGATGCTTGCTTCATCTAATATATGACGGCGTCACCCGCAGAGACCCGTTAGTGACGTCGGGATTGAGAGTGTCGGTTCAGCTGGCAGAGCCGGCTTTACCTATCAGGTTCTTGTATGAAGAGTTACCAAAAGTTTATGTGTTTTCTGCACATAAGATGTTGACGACTTTTCGTGCTCCTTTTCCTAATAGAATATCTTATTCAAGATCCTGGCTATGCTTTAGGTCTATGTGCTCTGTTCATTGCTGACACGAACCCCAGGGAGCCTTGCGTTTCCCGTAGTTTGGAAGTAGGGATTACATTTGTGATATTAAGCTATTCTAAAGCAAGAGGGCAAAAATGTCTTTCGTGTGGGGCAATTTCACACAGTGTCGCTGTTTTCTTTTGATTTTCCTTTTAACATTCTCAATTCCCTGCTGGCAACGCATTATGTAGCATGTTCTTTTTTTCGTGCTTGACGTGCCCTGGAGAGTTTGAAGTATCCTTGCTTTTCCTCAAATATTTGGTTTGACCCCGGTAGCTCTATAAAGCTTTTATAAAGCAAAACACTAATAATATATTCCATGTGGTACGATTTAACACAGTGACGTTGTTAATTTTGATTTCGCCTCAAACTTTCTTAAGTCCCTGCTGGCTACGCATTACGATTCATATTTGTTTTTTCTTGCTTAGGTATTCTCATAGTTAAATAAGTTCTTGGTTTTCCCAAATTTTCAGGTTTGATTCCGGTAGTCTTATTAAGCTATTATGAAGCAAAATAGAAAAAATGCTTCTCCTAAGTATGGTGCGATTTAACCCCGGCAAGCCATATTATCACCCATGCCGATTAAAAGCGTCTCAATTAATGTAGCTGCGCCAGCATAACCTTACAAACATTTGTGAGAGCTACGACGAAATGTTTTACTAAATATAAGCCATAGCTCCTGTACATGTAATGGTGATCATGTTGGTGTATTAATCAAGACTGGAAGTATTTAAAAAGAGAAAACGATGACACAAGCTATCATTTGTAATTTTTAAAAGTGTAAGAGGGAGGGAGGGAGGTGAAACATAGTTAAAATTAATGGTGTCGCCCGAATGGTGATCGTTTTGACTCATAAAGAAATAAGCTGTTTGGTGATAGGCATGTTCGACGATTTGATGGGCCCACTTTTGTATTAATATTGGTGACATTAAGATTATTGCCTGCGCTGTTTGCTTTAATTCGGCCATAGCATGAAAAGGGGTCCTGCCTTTCCTTTAGGTCATATAACCTATTGCAATAAGCGCCTATCAAGCTCTTTTAAAAAAAGTATTTCCTCTTAATCCACTGTTACAGATTGATACTACAATAATTGTTTAATGTTGATCTTTTCTTAAATTTAGGATTTTATTACATTTAACTTTGCCCCTAATCCAGACCTCCCTACTTTTAAATAAAGATTAGTGTTTTGTACCGATAGGTCTATCCTTGCAATTACAAACATCAGTAATGGGCTTTACCATTTATGTTTGTTATCAAAATGATAGTGGATAATTTTGATGCCTGCTGCTGTTCTCACTAAATAGTGGCAAGCATTAAGATGCCAACATTATGACCTCACAAAGCGTTTTGCGCCATTATTATTAGGATTGCTACTTACCACTTCTTCATCATTGTAGGCGAATCATTATGAACTAACGTCTCTGACTGCGTTCATGTTCCTTGGCCCTGGCTTAAACGCCGCCATACAAAGAGCAAACTAACCCGAAATGAAGCACTCACAGTTGAGTTATAGCAGTAGCGGGGCCCCGCATTAATAATGTGGAGGTTAAGAGTATCAAATCAGCTGGCTGCTGCGACAGCCTTGCCCAATTGCAAAAGAAATTGCTTTAACATTTAGATGATATGTAGCTCGACACTTACATTTTGTTGCAAACGATAAGAACAGACCATCTTTACCCCATTGTATTTTTCTTGGGTGATCACCAAGTGTTATGTTTGGAGTAGGCTACATATTAAAATTTGTAGACTTCATTTTTATATGAATCTTTTGAATAATTGGATTGATAATGCCAAAGATCCCTGCTATCGAGAAAGAATAGACAAAATGTACCAAAGGACTTAGTTTTTCTAGAAATTGCAATTTTGTGAACTGCAGGCACTAAAATTTTGTGTGTTTTATCAGGTAGACGACATTTCATAAACAATTGGAGGCTTCAGATTTTAATGGGTCTTTTTTAAAACGTCAACAGATAATGCAAAAGAATTACGCTTGTGAGAAAAAGTAATCAAAATGCACCAAAGAACTAACTTTGTTTAACAATTGCCAGTTTGTGAGATCAAGTAGGATAATTGTACAACTAAAAATGAAACATCATGTATGGTAACAAAATTTTCATCAGCCACTGTAAACTAATTCTTAGCCTCAAGTGATTGGAGTCATATATTGCTGGAAAAGAAATTTTCTTATCTTTCAAAGGATAGCAATTGTTAGTAGAGTACTTTACTATAACGTTTTTGTATTAAAGTAGGTCACCTGTTTTTACTGAACTCACCAATTTTTGGAAGGGGTAAAAAGTTACACCACAGGCCATAAAGTTTAATTTTTTCAGCATAAATCTGATATTACTTGTACATATTATACACTACATGATTTGCATTGAAATAATCTTTAATTTGTTGAAAAAAGTTTGAAAATCAGTTGAGAAATGAGGTCACAAATTGATTTTTTAATAAACTGATTTTGCAAAAAGGTTGCAATTTTTGAAAACATTTTGATATTATGATCTGCGGTAGCGAACATTTGTGTTAATCGTACGAGACATATTATGACATAGAGCCAGTTTAAGAGTGCAAGAGAAAAAGAGAAGAAAAAATGCTTAGAGGGCTTGAAGTGCTTAAACTGATAAATTGCTGGTAGCATTGTCAGATAAGCATTAGTTCTTGTAAAATTGTTTTTATCAAAAGCAGCTTATTAATATCTTCTAAAGGAACGTTTCATCGCGTTTCTGCAATCAGTACTTTTTGAGAAAGAACAAAAAAAAACAAATTGTCCAATAAATCATTAATTGTGACGTCATTTTTGAACACAAACAAATGAAAGTTTTTGAAATGTGATAAGTCGGAAGCTGGTTTTCGTTTGGGTAAAAAGCGGTTGTCACCTGTTAGGTAATGCAAGTTCTAAATAAATTATTTTTGATTATGACACCATCATGACGTCACCAATACCCTTATGACACTCACCACGGGGTGGTCATCAATCGTGCCAAGTTTGATGCTTGTACCTATAGCAGTTTCAGGGGATTTATACAGACAGACAGAATCGCGCTTTATATATTAGACGCTACGGTCTTGTTAAGAATAAGTTCTACCAAACGGAATCTTCTTGGGCAGATGCATATATTTTTTATGTGCAGTTGTATTTAAGTAATTTTTGTGATATGCAATGTCATAATAGGTCGGAAATGTTGTTTTGTGAACTACAATAGTAATTATGACTCCAAGAATAAAGAAAAAACATTTTGACTGCCGGTAGATGTCAGTGAAAAAGCAAAATGGCTATCTGCAATTCTTAAAGACAATATCCCGATTCAAAGCACACGGGGTATGTGCACGCCATTGGCCTGCTGATTACCAAACAAAAAAAGTACGAAGAAAATTTTGTCTAGTTGATCCTCCTTCGGTATTTGAATGTGTAAAATTTAGTCAGGGGCCGACAGCACCGCCACCTCCTCAACTAACACAGAAAGTTTTGTTTGCATCCAGGCAAATGGAAATAGATCAGCTTAATGAATTCGATCAAATGGATTCAGTCAATAGTTATAAAGATCTGATAGATGGCTTGCCAAAAAGAAAAAAAAAGGTAGATGATATGAATTGCTATAGCATTGGACGTACAGAAACTTCTGTATACATTTAATCATTTGAAAATGTACCTAGTACTGGCATACCCAAATTTTCTCTAGTTATTGAAAACGACTTTACATATGAGGCTTTTCTTCGTGGCGTTAAGTGTAATATTGCAACTCTATAGGCTAATCGAATTTATACACTAAACAAATGATCAAGAATACAAGAAAGCGTTTGTTTTTAAAAGCTAAAGAAACCTCAAAAAAAGATTGTTTTAGCTGAACACGTTGCAACTTTGGGTGATACTGAAGTTGGGCAGAAAAAATATGAACTTGCTACACTTGTGCGTGCTTTTAAATATTTTGCATTGCCACGTACTTCTTATGTTATGTAGTAATGACTTTGAACTGCCTAGTATTTCCACACTTACTAGATTGACATCAGCAGTAAAAAATCTAGATGATAATGATTACTTACACAACATGTTCTTCTGCCTAAGAGATGTAAGAAAAAAAAGTTGCATTCTATTGTTGGATGAGGTTTATGTTAAATCTACTCTGCTATACCATGGTGACATTGTCTTTGGAAGGCCAGTAAATAAACCCTAATTGTTAGCCAATGTAGTTTTAAGCTTCATGGCTGTTTGTTTATTTGGTGGCCCTAGTTTACTTTATAAAAGCGAGCGCGGACTTCCCGTCCAAAGTATAGCAATACAATTCGCTTTCTCGTGAATGGAGGATAAAAATGGCAAATAAAAAAATAAAAAAATAAAAAAAAATAAAATGTTGCTTGTTAAAGAATTAGATGCAGCTTTTTTATATCGGAATCAATCAAACGAGCTGGTGGAACTGTAACATCAATTATTTGTGGTGGTAACCGTGTGAACCAAGCTTTTTTTAACGAGTTTAACACGGATACTTCATTTCCTTGGCAAACTAAAAATAATGTATTCCTTTTGTATGATTTTGCACACCTGATGAAGAACATCAGGAACAACTGGATAACTGCACCAATGAAGGAGTTAAAATTTTTTATTGATGAAAAAGAAAAAGTTGCTTAATGGACAGATATAGAAAATCTATATAAACTAGAAAGCCAACAGCTTGTTAAGATGTCTAAACTATCCGACGTACAGTTTATCCAAGTCCAATAGAACGACAAAAAGTATCTTTGGGTTTAAAAGTTTATTGTGATGAAACTGTATGAGCTTCAAAATGCCACTTTGAAATGCAAAATGCAAAAGATACTATTGTATTCATTGAAAAAGTGTTGCAGATTTGGATATTTGTGTGAGGGATGAGGATCAAGCTGTGATTCGCTCCGAAAATGATTAACAAAAATCACTCTTCTGGAGTTTGGTGACCTGGCACCAAAAATATAAAGAAGTGGCACTACAGTTAAAAGAACAAACGTCTCACCAAAAACACTTCTAAAGCCATATGGCACACATGCAATTAATTAGTGGTACTAAGTAAGAACTTATTGAAAACATCACATCAATATGTTTTGCTTGGAGTTTTTACCACAGATCACTTAGAGAACCAGTTCAGAAAGTTGCGCTAGGGGTGAGGTGGCACGTACTTCATAACAGTGCATCAGAATATGAAGAAAATGGCTATTCAGAAAACAAAAGTTTGTTTACGATTCGATGATGGTAGCTTACTAAATACTACAGGTAATCATGGACAAAGTGTACATGCTTGTGATAAATGCAGTTTCATCATGACTGAAAACGTGTGCATGATATTTGACAATAAGCTAGATTATAAAAATCATTTACCAATGAAAACTAAAATGACTCTTGTTTATATTGCTGGGTACGTGAAAAGGCATGAGAACCACTCTACAGAAGATACATTTATGTACTATGAAAACTACGGCCATTTCTTTTCAGACTTGAACGACGGCATTTAAAAAATTCCTTATTATTCTGTGTGCGAGTGGGTTATGAGTGGATATGTAATGTTTCATGAGGTTGTGGAAGTTACTTGCTACAAACCTTTGTGTAAAATCCTTGTAAACATATCAGAATGTTACAAATTGAAAAATCACATGCTGCTATTTTTGCGAACATATTGTTCAAAAACAATTGCCATTTGTGTTCGCCTAAATCGACGAAGGAGCTAAAACAAAAAATGTTAAAGCTTAGCTTGTCCCATTAATTTATTTAATAATTTCGTCAAACTCTCACGCTGGCTCTGTCACATGAACTCGAATAGATCAGGGGCGTATCCAGGATTTCCTACAGGGGGCTATTGATCTTTAAAAAAGGTTTTCTATCGAGCTAAAAATGAGGAAAAATCTGTTTTCGATCCACAAATACTACTAGATATAAGAGTAATGGGTCTCAGAAAAGGTCAGAGACTAATTTTTAAACAAATACTATTACCAAATAAGAACTTAATGTCTGAAAATTAAGTCCCTTGATACGCTCTTGAAATAGACATAGTTGCTGAAGCTAGCACTAGGTACAGGAATAAATCAACAAAGTTGATTACCAATAGTTAGAAAGTCTAAAAACTAAAGTTTAGTTTACAATTGAATATGGTTTTGCACCTTAAACCCTCCTCTTCATGCACGTGCTTTTTTGTGCCTATAAACGTTTTTATGATTACAATATGCAAAATGTGAATGTTCAAGTATGTTAGAATATATTGTAATTCGATATGTCATGGTTGTCAGTATTTTGTCAAATGACTTGATTTTGAAATGTTCGCCTCCGGTGAGACAGTTCAACTGCGTGTTGACATGGCCTGTAGTTAGAATGCGCCATGATTTGAACACAGAAACAAAATCTGGATTTTGTTTAGTGGGGAAAAGGTGACCAAAAGCTGAAACCAACGCTTATTTAGGAATGGAAGTAATTTTGGAAACCAATACCAATGTATAGCAATACTAAACCACTTTTTGTTTTTGGTAATTTATTTGCATAGTTACAGTAGGATTATACTTGAATTTTCCTACCTAGACATTTTAAATGCTTTGACAAGATCTTAATGAAAGCCGAAAACGTTTACCTTAAAGTATGCAGCCTGCTGCAAATAAGTAAATAAATTCCAAAAATGAAAAGTGGTTTAGTATTGCTTCGCAGTATCATGGCATGAATTCTGAAAATTTATTTAGTTTTAGTAAAAACTAGAAAACAGGACATGCGCTCATGAGCGGAAAAATGAATACAATTTCGGAAGATTAACACCACTTTTCCGAGAGATTGCTGCTAAATATGTACTGGGCGAAATAACAGTATGTATCTTGACCATTCATGGTCGTTGAAAACTTAGTTTTTGAGACCGACTATTAAAGCGGGCAGTCTATTTTGATGATTGCACCTACGTTAAAATATGCTATCTTACTGAAACTGATAGCCGATGTTCACAGGGCGGTTGGGAGCTACTGCTGGTAGTATACTTGTAGCATAGAAGCACTGGCTCTCTAAAGCAGAACACGCTTGAGAATTCATGCAGAGACTGACGCTTCCTGAACCTTAAATAGAAAGATGTTAACAGGATTGATTCAGCTAGCTCAAAATCAACAAAAGAAGTTCTTGTGTACTCCTATTACTTAGGATAGAGGCTCGACATGAAACTGATATCTTGGTTCACACCAAAACACAGTACAAGATCAGCCTTGGAGAAAGTTTATTTCAAACCTATGGCAACGGAAGTGGGGCAAGGGAACCCTGCTTCTCCTGAAATTAAAACAAATCCAAATTGACCCTATTTTTAAAGTATTTTGATTAAACAGAAGTAAAATTTCAGAAGCCTTAATTTTTTGCCCTCCCCCTAAAATAGGTTATGCTGAGGTTCTTGTTTTAAACCAGTCATAAAATACAACATGCAGATTGGCAACCGTACCAACAGCAAAGCTGATTGCCAATAGTGGGTCCCCGAAAGTCATCTCTTCCGATTCTAACTTGATAAAGCAGGGGTGAACAAAGAAGGGGGCGAAAGGTAGCAACGTGGGTGCACTTGACAAATGGATTTTCTTCGATTTAACGCTGGTTTGTAAGAGTTTTGGTTTAATGCTTTCACTTTTCTTTGTTTTTCCTTTTTAGCAAAAACGCGTTATCGCAATTTTCTAGCTCAGCTGCGCCACTGGTGGTAGAGATTCGCTGAGCCACCAGCACTGCTAATCTCACAGCAATGACGTCACGATAGAGGACTGTCTGCCCTGGTAGACAATCGTTTAGAAAACTGTGGAAAAGAGGTGAAACGTAGATGGAAACGTTTTTACATAGATAATAGTTTGGAAATTGAAGTACTTTCAGCAGAAGACTCTAATTTTTAATAAAAATTTATCAATTTGAAAAGAAACTTCTCAAAGCTAGGGAATAATCTCTAATCAAAACCCTCTTAGTTGCCCCTATTGCAATGACGCCATTTCTTTGACACATGACTTTTGTACAAACGAAAAAGATTTTTTCATAATAGAAGATAACAAATCCTTCAAATTTCAACGCATAGGTTTTGTGCATGCTTACATCTTGTTTAAAAAATAAAAATTTTAATTGCTTGTGTACCTGTCAATGTATTCATACTGTTGGTGGCTACAAACGTAGCATCTCCTCGAAAACATGAGTCCGTAACATTAGGGCATACGACATTGACTTTGTTTCTAGTAGCAGTTCCATCAGCAGCAGTAAATTGGGTACCTACTTCACAAATTAAGCCTGAGCAAGCTCCAGCAAAAACAATAAGAGCAATGCCATACAAAATTAAGCTCTTCATTGTTCAGACAAAATTAAAAAAGATTTGTCTTTACCTAGAAACTGCAAAAATCATAAGCGTTTACAGTTATGCATAGAACAACTTCTATTCAAATCCGCTTTAGAGTTACCAATGCTATCGGGATAGTGCATTTCTCCAACCAGCCTTTTCATTGTGTGATGCCTATTTTAGCATTGACTTTGTGAAATGGCAACAAATTAAAGACTGTGCGAGTATCAAACACACAGTCTGGTAAGTGAGTTGTAGCGCTGTTTTTGTGACAGTGATCAAGCAGTGGAATTTCTTGATTGCTTTTTTACGGAATACCCTATAATGAAAGAAATTTATTGGGTTCGCTTTCTTTCTTAAAAGTCGATTATAATTCAGCCATAAAAGAGTTCTTTAAAAATCATTATTCCACTTTAAAGATAATCTCTATATTTTGAAAAGAATCACGTTAGACCTTTCCCACTTTGGCTGCATTTCTTATTTTGTTCAAACAAGAACGGGCTCTCGCCTACCGCAACCACATTAAACACAGCGTTCAACACTTCTAGTGCGCTGTATTAGCGTTGCCGACCAGGTTTGTGGTGGTATGGAAATGCATGGTAACGACATATTCACAAACCTAACTGGAAGATGTGAATTTCTGCTCTGTGCATTCCCACACTAATTGTGCGCCCCCACACTATTATTTAGCACTACATTTTTGGTGCTGAACTCTCCACCGAAAGCTTTAAAACAACGTTGCTTCACGTTGCAAAGCAAACATTGTTTATGACTGAAAAGTTACTTATCTGAATGAGGGGATTGGACCATGGGCCCCTTTTTGGACGTTGACAACAAAGGAAAATAAACAGGTTAGTTTGTGAATTCCAATCATTCAGAAAATTTCCAAAAACGATTCATATGTTCAAAAATAGGAACATAAAGGCGATCATCACACTCTTTTCTCTAAAAAATATAAAAGGATTATCAAGCTCCCCCAAACTGAAAATACGACGTTCGGACCCCCTCTAAAAGATCCTCGAATGTTCAAAATCTAAATAATGCTAATTTACTCTCCTAGCCATCAAGATCTTAATACATCTGAACTGTTTCACCTATGACATCACAGAAAGCGCATTTGGGCACTGCTTCTACCATAAGCAGCTAGTGATGTAAGCTCTCGAAACTGGGACTCTGTCCTCAATTTGAAATCAGAAGTCATTACATCGGAAACAATTTACTTATTCTTTCAGAGGACTTCTCTTTAATTGAAATCTGTTACACAACAAATTCGCTTTTGTATAAAAACAGTTTGAAATGGCAAAATCATGGTACAAACTTTCTTTGTTAATTCATTTTCTATAATTTTATCATACAACAATCTATTTATCTAACGCCAACACCTTGTTTGATTGTAGGGTGATTCTCAAACGCTTTCAATTGAAACGCGACAAGCAATAGCTTCAGATAAAGCCATCGCTATTGTAAGTATTTGCTATCGTTGAAAAGAGTAGCTATTGTGTTCTGTATTTCCATTTCTTTCTAAAAACAAGTTGGGAGATGAATATGAAGTTCAATTCGATGGCACAATATTCGTATTAAATTGTACAGCAAGTCCCGAAAATTAGGCTTGTGAGTTTTTAAAGTAACCTAAATAACGCCATAAAATCGCATTCAAAACACAAGTCGTTAACTAAAAGCCAGGAGTTCTAAAACTGTGACACACGCTCCAGCAGTGGTATGTCAGCTCTTTCCAAGTGGTTCGATAGAGGCTTCTGTTTCACATGCTAAATTAGTGTTCAATGAATTCATACTGTCTATTGTAACTAACATTTCATTTAAACAGCGACTGTTTTCAACTAAAAAATCAAACATCATGTGTTACGCGTAGACCCAACAAAGACTTCTGTAAAAGGATGGGGGCTCGCCCAGAAAGTTTTTGGACATAAGATGTGTAATTCATGATATTTAAAGTAATTCGGTAATTAATAGTTAATTTAATTGCTTTACATGATAATAAGTTCTAGAAAATTTGGTATTACGTACAATCTCATTACAATTATCAATTATGGAAGATAGGTTAAATATAGACAAAAAATGCATCGTGATTAGCGATCGTCCGCACAGGATACAGCCAATTGCCGCTAATGTGCCATGTTGGTACATAAACTAAAAGTGATAGACTAAATTGCTTTTCAGCTTCTTACTTGTGGTTTGTTGCCAACAAAACACGAATGTCACTCACTACGTGTAGCACCAGAGCGTCAAGTGGTTTAGAGGCATATTTTCAAATCGTTGCTCGGTTATTGAGGCTGAGTTGTCGGGCGTATAAACTATAAGTGAAAAGGAAAGGCTTCTGCCCACAACTTGCGCCTTTAGCAGTGCGTAGCTGGGCTGGACTAAGTCCAGTAACTCTGATGCATCTATATTGTAAAAGGACACTAATTGTAAGTTCGCCCCACAATTTTTTCCTTTTGTTCTTTTAACAAAAATGATTTCATCTCGAAGTCAGGAGTCTTTTTCACTTCAGGCTAAGAAACATGTGCACCCTGTGATCCTCTTTATTCGACACAGATACGCCGCGACCGAAAAAGTTTGTGAGTGGTACGCGAATAGAAAAAGATTGAGAATAATTGACTTAAGTTATCGTGTACAGTGAACCCTCGTTTATCGCGGGGGATACGTTCCAAAAATAACCCGCGATAGGTGAAATCCGCGAAGTAGTCAGCTTTATTTTTTACTGTTATTTTACAATGCAATACTGTACTGCAGAATGAAACAAAAAACAACACCTCTTTTCACGCTCAAAATGTTTTTAAGAAATAGAAGTATTAACGTTTTCTTACAAATAAGTCTAATGAAAAACCAATATCAACTTTTTTCACTTCTAGACAACAGTAAAGCCCCTGAGCCAATCAGGATTCACTGTAAAAAAAACACTGTAAAAAATTCCGCGAAGCAGCGAAGCCGCGATAGGTGAAGCGCGATATAGCGAGAGATCACTGTAAAACCAATTTTTTTAAGTTGTTTTTATTTTCCTTGTACAGTTTGTGCGAATAGTTGCAGTTTCGTTTCTCTTAATTATCCACTACTCCATTAAGAATGCTACGATATTTGCCACACACAAATTATTTGAGATGTGAATAAAAATAAGGACAAGCATAATACCTATCGTTTCTAACAGAAGCAACAGATAGTTTTAACTGAAAACAGGCTACATTTGGCCACATTTCACGTAATTGATTGTGTTTGAACATACTTGCAATTTAACAACGTCAGGCTGTTAAATTTGCAGGTCGATCTATAAATGGAATCGTTGAAACTGCGAATCCACAAAAAAAATTGTGTTGACTATTGCCCTGTAATTTTGTTGTTTTAAACTATTCTTAGATAAAAGCGAATTTCAAATTCAATTGATTTCAATTTGAGGTGCTCCTCTTGAAACATAAGTGAATTACTTCTGTTTTAGATGATTTCTGTTTTCAATGCGCAGGGCCAGTTTTAAGAGCATAAAGCAGAGGCTGCTTAATATAGAAACATTGCCCACCGCCGCTTGCTGTTGAGTTATAGATGCAATAGTTATATCAAGGTATTGATGATGAAAAGTTGCCTTCAATTAATGGTAAGGGAGAGCTAGAATACTTTTGAACCGTGGTCCATGATGAGAATAGGGAACCTGGCATCGAGATGAAAAGCTTTTTGTTGAGAAAACGCTTTAAAAAAGCGAAAAGTTGTGAGGTACACTTACGATTGCGGTCCTTTTATATATAAGTTTACCCTGAAGCCAACTAGACTTAATCCGGCATCGTTTAGTGTAAATCAATGTTTTTCAGTCACAGAAAAATAAATACTGCGCCTTTCTAGCCACGTTAGCACATATTGGTGTTTGCAACCAGAAGTAAAACTTCTTACCAAAACTTACATCAAGTATTGAGCGAGGTTTTGGTGCATGATGCGTGTGCTAACAGAACGACGCTCTCTTCGCAGCCAGTATCAAACAGCGAAACTTCGTCTCAAAACCTGCTTTAGAATGTCGGTAAGAAGTTTTGCCGTACTTCGTATTGCGAAAACCGCGATGCAGCCTTACGCACGTGAACATATAGACCCGTTTCAGCATTTCCACAACAGCTTTTTTCTTTCTTATAATTAAATTAGAAACGCAGCCAAAGTGGGAGCAGGTCAAATGTAAAATAAGCCCATTTTTTAATTGTAGATGTCAGCTTTTTGGTAGGTGTTCATTTTTAAAAACTTTCTGTATACCTGGAATGGTTTCAAAGAAAGAAAAAGCGAGTCTAGTAGAATTCTGTAGGCCGCTGGCCTGAGTGAAATTGTTGTAGAGTCTTTCCGTCCGACACAGCAATGAAAAAGCATTGCAAATTCCTTACTATTTCTACATTTGGCACTTATTCTATTCAACCAACGGCATTGCTAACTTGATTAAACCTTAAATGATAAAAAGCACAAAAATCTAGTGACAACGCAGCTCCTTCGTTCAGATGCTTGCTCGCAATCGTGAAGCTCGTTCGTCAATATTTTTGTTCTTCTGTCACGTGAAAAGCTCATTCGGTTTTGCTGTAACTAGCGATGTAACGACGATTTTTGAAAGCGAGGCGGTAGCGCTAAATTTGCTATTAACCAGTTAAGCGCGTTGCGGTTTTCGGTCTGTCTACTCGCTCAGTGCGTAACGATTTTTGTCTAGTATATGGCGGTCGCGGAGCGTATCATGCATTACGTAATCGATTTCTTGCTGTTGAATTTGTTGTTTGGCCTCGCTTCATCTATTTATTAGTTTATGTAATTCAATGACAGAACATCTTGATTTTGTACTTTTTACTTTTGCAGTATATATAATACAGCTACCATAAGAGCGATACAAACACAAGAAATTATAGAGTAAACAAATGATCTCCCAGCTGATGTTATATGCTTCGATAGGCACAAGTTCAATAGTTTTTCTTAGTATGGTAAATTTTGAAGCAACGTGAAACACACAAAGCTTTGTCGCATTCCTTGCACATAAAATGCGTTTGCTTTCGTTGTTTGTTGGTGTAGCATACGTGACAACGGCGTTGTGGCTTTGAGTTGCATTCTGGGGTTGAGTTGAACGATGTAAAGCACTCTTAAGTACTACAATGTGATAGCTAATGACGTGAAAATAAGTTTGTAAACTATAGTATAAGGATGGACAATGATGGCATAAATGTATGCCATACGCACTAGCGGAGTAAACCACCCATGTTATACGCACTCCAGTTAAGCAACTCTATGACATCATATAATGCCATACGCGATCAGCAAGTTAAAATGGCACGACATATATTAATGCCATACGCACTTAACTGGCTAAAGTTAGAGGTAATAATCCTTCTTTGTTGTTTTCAGGTCAATTTGGGGTAGAAGCGCTTTCCTCCCTTATTTTAGGTTAACAGCCTTTTTGTCTTTTTTCTGGAGATTAACTTGTGGAAATTAATAGTGTTCTTTTTTTTTGGGGGGGGGGGGGGGTCATGCCAAAGTCCAAAAAAGGGGAGTACATAGCATATTACCCACCTTCTTTCCGTTTGACCAAAATCCACTGACTAGAACGCTGTTGTATTTAGACCTGCTTTGTAGCAACCGATGCTGGTTGTGCAGTTAGCTTCTATCACAGCTGTATCACGCAGGCAAAATTTTTGTGAAGTGCCCTAGTGAAAAGCAGCAGCATAGCCCAACCATTATGAGGTTCAAACTCACCATCATTGTCACCAAAAACTGTGCCCTAACTCACTCGACCAGGTTGAGCGTTCTACTTTCGCATAGTTTGTGATTTGTGGCTCTTTTGGAAAAAAGATGTTGCACTGCTATTAACCTGGTCTCCTTCATAAAAGCTGGATCGCGTTTGACAAACTCGATGGCAGAGTGTCTACTGTTTTACCATCCACAAGTTAGACAAAGCTTGTCTTCCGGAATATACTTTGGGACAAATGTGTAGTAGTCCATTTCATTGAGTTGCCTTTCAAAATGCTCAGATCTTGAGCCCAATTAGGAGATGGGCTATTGCAACATAGCATATCTATTGCACTGGAAAAACAGATACATTTGCGCCATTTACTCTTTCAGTTGTAGCTGATCTAAAATCTGCCCAACCTAGAGCTCTTTCTGAGGTCTTCCATAGCAGACATCTAGGAAACTGACCTTTTCAGGACACGAAAGAAACCATCATGGTCCCATACTATTGCAAAAAAACGCAGCTGCTGTTGTTTGTTTTTTCAGTAAAAATGCACTTTGCCATCAGCGCTGGCAACTTAATTGGAAGTGGTTTGGTACATATTTTGCTCTCCTATAAACGTAGCAGCTTGCCCGACACCTTATCTAACTATGATAGAAGATTAGACCATATTACAGTCCCTAATCATATTTTTTTTAAACTTTTAATTATACGAATTTGTAATAAAGCGCTTTAATTTACTTGGTACTTTTCTCATGCTTTTAACTGGGGTTTGCAAAATCTTATCTAGTGAAGTTGTCACCCAGTTTGCTGCTTCTAACAAGACTGTTGCTTCAAACAAAGTAAATGGCCTATGACCCATTATTACATACTCACGTTTCCACAAAGCAAGGTTTAACTTCACCAGCACATTGACATGTAAGGAAACAGTAAATATTTCAAGCTTCCAAGTATGCAGAGGTGTATTTAGGAGGAGATAAATCAGGACTGGCCCAAAACGCTGTGACAATAGTAAAAAATACGAAAAAAAATCTTTGCGACTGTTTGGAGACCACAATGGGCAACATTCTTGGTTTGTAAAATTTGAATGCTTTGAAAAGGTTTTCGCAAATGTTCTGAGACCAAATTGGAAGAAATTGTTAATTTCAAAATGTTGATTTCCCAGAAAAGGTTTTTAACATGCTCCATCTCCAAAATTTGTTTCCAAAGTTCGCCACTGTTAACAATATATGAATATGAACAAACTTGAGTGATTTATGTTTTTTTCTCGGTCACAAAAAACTTTTTATCGGTTGTGCCAAAACGCGTTTTTGTGCATACCGCCTTCAAATCAGTGGCGTTACTAGAGTTGGTTGCACTGGAGTCGGCTTTCCAAAGGGTCACCCCAAAGTTAAAAAGTATTACTTTTCCATAAACGGAAGAGCGAAATGAGCATTATAACAACAACATTTGAATCGGTATCAAACCGCAGAATATTTTATTGTCCGTTGTACGCACAGAAACTTTATTTCCCCACCTTTTAGACAACTTACCCGTGCTTTGCCACGTTAGAACAGCGAAGCTGCTTCAACCAGCATGTCGCAAGAGACAACTTTTTGGCGCCCGCTATGGACAGTCCGCCCTGTTGGCGGAGACACTCCCAGTTGTTTGTAGCTTCTATTCTTGTTTTTTTTGAAATAGACTCCGGCTTTCCCTCTTCCAATGTGGGTTAGTTAGGGGTGTGAACTCGCACTGCCGTTTTATGCCACGCCTCCATTCCAAGAAAGAAAGGAAGTAAACAACCACAAAACATTGGGTTAGTTATATTAGAGGTGTTAATGACTTTTTTGAGGTTTAGTATGTGTTAGCCTCTGCATAAATTATTGCCTGCCTTGCAAACCAGTGCTGCTACGCTACAAGCACACTATCAGCAAATATCCCAATCCGTTCCACGAACTGGACAGCAAGACTTGGCCTACGCGCAACCAAAAAAGAATCTGCGCATAGTTTTAAATAAACAAAGTTAAAAAGTGAGTTTCCTGTGTATGAGCGTGTGCTTTGTTCGAAATGCTAAACTGAAATTGAATGAATTTGACTTTAAGCTCTCCTTTGACCCCTCCCTCCCTTAAAACATTCTGGTTGTTTTTCAGTATCAAAATTGTTCCACGTTTATGGCCTTGAAGGCGCTATACTTTACTGTACAAAAGGCGTTCTTCGAGAAGCGTTTTGTGATGCACTAATCAAAGGCGGCGTTGCTTTGAAATAAAAAAACAAAACTGCTTTGGAGTTACCATCACTACCGACGGAATGCAACTTCAACACAATCGATGCGATGTCTATTGTCCACATCACGGTTGAGTAGGTAAGCTCGCCACTTGTAGCAACAATGATCAAGTGGTTATGTCTTCAAACCCCAGGACGACTGCTTTTTCTGTTTTGAAGATATGCACTTTATAACAATTTTTCTGCTGACAAGTTCTAGCAAGCAGTAGATTAATTGCAAGTTATACTAAGCATTTTAGGAAAATTGTTGAAACTCTAAAGCAGGTCTGGACAATGTCCAATTGCTTTGGACAACTGCCGTAGTTCTATGAGTATAGAAAGTGAATGCATCAAAAATGATTCTTTCCGGAGCCTGAAATCGCATTAGTATTGCAGAAATGATACTAAAGGTATCTTGATTTTTGGATCGTGCAAGGGTGCAAGCGGTCAAACTGCAACAGCGTGACAACGTCCGAGATTATCTCGGTGATAGTAGCCTACAAAAATATGCAATTGGCAAGTTCTACTTTCGCATTAGCTCCACATTACAGCCTCACTCTCTACATTCCTGTCTTTATCATCAGTCTTTTGCGTTGATTCTTTTTCAACGCATATTCGTGGCATGACACACAGTTTTGTATAAGTTTGCTGAAGTCATCGTACGTGTCTTTGCTAAACAACAAATTTTAGAGGGTTTAACCCGTGCCACATTTACACTAATTATTGTTAGTCGTCCTTGGTTGGAAAAGGCATGATATGATGGAAACCAGTTGCGTCAGCAACGTGATGTAATGGGCGACATGGGCAAGAAAAACATTGGAGAGGGAAAAAAAATTTGGGCTTAAGGCAAGCTTTTACAGTTTACTTCGCCAATTTTTTGAATGTTTACTAAACAGAAATATCATTAATCACAACTGCTTTAGAAGTTTGTAAATATTGCATTCTTCATCAGTCTCTGTCTTATGAATACGCTAATGCGTTCACCCAATTTTTAAAAACAACTTTTCTTGCAAAAAGCACTCTTCTCTACTTAACCACCAAGTCAAAGATTAAGTTGCCAATAAATAATAAGAATATTTTAAAGCCTTTGTTGCGTGCATGGATAGCACTTGATAACCAGTTCAAAACATAGTAACGAAGCTGAAGCAATAGCCGCAAGTTCCAGCAGTGGATGACGTAAATTATTCGACAGCAAACCTTGTTTGCTACTATGCCTGGAAGCTGCTAGGATACCACACCGGAAAAAGATTTTTCTCGTAGTTTTCAAGTTGTTAGTTCAAATCCCGCACAAGTTACAATGTTACATCCCTGAAGACACACCCCTTTGTGGCTACTATCAAAGTCTTGACCACGAAAATAATTAAGGAAGGCCAAACTTTTCCAAAAACTTTTGATACTACAAGAAAAAAATTTTACGGAAGTCGTAATATTTCAGTTTATTTGTTTTTACGATTTTTCCGTTAAACTTAAATTCAAAATTGCATAAAGAGGTTTTGACTGTAACTTTTTAATTGGTTTCATTCAAGGAAGTGAAGATGAAGTTAGTTAAATCTAAAGTTAATAAAAAATCATAAAAAGCCTTCTAAAAATCTAGTCTGCAATCACGCTGGAAAAGTAAAGTATTTTGTATTCTGGTATTCATAATTAGATTCAAATAGGTATTAAGTAGAAGACCATTAGCCTGTTTAGGAGGAGAGCATTGCCCCCAACCCTTTTTGTCTTAACAACAAAGTAAAAAGATCAGCTTCACGAAGTAAAAAGTTTGGCCTGCCATTCACATTACAAAAAGTAGAACAAAAAGTACGCCAACCAATAGTTGATCAACCAAAAATTCATCATTCGTCTTACCGCTTAAGCATGATTTATTAACTCGTACCCCTACTTTATGAATAGATCGGATGATGATGATCTAGCCTGTGTTTATCGACCTTTAGCGATGTAAACTTTTTTCTTGTTTTCGTTATAGCCACCGTATCGTCTAAATTTCAAATATATCGTTAGAAGCTTGTTAATTTATCATCTTTTGCTTTTATTTATATCATTAGTTGTAAATTTATCATGTTTAGTTCAGCTACGGCACTGACCAAACTTGTTCGCATTTACCCCATGTTTATTTACTTTTAGCTTTTTAGATTTTTTCAAAGAAAAAATTAGTGTTATTTGCTTGATTTTTGCTGCTCGGGCTCAGCGTTGGAATAACACCATAAGCACTGTTTTTTTGATAAAGCTTGATGTATCTACCAAGCGAAACGTCAATAAAAGAGGAATTTTGTTTTGCTTATTCCATGTATTGTTTTACTTCAGAACAACAAAATTTCTTATAAAGTCACGGTCAAAGCTGACGGAAAACTTTACAGTTTTTTCCCAGCTAAATCATTTTATTAATTTAATAAAAAAGGTATAAGCTCAGAACCACTCAATCTACTTTACGCCACTTACCTGGTTAAGAGGTAAAACCAATAAATTGTCGCGTTTCTTATGAAAACTTAACTACAAAAAAATAAATTTAGTGCAGATCAACAAACCAGGGAAGTAATGAGTCCTATTGGATATAAATATTAGCTATTTTGCGGTGAGGAATCTTAACTAGAGTATGTAGATCAACATGCATTTAATCTCGAATCAGAATTGCCTGACTTCTCTTATTTCAAAAAGTATAGATTTATGCAGTTGCGGCCTTGAGCTAATGAGTGCTCTATTGTAGTTGTAACATCCATAGTGTTTTTGACTATGAGCAGGCTCGCTGAGGCGGGGCTCAGTTGTGCCATATCGGTATTTAAAAAGAGTTTACTTATTTTTTGTACACAAAAGACTTACTGTAAAACAATGAAGAGAGTAATTCCCAAGAATAACAGTGATCCCCAAGGATAATAAAATATCTTGCTGCAGCACATTTTTACTCATTTTAAAAATAGAGACCTGTTTGTCCGGCAAACTTATCGGTTTTTTCGACGTTACCAATTTTGAGATGATTCTCAAAAAGACTGAAGCTATAAATACCATTTTCAAAGCTTTGTTAAGTCTTGGTACGGCAATTAAACTTAGGTCTGCCGACTGTGAAGCGGACACTAAGTGCTACTCCACCGCACCGGTAATATCCAAAAACTTCAATGCAACAAGGTGTTTTGCCATACCGAGTACAATGTCTTCATATAGTCTTTATGTCGGTACATTCCTCTTTTGTGGAAATCTTTCTTATTTGGTTACAGCAGTTGTTGAGATAGAAATGCACAGTTTAAGTGACTTCAAAGCGGATTTGAGCTGTTTAGTAGTGTTTAGAAGACTCGAGTCAAGACTCGACCGGTCTACTGATAATGAAACTACTAGCATAAAAAACTTTTTTGCATTGGAAAGTTTGATTTCAAAAAAGTTGTGCCTTGAAAATTTTGTGAGTTTAAGAATAACTTTTGTTATACTCTGGCAACCAGTGGCGTACGAAGGAGAGCTACAATACATGCGCTCCCTTCCGGAAAACGTCAAATATTATTTTCAGTCATTGTGCTTGCAACGGTATCAAACCAGAGTTGAAAACGAGCTCAATTGTAAGGCCCGAACCCGAAAATACATGCCCGAACCCGACATTTATTTTGTAGCCCGACTTAGGCCCGAAATTTCAATTCCCAGAAAGACTTGAAAATGCTCTTACTAAGTCTAATGTGAAAAAATTTTGCATACGGGCCCGAAAATGTTTTAGAACTTAAGCCCGAACCCGAACCGAAAAGCCCGGCCCGTTTCCAACTCTGTATCAAACAAATAACCTGTTCTAAAGAAAGAGAACTAGCTTAAATATCTAAGACCTTGGGAATTATTATTTATTTCATGTTGAGATACTAGGAAATTGCTTAAAAGCATTTTCGAACATCATGCTGTTCCATAGAAAATCTGTTTCAACATCTATTACAACATGCCCAGCGAGTTATGGACATGTCGCTATAGATGGTTGCATGGTTCAGCATGATGTTGGTGATTGTTTTTAAGCAATTTTTCTTTTTGTCTTAGAATGATGCTGAAGGCAGATCCCTGTTAATTGAATATTAGATTGCCTGAAATTTGCTAACTATCAACTAACACTATCTATATTTTGTTTCATGCTGTTCATAATTCTTTTTGATAAGTTACTCAGCGTTTTTTGATAAAAATAGAACGTTACTCAACTTTACCTGAATAAATGTTAGCGTTCCAAGTTGCATGAGATACAAGGCAATGTGGCAACAATACAGGGTAAAACAATACAAATTTCAAGTAGGATCTTTATAGGTTACTAGCAGAATTTCCCGTCGTTGATCGGGTAAAATGTAAAGACTGATTAAATTTTTACATTGAATAACCATATTTCAACTCCTTCGATCCCGCGCGGGTATACTTACCGGCAAGCGATCTTTATGCGTTCGCTCCCGCGACGGTATATATACCGGCAATAACAGAAATGGTGGACATGCGCGCAATTGTTTGCGTACACCTCGTTCAAGCAAAAACGTTTATATCTAAACCTTTCCAACATTCTGTTTGTGGTTTGTAATTGAATTTTTACATTGAATAACCATATAGGTTGAATAAATATAGGCTCGTAGCCCCCCATAGACGATTCTGATCGAAATCAAAAATACCGTACTTGGCTTCCCTGGAAAAAGTTATATAAGATTCATATGTTTGTTTGTATCTAAATGTCTCCAGTTTTATTTCTATAGCGGACATACAGACAGACAAACTTTGAGTTTTATATATATAGACAAAATTTAATTGCTGAGCTCTTTGAAAAGCTTGTTGCGCAGCTGCAGCGTATCCGCTGTAGCCTACGTGTAAAACGCAAGCAGTTGTTGATAATGTAGCAAGGTGTAGCAGTGACAAAGGCTAACAAATTTCAAACAAAGTTTTCCTTGGAAGTGGTTCCAGAAAGCACTGATAATGCGCATAACTGAGTGTAGCTTTGCAAAATTTTTTCGTCGGGACATGCCTCCGGACAGTGGCGTACGCAGAAAGTTTCCGATGGGTGCCAAAGTTTCGTCACAATCGTGCGACGTCACAAATTAACTTTGTGGGGAGTACCGAAGGCACGACCATTGTAGGGTGGTCCGAGGGCATGCCCCGGAAAATTTTGCAAAATTGCACCTAAAAATACGCATTTTCGTGCATTCCGGAAGCAAGTTTTAATATAATGTTTTTACGAGACTTATTAGAGGAATGAAATCGTAAAATGAAAATCAAGCATAAACCAAAGTCAGTTGAGGCGACGGTTCCCTTTCGCAATTTGATCAATCACTTCACTATAATCAAGTTAAATGTCATTGTTTACATACGAGTCCGGTCCGGATTTCTATCAGCAAGTGGTCAGAGCGACGATTAGTTTTTCACAGGAAAATCGAAATCCAGAGCGAACCCCGAATACTCGCGAAAAACCATCTTTGCTTTTGCTAAAACTGCTTGATGTTGCTTTACATTTTTTAATTTTTGGGGTCTGAGGAAGGGGCCATGGCACAGTGGTCTCCCCCTTGGTACGCTAGTGCCTCCGAAGCCTATAAGAAATTCTTGCCTTCGGCACTCACCAAGCGCCTCCTTTCCCTATAAAATTTCTGCGCACCCCCCTGCAGGCAGCTGTGGTATTGCGTC
The DNA here is from genome assembly GCA_963675345.1 of Trididemnum clinides. NCBI lineage: Eukaryota > Metazoa > Chordata > Ascidiacea > Aplousobranchia > Didemnidae > Trididemnum > Trididemnum clinides. The sequence continues at coordinate 10,070,383 of OY776298.1, forward strand.
GAAATCTTGCCAATTATTTTCTTTAATTTGTACTGCAAGGATGTATTGTTTTTGCTGTATGTCATTGTGCATCTTGCACATTGTATAAGAAAGCTCATAAGTGCGTTCCTAACTTTTTTTGAAACTCATTTTAAAACTGCAAAGTCATAAGCACGACTTTCTAGCCAGTGGCAGTAAGTAAAGCAGTAGGCTTTGTGCTACCAGTACTGGCGTAGTATTGACAATGAGCTTTGAATTGTCGTGATCAGAGCTTAGATAAGCCTAGCTGAGGAGTTAAAAACTTTAATTTATTATACGAAAAAAACTGAATTCTGATCCTGGTCCAGCTCCTAAAAGCTAATTTTACGTAACAATTTATTTTCCTTTAGAAGTTCTTTTATTTGAAAGCTGTCGTATTGTTGGTTAACATTTTTCAGATTTCTAATTAATGAGTAACTGTACTCTATCAATTAAGCTTCGTATATAAAAAAATCTGACCACTTGGCAGTTTGATATGATATATATTTAAATCAGGCTATCATTAATTAAGCTGACAGGCAGGGCTGTGAACTCGGTCGATTTTTATATCGAGTTCGAGTTCAGCTTGTTTTATGAGTTAGAGTTCAACATTTTTTGTTTTAGGAGTTCAAGTTCGAGTTCGAGTCCTGTGAAAATTTATCGAGTTCTTTTGAGTTTAGAAAATAAAGAGATTGACCTAGCCCAAATACGCTTGCAGTAAAATTGTGCTTTCAAACATCTGTGAGAATAAGCAAATATCGTTGCCATGAGCCAGGCAAATGTGTAATGTGAATTTGCATTGAAAGCCAAAATTGAAAAATAACTTACAATTGAATCATTGTTAGGTTTCGTGATTATGCGCTTTCAATCTGCCTGCAATTTATGATTCACGAAGAAAAAGTTGACTGTCATTAGGTTACCCATTCTCTACTGTGACTGTTTGTGTTGAAAACTGTAAAATCAAATTGCAGCGTTCTTCTCAGTGTCCTTAATGTTTTCATGAAACATTTGGGGCAGTGGTTCTCAACCGTTTTTGCCCACGGACTATTTCCACCTTAGCGCAAGCATTCGCGGACTCAAGCAACAGAAATAAAAATAAGTTACTTTACTACAAACAATAATAGCTATAACAGAAGGTTAAAAAGCAAAAGAGTTTTTTTTTTATTGGGCACACACGCATAGTATATATCGTAATGAAAACTTTGTGCCTGAACTTGTTACACAAGTTTGTCGAAGTCAGGAATTATGATTGTCAATGCAGTCTGATATCATCTTTCGGTTGCAGTTTGTTGCGCTACTTGGTTTTAACCAAAGCCAACGTTGAAAAGCCGGCTTCACACAAGAATGTTGTTTGAAAAGGCAAAAGAGCAACTGCTGCTTGCTGGCAGAGATCAGAAAGATTTGATTCCATCGGCTGAACATTTGCACCAAATTGAGTATTAGAAAAAGTCTTTAACTTGTTTCTCCACATCTGTCGGCTTGGCAGTTTAATCAACTGTTCTGCAATGCAGTCCATTTGTGAATGTACAGTATCTTTAGTGCTGACACTTCACAAGGAGCAGGTATCCAATTAAATATTTGGCTATAATTTTGGGAAGGAATATACCAATCTAACTCAAAAACAAATGTAGTGAGGTGCTCAAGAAAGATTGGACAAATGCCACGCAAATCAATATTTTTCTCTTCGACAAATAAGTTCAATGCGGGAAAAGCAGCCAACTTTCCAGCTTCCATTGGATGCATCCACAATTTTATTTTAGCTTTGAATGCTTCAATGCTTTCTGCTACATCTAAAAAGATTTTCTGTTTTCCTTGCATAAAAGCGTTCAGTTGGTTCCCACGGCTGAAAAAAATCAACCAAAAAAAGTGGCGTATGTTTGCTAAAGCGATCAACAAGTTCATGATTCTGCTCTTCTAAAAAGATGCTGCTTTTATCTCGTAGGTTAACCACTCTCTCTAGCACCTTTCCTCGCTAAAACTAACGAATTTTTCAATGAAACAGAAGCCCATTGTGTTCTGCACCCATTTCGTCACACAAGACACGAAAAAAATAAGTGTGCAGGGGACAAGATTTAATGTAATTGACCACAGTTACAACCTCTTTGAAAACTATGGCAAGGTCTTCGTGTATTTCTTTCGCTGCCAGATTTTTTACGTGGAGAAAACAATGAACCACTGAATTGTCGTTGTTTTGCCTTTTTACGAAACTCACAAAACCTCTTTTACTCCCCATCATGGACGGAGCGCCATCAGCGCAAACAAAGACACAGTCAGACCATTCAATTTGATGTTTATTACAGAACAAATCCATTCCCCTAAATATTTCCTCTCCTGTGTTTTTTTGATTAGTGGACGGCAAAACAAAAACTTCTCCGCATAGTCGTTTGTGTCAAGGTATCGCACAAACACTATGAACTGTGTGTGTATCGTTGCCGATATCTGTTGTCTCGTCCAGTTGCAAACTAAATTTTCTACTATGCTTTACAGAAGCAATAGTTTGTTGCAAAACATCATCTGAGAGTTCTTGGATACGACGCTTGATGGCGTCTTTTCATAAAAGAACCGTAGCCAACTTCTTAGCAACAGCATCACCACACATTATTCTGGCTATTTTCACAGCTGCTGGTGTAATAAAGTTCTCTCCTGCTGTATAAAGCGCCTTTGCTTGAGCAATTTTCCAAGCAACAGATAAAGAAGCGCGCACTGCTTTATAGTGAGAGTAAGCTATTCCTCCTTAAGTAGCTGGGCGATTAATGCCACTTCGCTTTACCTGATGCTCTTTTTCTTTTAACACTTCAAGAGTTTTATCAACGCTTTTTTCGTGGTTTGATTCTAGATACCGACGAAGTTTTGCTTCTTTTAAGAGCTGTGAGCTAAGAGTTTCAAGTAAAACACACGCTCTGGCCTTACTTCACCATTTACCTCCATTAAAGTAAATTCAAGCTTTAATTAATCTTCATTATATGCAAACACCTGTTTTCGTTTTGCCATGAATGTACAATTATTGAATTGACTCGTTAAATATGTTAACTTAGCCAAAATCAATATAAAATAGTTAAATTTAGGTTTAAAACACGGTGGAAAAAGAAAAATACGCAAAATCTGAAAAAAGAACAATTTAAGTTTAAAAGTTTAGAGCTCGCGGACTCATGCAGAAGCTTACGCGGACTCAAATGAGTCAGGGTACTCGGGGCCGAGAACCACTGATTTAGATTTTCATGCGAAAAGCAGACCTAGTTTTGGTCGAGCTTAAACCTCAGCCGAGCTTGCGCTAGTCGGGTTTACAAAGGGAGGCTTGGTGGTATGCAGAAACTAAACTCAAACGAGACTTTTGAAAGCCCGGGTTAATGTATTGTGACGTTATCGTTATTGAAAACCCAGCTTCTGAAGGGATTATGAGGTTGCCGTTAAATACAATAAATATTGGGCTTCATATTGGGAGGTGACACGCTGTTCGTTATTATGGTGCGATACAAATGGAAGTTGCTGTTTGCGAAAAGCTTCGGTTAAAGCGGTTGCAGTAACTGGTAGATCATGCTACATAACCTTGTTACTAGGGCCCATTGCCCAAATTTAGCAACACCAATACAATATTTACGGTTTTGCCTCATTGCCTACATATGTCGCGATTTAAGTCATCTAGAATGGTGACTTATAAAAGGCTGACTTAAACAAGTAATCAAGCCAGGCTTAAGGCCAAAATTTCTTTCTGCATACGAAATCGATGGCTTGAGTTGGGCTTAGACAATTTTAGAAAAAGCCTGGCTCAAGCCTACTTTCTGCATAAAATCCTTACTTTCCAATAAAAAGATTTCCTTCTTTTTAAATTTAATTGTAATGATATTGTACAAATGAAAATTAACTCGAACTTGCTTTAAATATTTTCGAGTTCGAGTCCCACAAAATCTTGAGTTTCGAATTCAAATTAGAGTTCGGCAAAAAGATCGAGTTCTTTCGAATTAGAGTTCGCAGCCCTGCTGACAGGTCAAATAATTTATCAATGTATACTCCACAAATAATGGCGTATGCAGGGGTCTCCTGTGCGCCCCCCTTACCAACAATAAAGCGTTTATATCAGCAATTATTTTCCAAAAATTAGCTTTTGTTTCAAATGAAAGTATATCTGTGCAAGGACGCTAAAGTAATTGATACGTGTTTTAGGGATTAAGCTATTAAATAGTAGGGCCACTACTTACAACTTTATCATAGCTGTTTGGGTATTTGCATGAGCTAACGCCTCTGGCAGGGTGCATGTTGCGTGGTCCTAGCATAAACCCAGCCAGGTAAAAAACAAACTAGCCCGAAATCAAACGCTCGCGGTTAACTTGTAAAAATAGCAATCCCCTCATCAGTATTGTCGAGATTCAAAATATCGGTTCCGTCGGATTCACCAAATTGTATTTGTGAGAACAGAAATAAAAATTTAATGTGCAGTTGACGCAGCCAATTGTCGTTCCAAAATCAAAAGTACCGTTTTTTTAAAGAAAATCGATTAAGCCCTAAAAAACATTACAGGAGGCTGCGCATAGCCGCCATTGTTTTCCAAAAGTTTCTGAAGTTTTTGGCTACATCTTACTTAGCTTGTGTTCTACGTAGGAACTGAACGTGCTCGCAATTGGAACAGCCAACGATTCCAAATAGTTTTATTTGTTCAATTTTATAAAGTGTATGAAGCAAAATTTCAAAGTTATGGGTGAAAGAGGCGCCAAAGTAATCTACTTAAGTATTTTCAGAAATACCCTATTAATAATTAGGACCAGTTTTAACGACTATTTCGTAGCTGAACGCCTATTTGTGCGACGTAAAGCCTCTGGCTGCGCGCATGTTGTTTGGTCTTTGCATATACGCAGCTGGAAAGAACAAAGTAACCCTAAGTGATGCACCTACAGTTAAGTTACTACACTAGTAGCTATTAATGATGATCAGGTTAAGAATATCAAATCAGAAGGCTGCGCCCCCTCACCCAATCGCAAAGAAAATGGCTTCAACATTTATATGATATGTAGTTGTTGTTGTTGTTGTTGTAATTACCCCTCCTCTTCCTCGGGATGGAGGTACGGCATGAACGGCAATTCAGGTTCATGTCATCAACCTAATTGAAATTAGGCTACGGGAAAGATGGCAGCCCATTTCGAACCAGTCGTGAGTGACTGGTAGCCCCAAATGATGTGTATTTCGAAACTAACACTTTGTTGCAAAAGATAGAACAGGACCATCTTTACTTTCATGTTGTTGTTGATGGATCACCACTTTGTTTGTTTGGAGTAGGCTGCTGCATTTAAAATGTTTAGAGACTTTATTTTTAGATAAATCTTTTAGAAAATGTAGATAGCCAATGCCAAAAAAAGCTCGCTTTTGAAAAAGAATAGTTAGAATGTACCAAGCAACTAACTTTTTCTAGAAATTTCAATTTTGTAAAGGTCCAGGCACCATAATTTTGAGTGCTTTCAACCGGTAGGTTATACCAGAAAAATTTTTAAATCATCGTTTTTTGTTGAATCATTTTGTAAATTCAGATACATAATGCCAAAGAACCATGCCTGCTCGGAAAAGGTAGTCAAAATGCACCAAAGAATAAACTTTTTCTAAAAATTGCATGTCTCTTAGATCTAGTAGTAAAATTGTTCAACTAACAATGAAACGTGACGTATGGCAATCAATTTCGATCAGCCATTATGATAACAACTTAGAATAACGTATTACTGGAAAGCAAATTTCTTCAGCTTTCAAACGACACTGAGTTAGTACCTTATCGTAACGTTTATACATCAAATTAAAGTCTTTTTACTTAGCTTACCACATTTTTGCGAAAATAAAGTTACACTACAGGCCTTAAAGTTTAGATTTTTTACTTTAAAAACTAATAGTAAATGTGCATGTCATATATTGTCGGAATCGCCTTGAAATACCCTTTAATTTTTTAAAAAATTTGAAAATCGGTAGAGAAATGAAGTCACAAATCAGTCTTTAACAAAACTGATTTTGCAAGTTGTGATTTTTGAAAAAAATCATCAAATCATGATCTCTGGCAGCAAAAGACTGTGTTAATTGTGCCAGGCAGCATTATGACATCCTAAAGTGAATTGAAGGATGCAGAAAAAAGCAAGAAAAGCATGCTTAGAAAGCTTAAAATGCTTGCATAAAGAATCTGTTGTTGCATTGCCAATTCATCATTAATTATTATAAATTTCTTTTATCGAAGGCACCTTGCTAAAATCTTCCGAAAAAGCTTTTAATCGCGTTTCTACGATTAGTATTTTTTGAGAAAATTAAGAAAACAAATTTAACACATAATTATTAATTACGACGTCAGGTGATATCGTAAAGAAGTAAAATTTGTTGAAGTTGAGTACTGGCTTTCGTTTAAGCCGAATACCGCGTTCTTCAGTCCAAATAAGCCATGACATGCCTTTTTCAAAAACACGGCGATGCAGTGTTCATGTGGGCACGATTGACACTTCAACAGTCAAAATAATACGAATCCAATGACTTAAATAATCATACTCGACTACCAAATGCTATCATTAAAGCAAGGGCAGCTAAATTAATTGCACATCCAGCAGGATAAGTTAAAACAACCACACTGAACAGTTTATAGGAAGGTTTCACGCAAGTGATCAAACGTCATCGAAATGCGCTTTCAAGAAAAGTTCAGTGTTATTGCATTGAATTGGAGTGATACCGTCTATTGCAAATTAAATGGATAAAATGGACAGCTGTTAAACAAACGTTAAATACGTTATTTTACTGATGCCATGGAATGAATCTCAAGTCAAAGTAAGCTAAGAAGTGTTAAAGTCTATTTATTATTGTTACTAGTTAACCTAGTTTTGTGGGCTGAACATGCAGGCTTATATGTAGTCAGCTTCAGGTAGGGCTTCATATTGGAATAATCAGCGTATTTGAGAATACATGTGCTGAGTTTAAGTTAACTGTAATATTCAACTTTACAGCATATTAAGTTGCATAAGCATACTGAAAAGTTTTAAACCTCGTAGACTATACTCTAGCCTAGATGACAGCGCAGACTTCTGTACCGTTGGCCATATGTTGGATTAGATATTGATGAAAAAAATCAGTAACCCTTCGAAATTTTTTGTCAATAATACCTGCAAACCGGTTACATCGATCTGTCAGATGTAATTTTGTGAACTTTACTTTTCCTTAAACAATTTTTTGGGCTATTGCCTCGGCTGCTGGACCAAGTAGACAAAGGATACACTTCACTGCAAGAGCACGAACCATGCGTAACAGAATAAATTCAGGTGAAAGGAAAAGGCGCTAAACATAAACGGAAGTCTGGGAGGTATAACCCTAGAACTTGCTTTTGCTCGCACTGAATATTTCCCGATCGGACATTTTGCAATGTTGATAGGTGTGTGCAATTATTAAAAAAAGTTACTAAAAACTAAACACTGGCAATGAATTGTTGGAAAGACTTAAGTCGTGGTAAAAAAAGACTCGACTCGATATCAATGGCCCTTGACTCGACTCGAGACTCGAACTTATGCACCTCTTTCCTAACACTGCTGTTTAGTTTGAAGCTTAACTGCAAATGTTTTGCTGTATCTGTAGAAAAACGTAGGCTATAGTATACAGGCAAAGCTTAAACCGAAATGAAAAGGCAAGTAGACGGGCAATAATTTGTTTTAAGAAGAGCTATGGCATGTAGAGTAAACGTGCTTTTTGTTGTAGCATTTTGGTGAGAATAAGTGTGATTTTTTTTTCTTAAGTATTGTCACACAGCCGACATTGTCGATTCCCAACATAAGAACTACTGCTAATGACTCTGTACAACTTGTGGTAACTTAAAAGTGTGGCCATCAAACGTTTCAAAAGAACTATATCAGCCAACGGTAAACTGTCTGTGACCCCATTGCTTACGTGATATGAGCAAGTTGCTTGTGAGGATTACAATTGAAACCAAAAAACGAGATTGAATAGAACGCCTTGAAGATAATTTCTGCACCCATTTTTTCTACGTATAAGCTACCTTCGGTAATCAGAGACGTCAACATAAAGTTTGTTCTGGGTGACACTATTTTAGCGGAGTTACATCTTTTTTGGAAATTATACCTCAAAACTAAAAGAGCTTTAGGTTGATAGGCGTTTTAAAAACATTCCTACAATTAGTTGCTGAGATCAACTTTTTAATTTTCTAGAAGTTTTTGGGTTACTTTCACAGAGGCCGACACTAATGCCCATAAATTCTAGACACAACAGCCGAATGTCAAACTTATCTAAAATGTAGACTTTGAAGCACATGGAGTTAGTCAAAATTTGCTCAATTATATTTGTGGTGTGGTTTCCTTATAGTAATTGTATTATGTGTCAGACCACATTCAACACCAGTGCTCCATGCCCTGATGATGGCATTGACTATGCTTGCTTTCGCATAGAGCTCAATTACTCAGAGAATAATACGAAAGGTAAGAGCAACTGTGAAATATTACTACCAGTAGCAAAGGACATCTCGAATCTCTTTGTCTATAGCTGCTTTTTTGAATTAGCATTTGCAAGCATATTGTTAAGATAAATATGTCCCTATGACTCCTTAGATCATATATCCTAAAGCGCCATTAAGTGTGAGCTTTAAGACACGGTTTCACTAGTCTATGCTCATTGACCTGGTTTTTCGTGGTGGCTTACTCAAAAGAAAAGGAAGCTAAACTAATCAAAACTATTATCAGTTGAGTGAACATCTGGGGTAACAGTGTAGTCATATGCTGACACAAACTCTGCTTTCTTTGTCCTCGAAATGACGCCGTACTGCCCCGATAACTTTTCCCAGTAGTTATAGAAAAAAGTTCTATTTAAGCAGTAAAGGCGGCTTAACTTCGTGAAATGCAGGTCTACAGCACTACAATGCTGGCAACGTGGTCTAGGTCATAAGTTGGTGTGCCTTATAACAGCCATTGTGGCAGAAGTGCAGTGAGCTTGCAGTGTTTTCAATTAAGCAAACTCCGCAGCTGGTCTGAACACCAGTCTTTCTAGTTACCGATTATAATAGAAATTTTAACTGAAATTAGAAACCATTTGGGCGTATCCCAAAAACAGTTGGTGAGGGTGAACAAAATTTTTGCTTAAATATCGCACAAGAGATGCTATTGTACTCCCCTGAAATGCCAACAGTTTTCGCCAAACGGAGTCACATTTTTACATGACTGAAAGATAAAAATAGATTTGCAACTCTCTTTTTTTGCGATTACCCTTTAAAATCTTTTTTGAAATAACGGCAACGTTCACGCTTCACACAGCAAATTCAACCAAATAAAGAGGCAAATGATAATGGGGTTCGGAAAATGGAGCAGACACTTCGCACCTGTTACAAATGCTAGTTGGTTGCTCCGCCACTAAAGCGAACTGCCTCAGTGAATGGCCAAAATCGCTTTGTATATGATGATTGAGCAGACGCTTCATTAGCCATCTTCTTTTAGACGTCGACATTTACATCAGCAACTGCATGGATAGGTCAATCTGTCCAGCACGTGCATGCGAAATATTCTTTTCAATGTTGAGCGATCCGAACCAGAGAGTGAAGTAAGTAAATCTTAACGTCAACAGTTATAGATAAAAGATTACCAGAAAGGTCTCTAAGAGAAGAAAATACAGTATAGCTTGTTCGCCCAAGCAACACAACCAAATGGTCAGGTTGTCAATTCAATAGACAAACCTGTTGAAAATTCAGAACATATAACCATCCTCCGGAAAAACACTTTTTTGGTAATGCATCCTAATTCTTGAACTGCTAGGGAGTTACCAATCAACTACTGTTGACACAAATCATTTTAGCTCCAAGCGAAGAATATGACCGTCAATAGCTTTTTCCTGAGACTGGACAACTTGCGAGGTTTAAACACACGATCATTGCTATCGTTGGCGGCAGCCAAATACCCCTGACAAAGGTACTGACTAAATAAAAGAGAAATATGCACTTAAAAAATCTTTTTAATAGAGAACTATATAGATGAGAGAGCTATTGGTCTTGGTTAATAACCCACTGCTTTATGTTAACAATCACAAGAAATGAACATAATAATCAATGGCACCTTGCTTAATTAGTGTACCGTGAATACCCGCGTATAGGACGATACCATGTATAGGACGCAGTGGATATTTGACCCTAAAAACGATGGAAAAAACTTAAAAAAAAAACTTAAAAAAAGTATCCATGGATAAGACGCACCTGGGTTTTTAGGTCAACTTCTTAAGAAAAAAAATGCGTCCTATACGCGGGTATTTACGGTACATGATCTTCAAGGAGATAAAGTGAATTGCTGGTTAGCGTTCAACCTAAACCCAAATTTCGCAAATACTGCCTTATAATTGTGACGTACCGACTATATTGATAACTGAGATAGGTGGCATTCAAAGATACGAAATAACCAAATAGCTACAAATCTTTGATTAACATGTTTTATAAAAGAAAAGGAATTCATATCAGTTATCTTCTATTCGATAATCGTTTCAGTCGTCTTTTATTAACTGCGACGTTTCTTTTCAGTACTTGTAATGAGGTGTGTTGCTACACAGATATGTGCAACAACGTTTCGGTTGTTCAGGTACGAAAGCAAATGCTGTTTCATGAATCTTGGGCTGAGCTCAAAACAACCAGCCCATCTTTAACTATTAACTCTGCCTGCAATGTCAACTGGGAGTCTGCTATTTTGTTTTCGGTTGTATTTTTTGAATATGTGTTGATATGATTGTATACAGACGTTTATGATGCTATATTTTAGGTCCCACTTGCATTTTTCCAAGACTCATTTTTTGAAACCTTTCATCATGCTTTTTTTTCAAATAAAATATAAAATACAGGACTTCGTTTTTTGCATTCAAAGGTGGTCACTAGCAAAGTATTTCTACCTAAGTAAACTATACTGTCAGGTTTTTCAGTAACGAGCTACTTATTTGAGTAGTTTCAGGTTTACAACTTTTATTAATGCCAGAAGTTACTAAACGCTACTTGAATAGTTTTAACTGTTACTTCAGTACATGCAAAATTTCAATACCATTTTGATTGGAATGCGCCCTTCTGGTAAAAAAAATAGTCTTGAATGTAAGGTTTGTTTGAAAAACCTGCATTAAACTTTTGGCTTCAGAGGGAATTTTGAAGACGCAACTGTAGGCCTACTACTATTTAATACTAGCAGGCAAAGCTCGCTAACTTTTACCGGTAGGCTATGTTGTTGTACGTTTAATTTTGAAAGTTTTTGAGCCAGAATTAAATTCAAATTCGGTCAAGAGTGTACTTTTCTGCATTTTGTATTGTCTTCCTAAGCACACATTCTTTGACGACAAACCAGCTACTGCTCTTCAAAAGGGAGTTACCAGAGAGGGTGAAAAGGACAATTTCCTTTAAAAAAATTTATGAAATATTATTTTGTCTAAAACTCTAAGGGCTTTCTAAAACAAATTATCATCAAAGCCCAACCTCAGCAAATATCAGAAGTTGCTTAATATCACTGACTTTTTCCCAAAATTAGTGGGGTTTAAAAATATTGTAAAAAAAGCCATTACAGTAAGGGTGATCAAAGATAAAGACTTTTTCTTCTTTTCCAGCAGAAATTTTTAGTTGATCACTTCATTTAGTTCTAGTTCTTGTGGGCTAAGTTTTATTATTATAAAGGCACAAGTGCTTTCTTTTTTTTAGAAGTAAAAGAGCATTGGTTTTATCTAGTTGCTCCACGTTTTAATGACTTGTTAACAATTAATAAAAGTTCCATCAAAAGCTAAAGATAAAAATTTTTTAAATCATTTAGATCAACAAGAAAAATAGTAATTAATGAAGCAATTGAGCCAGCGCGTCTTTACGAAGATGCATAATTTAGATTTGATCAACATTTAGCACTCCCTGAAAAAAAATATCAATTTTTTAATGTCTTTAATATAAGTTGTATCTTTCAAGACCGATTCAAAAAATGTTTCACCCTCTTACGAAAAAGTTTCTCCAATAAAAGGTCGTCAATCCAAATCTACAAAGTGTTTTTTAAAAGAAAGTCATAAACCGAAATTGAGGTAAAAACAATATTGCAATTTACTGGTGTGGACTCTCTGTTAGTGTGACGCCATTGTTTATTGAATTGCTTATTGATTAGCTTGTACAACGGGGTATCAATAGACAAAAATGTCTTAGTTATTTTTTCCAAAAATTTGGTGTTACTGCTCCTCAAAAATGGTTGCGAAGTGTATTTGGAAGTAGTAATTTAGATCTGCTGCCTAATGCTTTTTGTTATTTTGGACGAGTTTCGACGACTTTCAACAAGAAAGCGCTGGTTGCAAAAAACCGTGCAGCTGCACGAACCGCAATATAATTCGTTTTTGAAACTTTTCACAAATTCTTCAGGGAAGTCTAGATGTACGGATTGAATTTAAGATGTTTTGGAAGCTTTAACTTTTGGCATCATTTGAAAACCTAAATGAAAAGCTAAAGAAAAATGGAAATATGTCACGTCACTCTGCTAACAGTTAATGGTATTGTAGAATAATAAAATACTATCTGTAAGTGAGCTTGCACTTTGCACCTGCATAAATAAACCAATCCCTCTTTTTTGATTCACCGCAGATAGCGAAAAGATGTATAAATTTTTATTGCTTGATCTGATTGGCTTGAATGGCCTCCAAACTCTTTTAAGTTTTTGTCCCATGAGTGTCACAAAAACAGAACAATTAAAGCAGCCTAAAATCTACCGAGCTAAAAGGATTGTAACTGACTCAAAAATATGCTCTAGTAAGAGTAGAAGGCATTGATAGGCATTTTTACTTGAGTAAAAAAAGTAGTTGAGAATCAAGCTACGTAAGTAGTAAAAGCGGAAAGTATTTTTTAGCAGTTTTGTTAAGTTTTTCTCAAAACCAATGTTGCTCAATTAGAAGCAGGGGATTAGGTACGGTACGGAATGATTTTCCGTACTCCGTACTTCCAAAAAAGTATCGTACCGGAATTTCGTACTTTACTAAAATACCGTAGGTAAAGATATGGTAGGATTTTTTTTCGCACCGTAATACCGTACGTTTCCGTACCAATCATTTTGCTGAATTTTTGTTCTCACGTAACAGCAAATGTGTGCTGAGATAAATATCAGCAGAAGTAGAAAGCCAACGTTAGGAGAGAGGCTGAGTACTTCTGAGTTCTGACAATATTTAATCACTCACTCTTGGAATTAATAAATCCCCTTGAATAAAAAAACTACGGTATTCTCTTAGCACTATCTGAGTATCCCATTAAAATGTCACTCGAACTAGAATCTACCATCTAAAATAATACAACTCTCCCTGGAGTAACACAATCTCACTGGGATCTACGATCTAGAATAATCAATGATTTCAACCCGCTCGATATATGCAAAACCCTAAGTTCTAAGAGGTTCAAAAGATAATTCCAGCGATTTCTAATAAAACAAACAAAGACTATTTCATGATTACTACACTATTGCAAAACACAATTGTTACTTTGCAGAATGAATCACCTGGAACAGGGGTGTCAAACTCATTCAGTGCCGCGGGCAACATTTATATATCTGGATTTTGTACGATTCAGACTCCATTGAAAAAATTTGAAGCTGGCAACAGTTTATATCAGTGGTCCCCAAACTTTTTTGTCTGCCGGCACAGGAAACCATTTGATATTTCGAGATCGCCACTTCTACGGGCAACGATCTCCGGAAATGGAGTGGTGTAGCTCGAAATGGTGCTGATCTTCAAAAAAAAAAGTCATTACCTCTCTCGCCGTAACTGCTAGAACAAAGTCAGCGAAGCACGCTGGCGTAAGTATTTCCCGGTCACGTCGCGTTTGTTTACATAAACAAAGATTTGTTCGCGGTTGTGAGCTGCGTGTTATCTAACGTTGCATTACTCCCAAAATTGATAAAGAATCATTTCGCGGGCCAGATTAAATTCGTTTGCGGGCTGAATCTGGCCCGCGAACCGTACGTTTGATACCCCCGTTCTAGAATATTCTACAGAGTAATTGTATTTCAAAACATGTTTGTTTCGTCAAAACATGCAGAGTTCAAGAAAGTTCCAGGTCAATAAACTCAAGAGAGGTCAAAGTCAGAGCAATTATTTAACTTTTACGCAATTTTTGTTACAACTTTGAAGTTGAAACTTTGTGTGACTTTTGGTTTTAACAAAGCAAGCCTGTTGGAGGCTTTAGATTAGGTCTCCGAAAAGAGTAGGCCTGCGGTGAGAAACGGAAAAAATAACGCCGTATTTTCATACCGTACCGTAGTGTGCCAGAAAATACCGTACGTATTATCGTACAGTATTTTTCTTCAAATTCAACCGTAACGTACCCAATCCCATGAACAAAAATAAACCGCGTAAGCATCAGTGTAGAGCCTAGCGTATAAATATATCTGATGAAGTGCTCCAGCCATTGTTCGCGGTTGGGCTTGGATCTCACCAAATCTGCCTGGGCTAGATATAAGTGTAACAGTCTGCGTACATACTGTTGTCGGACGTTTCCGATCACTGATTGGTATTTACCGGTTTGCTTCTTAGTGAGTCGCGAAAGAACACCCTGACTATTTTCTATTGGAATTGCGTGGCTTGTAAATAATGGCGCACCTACTGATCCTATTAGACTGTAGGCCTATACAATGCAAAGCGTTTATAACAGGACAACAGGTAAATAAAGAAATATGCAATCAACCAATCTGGATAAAAAGTGGATTTGCAAAAAAACTAGACCTAATACAGCAAAACTGTTTGCATTTTTGAAATCAGCAGCGAATTGCATTAGGCTGCTCCAAATTGCATTAGGAGCAGCCAATGGCTTCACAACCTCAAAAATTTTGCAAACCAGTGTTATTACCTGCTCAAAATGTGATAAAAATTTGATTGCTTAGTTATTACAAATCGGCTTAAGATCAAATAAAAGCTGTTTTGAACCAATTATGATGATCGTTTCTCACACCGTCACACTGGCTTGTAAATAACATTGAAAAAATAATTGTTTTAGTTTATTGTATATTTCTATAAAACGTAATACAAGAGACCAGCAATGCACATTGGGCAAACTGCATACAGTGGCACCGTTTCCACCAAACAGGTCTCTTCAGTGCAGTTGGTGACCTAAAAGAACCACTCATTCACGAGAGATACGGCTTCACAGAGTAATAACATATCATTCACTACAGTGGACCTAGTATAGACCTAGATTCCACAATTGTGACGATCCAAACTATGCTTTATTAAGAGCGTTTGGCTTCTTGTCAATCACCAGCTGCATTGAAAAGACCGGATAGGTCGAAACAGTGTCACTGACTATAAAACGTGTTTACACTTTGATAATAGCATTGATAGGGCAAGTAAAAATGGTACAGGAGAAACAGTGAAGAAAAAATATTTGAGTAGTTTGGCCAAGGCTAAATCTAACTTCACTTTAATATTATTTTCTTTACTGTGTTTTTTTACAAATCACAAAGCATGGATAGTTTTTTTGGTGAGTTTATACTACATACAAAAAGAATTCCATCTAAGCCCTAAAATTACTTGACTTTCCAGAAAGATACCCTGCTACATATAGTACATAGTACTTTTTTCAAGAGTCAAAACTACAGGTGCAAAGAATATATTGTGCATTAAATTAAACATGGGAGTGCAGCAGTAGCACAGAGTGTACATTATAGCTTAATGGCCATTCATAATAAGCCTATAGTTATTTATCTAAGATACTGGTACGCTACGCTGTTTCTAAAATTCCAAGATCTGTTTCAAAAATTATATTTATATATATAAAGCGCGATTCTGCCTGTACGTGTGTAGGTACGTACGCTTTAACTCCTCCAAAATTACTAAGCATACAAAAATCAAACTTGGCACGACTAATCACCACCTCGGGATGGATGTCATAAGGGTGTTCTTGACGTTATAATTAAAGAAAATTATTTTTAAATTTACATTTCTTCACAGAAAAAAAAACGTTGTGTGCTCAAACAAAAGCTAGCACCCAACCTATCACTTTAGAAAAATTTTGTCTTTTTAGAATCTAAGATGACGCCACAGTTAACGCTTGATTGCACAAGTTGTTAGCTGTATTTTCTCAAAAACTACTGGTCATAGAAACACAATTAAACATATTTTCAGAACATATTACTGACATGCTTTCCATAAAAGCAACTCTGCTAACAACTTGTGCAAACTGCCTGCTTAAATTTTTTTAATGGAGTCTGGCTCGTATAAAATCCAGGTATGCAAATACGGCCCGCAGCACTGCATGAGTTTGACATCCCTGGTATAGGGCAAACACCAACTTTTGGGGTTGATTAGAAAAATAATGAGAAATTATTCAAATATTGAAGAGATTTATTGCTAGTTTGTTACTTGAAAATAAATATAAAATTAATCAAAAGCACTTTGGTTGAGATAGGTTTTTCAATTAGCGAGTCTAAGCTTAGAAGCCTACTATATGTTGCCAAAAAATTGGCCCTAACAAAAGTATCATCTAAATACCATTTGTTTCTCTGTTAAAAATAACTCCATGGCAATTACATACCCGTAGGTACATAAGCGAAATCAACATTTATCTGATTATTACTACCGTAAGTTTTTGATTGTCCTCGGCCTATTGTCCTCGGTACCGTAAGTTTTTGATTGTCCTCGGCCTATTGGGCAGAAATGCCAAGGCAATAAAGCTCAATAAATTAGTTAAGGTTATAAAATTACATCTGGCAGATTAATGTAACCGGTCTGCAAGCATTATTGACAAAAAATTTCAAAGGAATGGGGATTACATCCATCAACATCTAATCCAACATATGCCAAGCGGTACAGAAGTTTGCCGTCATTTAAGCCACAGTATAATTTAGATTTACAACTTTATGCAACTAAATGTGCTGTATAAGTTGCAAATTACAATTAACTTAAATTCAGCATTCCCAAATATGCTGATTAATCAAATATGAAACTCTTACAGAAGCTGGCTACAAATAAGTCTCCTCCCTTAAAACTAGCCTATCTAGTAGCAATAACAAGAAAACGTTAACACATCTTACCCTACTTTGACTTCAGATTTATTCGATAACATCAGTAGAAAAACATATTTACGGTTTATTTAACAACTGTCTTGTTTATTCATTTTATTTACAAAAAACGAATCACTCCTCATTTTTGTGCAGCTCAAGAATGCGCTGACTTCTCTTGGCACAGAAACCTTTAGCGGTATTTATTCTTTCCAACTTCACTACAGCCTTACTTTTCAACACCGTTGCATTATCACTATCTTATTCAATTACAATAACACGGTAGCATGCAATACAAATAACAGGTTGTAAGCAGTTAAAACCAACCAAAAATTTAGTTAAGCCCAGCAATCACATAGAGAAAAGACTAACTAATACATCAACTGTACAACTAAATTTGTCTTAAAAAAATCTGGTTAAACCTAATTACCCAATTACAAAATAAACAACTAGAGCTTGCTGATAATCGTACCGCACTAAAGCGGGGTTGCAATGCAAACAAAGGTAATGTTGTCAACTAGTTCTCAATTATAGCTGAACAGCAAAGGCAGATCACAAACATGAAATATGGCGGATCACTAACAAGAACTACATGGAATACAAGCATGAAATACAGTTATATACAACAAAAGTTAAGCAAAGTGAGAATACAAGCGAATGAAAGATAAACGGCAATACTGGCAGTGATGATGGTGTAAGCAAACGGAAAAATGGTGGGATTAGGCTGGGATAAATAACGATTGAGCATTTTCGCTTTTATGCAACGAATTACAAAAACGCAATGGTAGTCTTATTGATTGGCCTCTTCCCATAGCAACTTTAGACCGATTTATTTTTGGTGACGTCAAATTACTCCAATTCAATTCAATGAAATGCTGAAACTGGTCAGCCACTTTTCCGAAATCGCAGCTTCATGGCGTTTGATCACGTGAATGAAAACTTTCTATTCTTTATTTAAGCGCTTTAAGTCTTCTAACCATGCTTTTTCCCTTTTTCTCTCGCACGCTTAAAGCTTGCCTTATGATGTCATAATGCCGTCTGGTACGATTAACTCAAACTTTCGCTGCCAAAGATTATAATACACTTGATACCGGTACTCGTTTTTCCGGACCTCGTTAATCCGGATTTCAGTGTATCCGGACAGTGAGTCCGGACGGCCGACAAATGAATTTAAACAATGCACACCCCTCATGTACTGCCAGAAATGCTAGATAATTGGCTACCAACGCTCATAAACACCATGCTTTGTCAGGTAGGCTATCAATGAACAATTTTGCGGTTTCGTGCAAAAGCACGTGAGTGAACGGAAAACTATATCCTTTTTATAAATATAAATGATATATTTATTGTATATATACTCATATTTGCATTACATAAGCATATTTGTGTTATCCAGACTCTTTTATTATCCGGACAGGTTCTTGCATCATGTAGTCCGGAAAAACGAGTGTGTCATGATTTTTTCAAAAATCACATTTTAGTATACAAAATTATTTTACTTAAAAACTAATTTGTGACAACATTTTTTATCAAATTTTAAGCTTTTTTCACAAAATTAAAGGTCATTTCAAACCAATTTCGAGAGTGTTTGACATGCATCTTGAATATTTCATTTTATACTGAAAAAAACTGAACTTTTGTATTGGTAGTGTGACTTTCTACCTCTCCCAAGAAAGTGATAAGCTGAGTAAAAATAGATTACTTTCAACATAAAAGTTATAAATAGGTACTAACAATTAGTGTCGTTTTGAAAGCTTAGAAAATTTGCTTTCTAGCAACATGTACGTAACTTTAATTAGTTAGGGCTAAGGATTACTTTACCATGGCTGATCAAAAATTGGTTGCCAAACATTACGTTCTATTTTTAGTTGAACAATTATCCTAGTGACCCAACCAACTTGCAATTGCTAGGCAAAGTTTGTTCTTAGGTGTATTCTGATTACTTTTTCTTACAAGCATGGATTTATTGGCATTATCTATTTACATATTTTGGTTTTCTCACCGGCATCTTTGAACTTTGCAATATTGCTCTTTTCTTGTAGGCCTAATTACAAGTTAAACTGATCTTTATTTAGATGTAAAATCTACATAAAATTTATAAAAACACGACGTTTCAAAAAATTAAAGTCAGTTTTTCTTCGTCACGAATGACTAAAGTTCAAACACAGACAACGTTTGCATAATTAACAGAATGGAACAGTTACATAACTTTGGTCACTCTAGACGAAGAAACACTGATTTTTGTTTTCCGAAAAGTTGAGTTTTTATGAATTATTTGTCTACGTTTGCAAAACCATTCATCGAAAAATGAAGTCAACAAGCGTTTATGAAATGTAGCGTACCGGTTAAAAGCACACAAAATTTTGGTGCTTGCACTTTAAAAAAATAGCAGTTTCTACAAAAACAAACTACTTTGGTACATTTTGTCTATTCTTTCTCAATTGCATGGCTCCTTTGCATGATCCATCAAAATATTCATAACGATTCATCAAAAAAATTAAGTCTCCTAAAATTTAAAATAGAGCCAATTTCAAGCAAAACCCTTGGTGATTTCCCATCATAAATAGGAAAGAGAATGATGATGGTTGTGTTTAATCTCTTGCAACAAAATATTAGTGTCGAGCTACATATCATCTAAATTCCAAATAAGCAACTTCATTTGCAATTGGGTGGGGCTAGCGCAGCCAGCTCATTTGATGTTATTAATTTCGACATTATTAATTGGGCCCCTGCTATTACTATAACTTAACTGTGAGTGCTTTATTTCGGGTTAGTTTCCTTTTTGCATCGCGGCCTTTACTCCAGGACCAAGTAACATGCACGCAGTCAGAGGCATTTGCTCGTGCAAATTCACTTACGGTAGCCTAACGAAAAAGACGTAAGTAGCGGACCTAACATTTAATGGCTCAATCCCGAAAATACGTATGAATTACTTTGGCGTACTCCCACAATTTTGATATGCTTTCAAACACTTGCTGAATTCGACGGATAAGAATCTGTTTAGTTTAAAAACGCCTATGGTGATAACAGGGCAAATAAGTTGTTGCCAGCATGCGATGAACTTGGGAAAAATGTAGTGACTATGCACACCCGCCCATAATGTTTTATTTGATCGATTGCGTTTCAAGAAACGCTAAGTTTAGCTAAAAGTAATTCTATAACATCTTACGCTGTATCAAGGTGCAGTAAGCGATTATTCATTTAAGTCAGCGGTTCTCAATTCATTTTGAAGCCCGCATCCCGTCCTGATGGAAAAATTATTTTTGGACCCCTTGCATCATTTAATGTAATGTCTTTGTGTTAACATCGCTATCAATAGTCCGAGAGGAGAAGTTCGCACCCCAAGAAGTCTCTTCTCGCAGCCCTAATTGGCAACCGCTGATTTAAGTGCTTTGTAAGCACGCTTTTTTCATGCCATAAATTCTTTTGCAAAGCAATTTTCCATCATAATCGTAAATAACATCACATTACTTATCACTATATAATGAGAACAGCAGCAATCGGAAAAATTACCCGCTATTATTTTTATGAAAAACATAAATATTAAAGCCCATTATCGATACTTGTATTTGGTAGGTTCTTTGTATTAATATGAAACATTGATCTATTTTTAAAAGTAGATAGATCTGGATTAGGGGCAAAGTTAAATGTAATAAAATCCCAAGATTGCGATCAAAATAAAACAATAATAGTATCAATTTGAAAATTTAGAATTGAAGAAAACATTTTTGTTTGAAAATAGTTTAATAGACGCCTATTGGAATAGGTTGTAGGTCTTTGGGGAAAAACATGTCCCCTTTTCATGCTATGACCGAATTAAAACAAACAGTGCGGTCAAAAAACTTAATGTCACAAATATGAATACGAAATAGTGCCCACTAAATCGTCAAATAGGCCTATCACATTATACCTTATTCCTTTAATCGTCAAAACGACCAGCATTTGGATGCCTTTATCAGTTTTGGCTATGTTTCGCTTCCCTCTCCCCCTACAGCTTTAAAAAATAAAAATGATAACTTGAGACCTCCTTCATTTTGGGTACTACCACTTTTCATTAATAAATCAAGACGATCACCATTATCTATGTATAGGAACTATGTTCTATATTTTCTACAAATTTTCGTTGCTACTCTAAAAAATGTTTGTAGGGTGAAGCCGACGCATCTGCATTAATTGATGCGTTCTAACTCGGCGCAACTTCAGTTAAAAGCATCACATGCCGAGATAAAATCGTTCCACACTTAGGCGAAACATTTTTTCAACGTTGGCTTACAAAGCTACCAGGATGAAACCTAAAAATTTGGGAAAAGCAAGGGCTCTTTTAACTTTTCTGAGCCTATTTAAGCAAAAAAAAACGAACATGCAGCATAATGCGTAGCCAGTAGAGAGTTGGGAAGTTTGACGAGAAATCAAAAGAAAACAATGCCGCTGCGTAAAATCCCACAACATGAAAGATATTGTTGATATTTTGCTTAACATCTTTGTAGAACTGCCGGGATCAAAGCATCTTTGTAGAACTGCCGGGATCAAAGCAACAAAATTTGAGAAAAAGCAAGGGTTTTGCATCTACCCTAAGAACGACAAACAGGGAGGAAGGAACATGCAACATAACGCGTAGCCATTTAGAACTTGAAAAAGTTTAAAGAAGAATAAAAAAACAACGTCCTATGTGAAATCGCACCACGAAAAAAAGCTTTTTCTGTTTTGCTTCAAAGGAGCTCAATATCAGAAATGTCTTCCCTACTTCGAAACTAAGGGAAACGTAAAGATCCCTTGGGTTCACCTAAACAATGAACAGAAGGCATAGGCAGGATCTTGAATTAAGAAATTCCACCAGGAAAAGGAGCGCATCAAAGGAGCGTTACTGTTGTGAAATAGGCTTGGTCGGGTGAACCTTCTTCATGAGGCGAACTCTTGAACTCGGCGCTTTTGATTGGGACCCTGCGGGTGTTTTCGAAAGGATTTTTTTTTTGCTAATATTCTGCCTGTTGAGTTATCTGTACTACAAAGCAATGTAATAAAATCCAGAGTTTAAGAAAAAATTAACTTTAAGCCATAAACCTCAGAGTTTGTAAAACTGAATTTAGAAAGAATATTTTACTTAAAAATAACTTGGCCAGTTGGGCTCCTACTAAAATATGATCATTGAATTTGGGGAAGCCATAACCGCTTTTGTCGCTATGCCGGAAAGAAGGCAAACAGCGCAACCAAAGAACGTAATACCACCAATGAAAATAGAAAGGGGGCCGCACCAAGTCTCAAAACTGACTTAGCACTAAATAGTTTATTTCTGTGAAAACCACCATTATTTTTGACTGTATTTCAATCCCTCTCCCTTACATTTTTTAAAAGTATTGATAGCTTGTGACAACATTCTTTCTTTGTGAACATTGCCTTTCTTGGTTAAGAGAATAAGATGATCATCATTACGTGTACAAGAAGTATTGAAAAAAAATATTAATTTTTCGGTATTGCTCACACAAGCGCCTAATGCGTGAAGTCGGCGCAGCGAGCTGAAACGATGTCGCTGATGGGTACCCTACCGGGCAACCCCCGCCAGTATACTATAAAGTAAGAATTTCTTTATTTTCTAGTATGCTTCCTGTTGAGATATCTATGCTTAGTCTATAAAGCAATGTAATAAAATCCAGAGTTTAAGAAAAAATCAACTTAAAACCATAAACCTAAGAATTTGTAAAACTGAATTTAGAAAGAGTATTTTGTTTGAAAATAACTTGGCCAGGTGAGCGCCTGCTAGAGTCTGGTGAATGACTTTGGGGAAGCCATAACCGCTTTTGTTGCTATCCCGGAAAGATGGCAAATACCGCAGCCGAAGAACGTAAAACCACCAATGAAAATACCTAGGGGACCGCACCAAATCGCAAAATAAGCTTACCACTTAGTATATTGCCGTAATGGTGAAAACAACCACCATTTGGCCGCTACCATCACATTTGACTTGGTTTCAGTCCCCATCCTCCTTATATTGTTTTAATGTATTAATGATAGCTTGTGACATTTTTTTGTCAGCATTACCAGTTATGATTCATAAAAGATTGTAGCAACCTCAACTAGAAACATAAGTGGAATGTCACCAACAACACTTGGCTTTATATATGTAACGCCATCTATGTTCAGTAGCTACCGTGATAGAAGTGACTAGTCGCCATAATGAGTGCACTCCATATCGCTACACTTCACTTGAATTACAGTCAGATGCCTGCCGTTGCGCGACAAATGGTAACCCCACGAAGATGCTACATCTTCCCCAATGTAGTTGGACGGCAGCGTCATTAGTCAAGTAGCACAAGCCATCGTCGGGTCACCGACCCTAAACGTCAAGACCCCTTTCTAGTTGATGTCTTGGCGGGACTCTCACTTACTTGTTGCTGTGATTACCTCTCCTCTTCCTCGGGATAGAGATGCCGCACAAACGGCAATTCAGGTTCATGCCGTCAACCTAATTGAAACTAGGCCAGGGGAAAGATGGCAGCTCATTTCGAACCAGTCATGAGTGACTGGTAATCCCACCACCAAGGCGGACTGCCTTTGGTGGGTACCCAAGAGTTGCCTTTTACGACATGCTGGGTTAGCAACTTCACAAGTACGAGTACGCCACCTGTCTGTCACATAAAGGCGGAGGCGTCCAGTTAAGTGCCTTGGCAAAGGACACAACAAGAAAGCTTGTCGGCTTGTTCTCCACACTATTCTTTTTTTATGCTAAGCGCCAAGCAGGGAGGGAAGCTGTGAATACCATTTTTTAAAGTCTTTTGGCATGACTCGACTTAGGAAATGAACCCCAGGTCTATCGACCACTACGCCATCGCGCTGGTTCTCTCACTTACTTCGGCCGGCAAGCCTCACTCTCTCAACGTTGTCGGGGAAGGCATGTTGCGACCTCAGCAACTTCCTCCGTTCCTTCGCACGTCTCCGCTAGCTGCGCGTGCTTGAGGAGGGGAACTGTGTAGCAACCTTAACTACAAACCACAGGGTCGCCAGCAACACTTGGCTTTGCATATGAAACGCCATCTACGTTCAGTAGCTATCATGATTAGTATAAAGACTAGTCTAGTTGCCACAAGATGATCACCATTAAGTGTACAAGAACTATGGAAGTGCATAAAAAACATTAACACTTCGTTGTTTACGCAAGTCCTGATGGGTGAAGCAGGCGCAGCAGGCTGAACCGAATCACTAAAAACGACGTTATTGATGGGGCCCTGCCGGGCGACACCGGCTAGTAATTAATAATTGTAAACATGTTGAAAATTATAGTTGATAACTTACGGTACTTCACTTTAATCAAAGTTTAAAGCAAAGTTACTATTTTAACAATCAACTAAGTCAGCAATCATTTACAATGTTCAAACAGCAGTTGCATCGAGAAACACTTTAGTGATGAACAACAAATGTCAATCACCCTTTGCTGACGTGCTATCCAGGGCGACCACAACAACAGTATCGCGCCCTAATTAGAGCAAGTCCGCCACTTTAGCGGACGTCACCTCGTCGAGGAGAAAAAATACGGCCGTCTCTGGCATGGGCGGTAGAGAAGAGAAAGCCTTGCTAATAGTGATATAATAAGAGTGTATGGCCGCTGTTCGTTTATCGCTCACTTATTATCATAATCAAAATTGTTTGAATGTGAAAAAGTCGCATATTCAAATGCTTCCGAAAAAAGTTTACTCTGGCAATATACGCTAGAAAGTCACTAAAAGTATACTGCGTACCTAGTTCCGTAAACCTCTCAAAAAAATAACGGCGTGAGCACCTACGTAGACAAAAACTTACGCGCTAAGTATACGGCGTAATCGTACATCTCTGCAATAGACATACGCAATTCATTAGGTGTGGGCATTGGTTTTTACATTTAAAAACACCTTTTCTTTCGAATCGGCAAAATTATAACAGCTAACTGGCGGTTAAGAAATAGTAATGTAACCCCTTCGACTGCGCCTCCTCATAAATAATTAAAACATGTTCCTAAAGGATCTCTTTAATAAGAGGATGACGAGGCCTTGGTATGAAGGTGGTGCTAACCAGGGTGTCAATGTGAGCGGTAATCACGCAGGCTAACGCCCTTAAATTTACGGTACTATGTCAAATAAACGAATCTTAGAATGGGGACAAGTACAGCAGAAACATATGTCGATATCTGAATGACAACCATGTCGGTCTTCTATCAAGTACTAAAATGTTATTACTATTGACACGGCAGTATCTGACTTCAAGCAACATTTGGCCCTACAACACTCACCCGCTACTCTGGTAAGAGAATCCAAGCTTTTGACAACCGGACAATTCAACGGAAAATCCCGCTTTACCACTGCTTTATATTGATGAAGCAAGCGTAGGCTTGGTAATTAACTGAAATTTGCTAGATTACACAATAGCAGATCATACAGAAAGCTAAGCGGATAAAAGTGCATAGTTAGATCGAATTCAGTTTGAAGCTTGGTTTTACTGATGTTCTCAATGACTAAGGCGTATTGACCGTACTCACACTAACATAAATGACATTCGAAGAAAAATGGATAGAAAACTGCCGAGTACATGATGATTCTTATGTAGAAAAAGAATTTTTGTTCTCTACTCTTCAACAACCTTAAACTGTTACATGTTTCAATGCTTAAAATGACGTCTGCTGCTACATGAACACGAGACACAACGTACCTGCCGATGATACCAAAGCGAGTGCAGTTCGACAAATCATAGCTTGACCTTGGTACGACCCTATCTTTAAATATAAATGCTGCCATCAATGTAATTCTGGAGCTTGCTAGTTTTGTTTTAATTCAAGCTGATGTTATTGAATTAAGACGTTTATGATATTAATATTAGAGCCATAACACGATAGCGTTGCAAACTACAGCGATCTTGTGTTCAATTGCCACTTATACAGTTTTAAATTGTTGGACCAAAGAAACACTTTAAGCCTACTTTCATAGCGTAGTTGCCACGATTGTGGTAGAAAAACATTCTCTCAACTTTACGAAAACAGGGACTTGTCAAGCTGAGGACCCTTCTCCATTCATCGTGATCATGTGATGACTCTTCCAAAACTTGCCTCATTATTAGGTGAGAACCTAATGTTAGCCTCGCGGTAGGACAGCTCTTAAATATCATCCCAAAAATATCTCAAGAGCAATGCAATTGCTCCACACAACTTCAAGCATCAAGATAATACTCGATCAAGATCCAGATTCTTGATGCGCATCGAAATAGCAGTATTTATTCATTTTTTATCCAGTTTGTTCGTTTAGAGTTGGCTGGATTCAGCTCATTCCTTCCGCAATGCTTTGCTTTCCATCTTGCCATATTGCTCGATTCAAGGTATCCTCCTTCTTTGGACCAATCATCTCTATCTCCTCTTCTACTTGCTTCTTCCAAGTCTTCATCGGTCGTCCCAAGTTTTCTTGTCACTTATTTCTAAGGCAACTGTCAAAATACTATGACCTCTTCACAGCACATGCCTTTATCGTCTTACTCGATTTGCTTTTGCCAACTCATGTACAGTTTCTTTTTACTTTAGCATGAAGACCTTTTTTTGGAGATCATTTTGAAAGCGATTGTTCTGTCTATTTATGAGAGGCAATCATTGTTTAGTTAAATTTTTGGAGATCGCCATTTGAAATCGCTATTTTGTACTACTTTTCAAAGTGAAGCGCCTTTTTTAGAAGATTAACTTCATGAAATCAATTTTTTTTTCTCGGGTCTTTTATTTCTAACTTTTTCAAATCTATCCCACTTGATGGACCGTTTTTTTGAAGAAACACAAAAGATTTGACTCAAACTTGAAGGAAAACATTTTTCTTTTCATTTTATAAGAAATCGCTGTTATAGTTTTAATAATCTTTTCTATTTTGCCTCATTTCATTCTTGATTTGATTACCAAAGAAATAATAAAAACCCAGAAAAATAAATTTAATTTTATATTGCACTTATCGAAAACTGGATGTAGTGTGATAATACTTGAGCAAAACAAACAAAACCACTAAAACGAAGTAAATATTATACATTCGCTCTGAAAACCTATCTATACCAAGTTTGGGTCAAAGACACTCAATTTGTTTAACTACAGTGAAGCAAAAAGGATTTGATTGTTGGTGGTTTAATAACTATGATAATCAATGTATATCTCCTTAATGAGGTCAACACAAGTTTTCAGCGAAGGCTTACTTATTATAAACCAAACAAAACTCAAAACAAGAAAAAAACAAACTATTCATCTATCTCGCATAGAATAGCTGAACCTCTTAACGTCCAGAAGTGAGGTGGGCGATTAGTGGGAAGATGCACGAAAATAACAAAGTTCGTTGAATGACCTGAAAAAAAAACTGAAATTTATATTCATCGATTAAAAAAAGTGCTGTCAAGATTATTGCTCTTTTAAATAGGAATGTACGTCAAAAATTGAAAATGATAATTTTCATATTTCCCCCAGCCAAAATGGTGCACTGGCATGTCTTATTTCCAAAAATGATAACATTTTTGGGTTGAGGACATTAGTATGCCCACAACTTTTTATTTTGAGGGATTTGTTGCAAAAATTTTGAAAAATCCCACAATTCGAAAACCGCTTATCCCAGAACTCTGATTCATAGCTCTTAATGAGCAGAAGACTCATGTTTATATCGAATATAATATGAATGTTTCTTTTAATTTGATTAGAAAATGAGTTATGGGACAAAAATCGTTTTTTGCTTCATTTTTATGCAATTTTTCTTGGGATGAATGATAAAAAAATGTGCAAAGAAACAAAATCTGGATTGTTAAGTCATCATTTTTTTATCAACCATGAAACTCAGCCGTAAAGAAAGAAAAGCTATTAAATATAGAATTGAAAAGTTGCTAATTCTGTAATGAAGTATTTTAAGCTACTAATTAACAGACTGCAACATAAGAAAATTTTGTTAAAGTTTAATCTAAGAAAAACATTTCTAATAAATACTTGCAACATGATCGACCTAAATTCTGTAAAAGATACAAGTTTACTTCACTTTATTTTTACAGCTATGCTTGTTAGTTATTATTTAGGATATAACTGCTTGTTATCCTGTCTTGACGAAAACGTTCCATAGCATCTACGATTCATTGTGGGCAGCATACTGGTAATACCTGTCCTAACAAACTTTGCGTAATGATTTGGCAATCAGCAGTTTCAGCGGTGAAAAATTACCCAGACACGAACAAGTGGCAGTTAGTACACAAACAAGCCAATTTTTGTTATGTTAGTTACGGAAACAAATGTTGATTTGAGCTTTTAGTAGATGAGTTTTACGTCATAATTTCATATTTAACTTTTATTAAATGATAGAAAGTTTCATCGCCTCCTGCAAAAATTATTTGGTCGCTCAGGTCATTTTGACACGAAGGCGCAAAACTAAGAAACTCTACCAATAGCTATTGCTTTGGTGTAGTTGATTCGTATTCACTTGCAAAAAACACCAGAATGAAACAAAGACTGAGAAATATGAAGAAGCAGAAATCTGAAAGGGACAGTTATGATAAAGAACTGCAAGGGTTTACCATTGATGGTGAACATTTACGCAAACTTTTAGGTAATGAGATATTTAGTACTGAAGAATATGAAACCAGCGAATGTGAGGACACTGAATCAGATGAGGGAGAATCATTGCATAAGAAAGAATATGATTAAATGCTTTCATTGATTACTGAAGATGATATGCCACACAGATACCGGTGTCAGCCAGAATTTTATGAAGTAGTCCACAGCTTGACTTCAACATACTATACGTCAAGGAACCAAATTGAAGGAGCTATTTGTCAGTAGCAAATACCCTCTGTGGAAGAAATTGGAAATCTTTTGAGTTAAGCACTCCCCTGGACGATGATTAACTACCAGCAATGACAATTTTGGTAAAAACCAGAGACTTTATGGAAGCACTAGCACTGAATGCCGCAGTTGAAGAAATCATGTCCAATGAGGGCAGCTCTATTACATACTCGAATGATGGTCAGCACAGAACAAAGTAGGAAACTATATTGTCCAGTCATCAACAGTGAATAGTGAACAAAGGGCTTTGCCTACCCTTTCGATTGTACAGAAACCCGTGAAAACCTGAAAAAAATTAGAGATTACCATTTTGCAAATTCTTTCTGCAGCTACCGGCAATAAGTACTCAAAACAAGACATACTTCAAAAATTGGTTTTGTTATAACAGACAACACGGCTCATGATATTGGTGTAACAGAGCAAGTTTGTCAAGAACTAGAGGTTACCATTGTTCTTAAACTCTTTTATGTAACATTCACCCTCTGATGCTCTTCCTGTCCAAATTGAAGGAATTTTCTGTGACGTCCAGTAATCTTTAAAAATTCATAATTAGGTGATTGTTTCAGTGTGGATATTTACTTTAAAGATGAAAATCTTGTGTTAAAGTCGATCAAGTGTTGAACAGACTTTACAAATAACAACAGAGCCAAACCTTGAAATAGATACTCCTACTTTACTCAATTTATTGCTCTAAAGAAAAATAAGCCTGTCAAATCGGAAGAACTCAGGTTCAATCACATAAATGACTGTTGCCTAACACTGGTGCATCCCATCAACAACATATCAGAATATTTAAAAAGGTTTGAGAATATTACAAACAACATGACAATTTCAGATGGCAGCTTTGTTGAAATGACAGATGTTAAATATAGCAGGCATTCTTCGTATGTCGAGTGTAACGATATTTCAATCAGATCACTTCGTTCTTTCGACAAATTTATTATTAAATTTAACGTTTCGCTCCCCTTAGTTACCGGGGAGCTTCTTCAGAACACGGTAGATGTTAATAATGTAATAATTCCCCACATTATTAACATCTACCGTGTTCTGAAGAAGCTCCCCGGTAACTAAGGGGAGCGAAACGTTAAATTTAATAATAAATTTGTCGAAAGAACGAAGTGATCTGATTGAAATATGACAGATGTTCTCAAACCTCTTTATGCAGTTGCTGCTTTGCTTGGTGTGTATGTACTGAGACCACTTTACCAACTTCTTGTTGATACCAGCACTTTTTATTCTCGTATTTTAACTGCGTTAGAAAAACTCAATAATGAGCTTACCACAATGGTGCCGTTGAGAATGTTTTCCAAACATCAGGTTTTTACATTTGTTAATGGTTATACGTTTAAAAAGAGTTGGCCAAGTGTTAATTTATTGGACAATCTCACACAAATCTAGACTGAGTTTCACTATGATGTAGGTAGGATCCCAAACATAGGTTTAAAAGCTTGTCAACGGGTTTGAAAAACAGAAAGATGCAGTCTTTGGCTTTGGAAAAACTGCACATGATGACACTGGCAGTGTGCTGAAAATCTGTCCAATGAGAGACCCAACATCTTTGAAAGGTGTTTCGATTTATAATTTTGAAAAGGAAAAAAAGTGTAGGGCGTTTCAATTATGAAATTGGAGCGCTTGGTCAACATAACTTCGGCGCAGCATCGCAGAGCATAGTTCAAAACAAAGTAAGTGAAGTGATACATGATAGATACATGCAGATAAAAAAGTTTCGGCAAGCGAGTCATAT
This sequence comes from Trididemnum clinides, assembly GCA_963675345.1. Taxonomy (NCBI): domain Eukaryota; kingdom Metazoa; phylum Chordata; class Ascidiacea; order Aplousobranchia; family Didemnidae; genus Trididemnum; species Trididemnum clinides. Next base: position 10,100,882 of record OY776298.1, read on the forward strand.
CAAAAACATGAAACTGCAATAGAATTAGGTACGAAGGAGCTAGAAAAGCCTGGTTTAAACAAGAAACTTCTGCGCTTTTATCGGAACAAAAAAAATTGAAAGATCTGAATTCCAAAAAAAGCAATGTATTTCATGGCCCTTTGATACTGAGAAAGACGTTGATCTCCATATGTCCTCTACATCAGATCCCTACGAAAATAACAGACTGTAAATTTGAAGTTCGCTATCTAAAGCATTAAAAAAAAGATCAAAATTTGTTTAGATTAAAGAAAAAAAGCAAAAACCTGAATTTTGATGACTAAGCTCTAAACCTCAAGACATATTTTATTTTAGCTGCGTTAACTCTGTAAATACAGTCATTGGCAGATTTATCTCACACACTGACTAGTTTCCCTGCAGCTGCTGGTTTTACAAAAACAACAGAAATCTCACTGACATCTGTTCCAAAAACTACAGAAACTGATGAATGCCAGATAATAGTTGGATCTCATTGCGCTGCTGTTTGGATGGAGGATGATACTCCTCAACTGAGTTGATTTATAGGTGTGGTTAACTTTTTTGTAAAGCTGAATGTATTGTTGGGGTTATTTCAATTTATTCGTGAAGCTTAGATACTGCAACAATACTGTTACCAATCCTGAAAATAGATACCATTAATATACATTGAAGTTGCTCAAACATCAGAGTTTCACTTTGATTCGCAAATTACTCTTCTTCACGCCTATTCCTTGTTTATTGAATTGTAAAATTCTACCTCATTTTTATTACGTTATTAATATTAGAGCAAACTATGTAAACTATATCCACCTGCACAAACGAAAAGCTTTTTTTAATTTCAGACGTTGCAGAAAAACAAAAGTGGAAGTGCGAGAATATCCCACATGTGTAGAAGGAACCAACTTAGCAATCAAGAAGGGACGTTTTGTGGAAACTCTAGAACACTGACTACTTTAAGAGATCAAATAAGAAAAGTCAATTTTCAAGTGGAATACTCGTGCGACACAAATATGACGCGTAAAATCGGCGGTAACACAGTCTTTGACATCGCAACGGCCTAGTAATGATTATGATGCAACGCTTTAGCGACTGGATTTTGGTTCTGTACTGAACCAGTTAAACTATACTTTGCTATATATTTTACGCTATTGTGTTATTAGATATTACTTTGCTAGCTACAAAATTCAGTTTTAGAGGTAGTAATTACGCATCGTTACTACTAGTACTACTACTTCTTCTGGACAAGATGTTTTGGCTAGAAGACTATCAAAGTGAGGGTGTTGGACAGCCAAGCCACTGTGATGTCATCAACATCTTCCAATCACAATGTTCCATTTGGATGTCGGTAAATGGGGTAGAAATCCAGAATGTGATCAGCTGTTTGTTCTTCCGCACCATACTCACAGACTACAGAGGGATTTTTGATAGGAAACACTAACGCATCGGTCGGAAGCTGGTTTAAAAATAGAAAACATACCCAACCCAACAATTTCACAAATTTAGCACATGTAACATATAATTTTTAAGATTTTGACACAATCAAACAAAGCTTTTACCTTATCAAGTTGTAACAAGTATTAAGCATATATGACGATAAATAATTTTTAATCACAGCTAGAATAGTGTTGGGAAAAAACAAATTTTGTCCCACAAACCAATTTTCTGTCAAATAAAAGGAAACATTCCTTTTACAGCACATACAAGCATGGGTCTTCCGCCTATTTTGAGCTGAATATTAAAGTTCTAGAATAAGCGATTTTCTAGTTACAAGAATTTCAAGATTCTTGCTTCCACCCCACAAAAAAGCAAAAATTGGGGGTCATAAAAATTAATCCAACCCAAAAATTTTATCATTTTTGGTCATATGGAGTGCCAGTGCACTATTTTGGCTAGAAGAAAATATATGTTGTGCTTTAGCATACACCCCTATTTTAAAACATGCTTCCAAAATCTCGAAACTGTCCTACAAGACTGCTAAAATTTTAGAAATTGCTTTGATCTTGCCGCTTTGATCTTAGCTTTTAAAATTGTACCGTTAAGAAGAAGACGGAACTTTTAGCATTGCACTGTGTGCTGACAATAGAGCAGCCCATATGAAATCATGCTGCTAAAGAAGCAGAGTCTGCTGGTAGGCTACATCTAATGTATTTTGCTGCCAAGAAATCAGCTTTAGTAAAGCTGTGTTGCTCAGAGAAAATCTATTTGAATTGACAAGGATTTCTGAAATTTCAAAATAAACTGCAACAGCTACACAAATAATACTATGAGCGGAGAATATCAGCAATTTAGGAACTGCGTTGCCACAAATGTTGAACTTTAAAATGAAGCTTTTAAGATTACTAGAATGCAAAAGTAAAGCGCCGGGATCTTTGCACGATTTAAAACAGCTGCCAAGAGCTAAACAATTAAAAAATGGATTGCAGGATTACCGTAATTTTAAAACATGCTGCCAAAAATTTTGCGAAACTAAACGGTACGGTAAAACTCAGCAGCCATTTGAAAATAAGATTACCAGATTCTCTGCAGTTTTGAATTGGGTGCCCACGGCTATGCGCTTCTAAGATATGCCACCAGAATCTCTGCTGTTCAGCTGCGAAGACCTGGGAAGCATAAAACCAGACCTCCGGGATATTTACATACACATTTGACCAAATCTCTGTTCTTAAGTGTTGTACCCAGAATGCAGTTTTTGCAAATTTGTACCGTCCAGTGTGCATTTCTTGTGAAATTGATATAAAAACGTGTTCCTTGAAAAGCTGCTTTTAAAAATCTATGCCACCCAAAAAGTAGCGGTTAGAAATTGTTTTGCTCAGAATGCAGAAGACAGGCCTTAAGCTATTTGGAAAAGAAGCTTAGTTTTTCAAGAACGTTACCCTTTTCAATTGTGTAGCTGAGAACACGTTGTGTAATTCATAAGTCTCTTAAATCAAAGTATTTGAATAAGTTATGCCTTACAACTTTCCACATTTTGCTCTGCTCTCAGATCTCGACATTTTTTAATACTACACCACAATCGTTGCAATTTTGTTTTTTAACATGTGATGCAAGCATTCTGCAATTTTGAAATGGCATTCTATGATCTCTGAAGTTTAAAATCAGACAGCAAGTATTTTCAATCTGCAAATAAAGTGCTAGGATCTCAGTATCATTAAAATAAAGCTACCGAAGTCTTTCTAATTTCAAATGAGCTCTGAGCAATACAGAATTAGCTGCCAGGATCTTTACAATTTTCAAATGTGCTTTCAGGATTCCTGCTTTTCTGAAATGTGCTGCCAGAGTTTTAGCGTTTGAATATCGATAGATCTCCGGTGATTATGCGAGGTGCTACAAAGACTATGGGAGTTTTGTGCTGTAAGGAGTAGAATGTATTTTAATTGTGATCCATTGTCAAAATTGGTCTTCTTCTTTCGTTTGAGGGCTCATCGTAGGTTTTTAGCTAGATGTTGAAGCCAGTTCTTTGTATCATCAGTCACGTTAATGAGGTTCTTGACGGTGTTAGGTGGACGAAGGAGATTGCAATCGAACAGGATGTGCTCTGCATTTTGGGTGGCAGCTCCGCACGCACATGAGGCTGATGTTCTGAGTCCCCATTTGTGCATTTCTGCGCCAAACCGCCCCACTCCAGCTCTAAGGCGATTTAGGATAACCCACAATTTCCGAGGTAAGTTGGTAATATGGTGATGCTCAAATTTTATCTCTCAGACATTTGGTGATAAGAATTTTAGCACTCTAAAAGTAGTGCTTCTAAAATTTTTGCACTTTCAAATATTTCTACTATAACCTCAGCTGAGAACCAGGCAGCACTAGACTAAATGTACCAACCTCCCGGCAGTATGGTAACCACTTTTTAAAAAATACCTATAAAAACCTCACAATTTTTTTGGGACGAGCACTAGCACTTAACAAAACTATGATACATGTGACAGTAAGCATGGATGAATAACGGCCATGCCACCCATACAATGCGATTAAAATTTTAGCAAGGGTGACTGCAAACAAAACGTTTGGTGAGCACCGAGGAAAACCAACCATACCTGTTGTCGATAATACACCTGCTCTGGCCGCTGTTTTATACAAGGGGCACTGGTAGTCGCTTTCTGGAGATGTAAAATCCATTTTAGGATCTAGATGTAAAATTGGCATAGGTTGGTTCATAACATGGTCCAACTCCGATTCCATTAACTGTGTATCGGTCTTGAAACGAAATGCATCAGAATACAATCCATGAATCAAAACACCATTTTCTATTGCAGGTAACTAAAAATAGAATAATGAGGTTTGCAAAATGCCTTAATGATTTGTTTGAAGAAAAACACGAAGAATATGTTGTCTGCACCAATCAACAGCCGCCTCAACGTGGTGGTGCGGTCCCCGGCCCCGTTTGGGTTGGGTCGAAATGGCTGTTGGCTTTCCCCAGGGTCCCAGTTACCCCGGGCACTCCCCAATCATTTTTTCGCTATGCTGCCCCCTGAACGACCGCAGAAGGGCAGCACACAGCATCTTTAAAATCGGTTGCCTGTTCTCACTTTTTCTTATCTCCTGCCCTCCTTCGTCTCCTCATTCTTCTTCTTCTCCTGATGAGCGGTAACGTTCATCCTAACCCTGGCCCCATCTTTCCTTGCTCTGTGTGCGCTGGAAATGTGACCTGGCGGGGCAAATCAGTGCAATGCTGCACATGCTCCAAATGGGTCCATCTAAGGTGCTCACAACTTTCCTTATCTAATTTCAGAGCTCTAGGCAGCTCTCACTCTTAAAGCTGCCCCCCCCTGCTGTAACACTGTGACTCCCCCCTCCTCGTACTCCTCCGACACGTATACCTCCACTGTGGAATCCGGCCCTCTTCTGCTAATGCTGCACTCTTGCCCCACCCTCGTCTCCAAACTTCTTATCCCCCATCTGCCCATCTTATATCTCCTTCCCCTGCCCTCCCACCACCATCCCTTGCTCCTGGCTATACTTCTGCACCTCCTGCCTCCTCTCCTCCTCCTGACTCTCTCAGGGTTCTTCAATGGAATGCTGGAGGTCTTCGAGCCAGGAGCACTGAACTACTTCACTTTCTTTCATCCCATTCTGTCGACCTTATCTGCATTCAGGAATCCAATCTTACATCTTCCTCTTTCCGGAATCCAATCTTACATCTTCCTCTTTCCGGATTCCTGGATTCTCTGTTCTGCGTTCTGATCGCACCCACTCCCGGTCTGGCACTCTCTCTTGTGATGCCACGCATGCCAGTGGCGGCGTTGTCATTTACGTCAGACAGGGCCTATCCTTTTCTGAACTTTCTACCACCTCTCTTTCTTTGCTCGATCCCTACTCTCATTATGTAGGGGTCAACATCTCTCTAAACAAATCCTCCTCAGTGTCATTTCTTAATGTGTGTGCCCCCTATTCGCTCCTCCCCAACGGATGGCAGAACCGATTCCTTCTCTCTCTCTTCATTCTTCCCTCCACCAGAAATCTCTTCATTCTGGAGAACTTCAATTGCCATTGCCCTTTTTGGGACTCAAGAGGTACTCCCGATTCCCGCGGGGAGGAAGTATTCGACTGGGTCATCTCCTCTGACCTCCTCCCCCTCAATAACCCTGACACACCCACTCTTCTCCATCGCTCCTCTGGCAGTCGCTCTTCTCCTGACATCTCCTTTGCTCCTTCTACTCTTGCTTTTTCTTGCTCCTGGGTGGTGCTTCAGGACCTGGGTTCTGACCACCTACCAATTCTGACCACCCTCTCTCTCCGGTCTTTTGCCCCAACGAGCGTCCCCCTTCCTTCAATTCTCAGAAAGCTTGCTGGGATGGCTTTGCCTCCTACTTTGACTCTCACTGTTCTTCAGCAGAGGAATACTCGTCTCTTTCTTTTTTCTCTGCTGCTGCTCTCTTTACTTCTCTGGCACTGAATGCGGCCAAATCTTCCATTCCTTTCGACCGCATCAAACGCCCTCCTAAAGCCTGGTGGTCTGCTGAGGTGGAACAAGCGGTTAGTGAAAGACGCAGGGCTTTCGCTACCGCTCACAGAAGTGATGAAGATCGCCAGGCTTATATCTCCGCTTCTCGACGTGCCTCGTCAGTCATTGCCAAAGCCAAGGTGGAGGCATGGCAGACGACGTCGCTCTATCGCTGGCTCTTCTTCCTCGTCTTCCTCCTCTCCTAACGTTCCTAACTGTTCTTCTCCCAGGGAATCGGCTTCGGTTTATGCCGCTTACCTGAGGTCTCACTTTTCCGTTTCTCAGCCAAAGGCTCTGCGTAGCAGAGCCTGAGGCTACCTCACTAAGCTCCGCCGAGCCATGTGCCCTATGGAGTCTCACTCGTCCTTTTGCTCTCCCTTCTCTCCCGCTGAATTTCTTGCGGCTGCCTCCAACCTCTCCTCATCCACTGCCACTGGTCCAGACAAAGTTTCCTATCCCATGCTAAAGCATCTTCCTCGCTCTGGCGTGGATTTACTACTCCACATCTTTAATCTTTCTTGGTCTTCACATTCCTTTTCTTCCATCTGGATGACATTTTCTATTATTCCCATACATAAGATGGGAAAACCTCTCGACTGTCCTGCTTCCTTCCGGCCTATCTCTCTCACCTCCTGCGTATCAAAGCTGTTTGAACGCATCATTCTATCCCGTCTACTCTTCTTTCTGGAATCTAATTCCATTCTTTCTCCCCGCCAGGCCGGTTTCCGCCCTGGACGGTCTACACTTGATCAAATTCTGTACCTTTCTCAGTTTATTTCGGTTGGGTTTAACAAACCCAGGCCGGGCTCTCGGACGATCCTGTCTACTATTGATTTCTTTAAAGCTTTTGACTCGGTCTGGCATCCCGCCCTTTTCCACAAACTCATTTCGGCTGGCCTCCCTCCTTGCTTTGCTCGTTGGACTCAATCTTTTCTTTCTGATAGGCGCGCTTGTGTGGTCTTTCAAAATCACAAAAGCCGTTGCTTTCGAGTCCGTCGAGGTGTTCCGCAAGGATCCGTTCTTGGCCTGTACTTTTCTCTCTCTTCATTAATGATCTTCCGGATTCTCTGCCTTCTTCCGTCAGCTGCTGTCTTTACGCTGATGATCTGGCCATTTGGTCCTCCTCAGCCTCGGTCCCTACTGCGGTGGAGGCCACACAAGGAGCTCTGTTTCGATTGGAGCGCTGGTCTGAGTACTGGTGGCTTCCTCTCAATCCGAGCAAATGTGAGGGCTCCTTCTTCTCAGTGGATCCCCACCAAGCTAACCTCCAGCCCAACCTCCTCCTACTCGGCTCCCGCCTCCGTTTCAATCCCACTCCAACTTTTCTTGGGGTCACCTTCGACCGCACTCTTTCCTGTTTCTAAACATGTATCTTCGCTGAAGGCCAGGTTTTTCCCACGTCTCAAGGCCTTACACTGTATCTCTGCTTCCTCATGGGGCCCCTCTAAGGAGTCCCTCTCTGTTCTGTATGAAGCTTTACTTCGGTCCCTTCTCACTTACGCTTCACCCGGATGGTTTCCTTTCCTAAGCGCTACCGATCTTACCAGGTTGGAACGCCTTCACCAAGCGGCCAATCGCGCCATCACCGGCTGCCTCTCGTCCTCCCCTATACCTCTACTACTCACCAAGGCTTCTCTACCTCCCCTACGAGTCACTCTGACTCAGTTCACTCTTTTTTCTTATGAGCGGGCTCTTCGTCTCCCAACCTCCTTTCCTATTTCAGGTTTGGCCAGACTAGGAGTGAAACCAAGACTCTGCAGATCGTCCTGGAGAGCTCTTGCGTCCACTCACCCGCTCATGCTTCCTTCTACTTGTTCTAGGGAGACTCTTGTTGCTTGCCCTCGCTGTCCTTCTTGGAATCTTCCTTCCTTCACGGTCGAGTCCACCCTTTCCTCTCCATGCTCTCGCCCTGATCCCCTTCACTCTCGCCAAGGTGCGGCTCTTGCCCATCTTGACTCTCTCCTCCCATCACGACCTGGTACTCTGGACAGACGGCTCTGTTCCTTTTCCTTTTGGCAAGGGCGGCTCCGGCGTTCTTGCCAACTGCTCTCTCTGTGGCACTCAGGCCACTCTTTCCTTTTCGACAGGCCCAGTTTGTTCCAGTTTTTCCGCTGAAGCCTGCGCCATTCTGCACGCTCTTTGCTGGTCTCGGCAACACCATAAAGTCTGCCATTTTTCTTCTCTTCTTCTCCTGACTCTCGTTCTGTCCTTGCCACCCTGTCCTCTCCTCCACCTTTCCTGTTATCTCAAACTCTGTGGCAGATCTGGCAGGAACTGTCCTCTCTCTCCTCCTGTTCTATCAGGCTACAATGGGTCCCCGGACACTCGTTTCTCCCGGGGAACGACACAGCTAATGAGCTTGCCAGACGGGGAGCGCTGCTTGCGCCCTCCGCAATCCCATGTAGTCTCTCTCTTCTTATCTCTCGTATCCACTCTCGTCTTTTCTCGGACTGGAGGCGTACTGTCTCATCAAAGTATTTTGACACACAGGTTCCCTCAATTTCCACTGAGGAACTTGTGTTCCCTCGTCATGCTCGCTGTGTCCTCTCTCGTCTTCGCTGCAATGGACACAGCCTTCTTTTAGGTTCCTATCTCTCTAGGATTGGCAGAATCGAGAATTCTTCTTGCAGCGCCTGTGGACACCCGTCCCAGGACATCTCTTATCTCATTCTGCACTGTCCAGCTACGGACTCTTTGCGCCGCTCACTCTTTGGCGACTCTCTGTCTCTCTAAGACCTCTGGTCCAGACCCTGGGGAGTTGCCCGGCTTCTGGGGCTCCATGGTCTTCCGCCATGCCCCCATCCCTCGGAAGGGGTCGGGTAATCAACAACAACAAGAATATGTTGTACATGAAACAACTAGTATTCAGGCCTGATTTAGATTTGTCTTTACTGCTGGCACAATGCATTTTAACATTCTACGAGCAGTGCAAGCAAACAGAGAAAATTGCTCACACGGCTTCAGATAAAGACACATTAACATAAAATCAACGACGACATTGAATTTGCCTCTTTGTGAATCTCAGGCCTCCGCTTTGATCCAATGAATAGTCGTAATCTACAAACTAAACTCTGAAAAACGTTGGGCTGTTTGCCTTAACGTGCTGTAACTCTTCAAGTCGGTGGTCGTGGTTAGATGTGTTGAAGCGCTGGCTTCAAAATCGAATGGTCGTGAGTTTAAATCTTCACGAGCTCGGTGTTGTTGAGATGAGAATAAGGCTTGCAGCTTTCTACTTGCTAGGTGATAATGCTTGTGGCAAAAATACATCATTTGCAGGCCAGCAGTAGTGCATCTGCAAAGCGAATACGAAGACAGTTGGTTTTTTTAACAAAGTTTACTTGGTTTTCCTGAGATCGAAGAATAAAACTTTACAACACCAGCTATCAAGCTTGAACTTAATAAGTCTTGGCTTCACACATTTAATCGACAGCGTAACTGAGTGGGTTGAACCGTAGTCTGAGGCAGCAATGATCGGTCCATCAAACTTCACGACGAGCACGTTTTTTGCAATTTTAGATAAAATGCCAAGCGCTTTTGGCAAATTATCTGCTCAGTTGCAATACATAATAATAGATATGCCGTGCGCCACAAGTACAGGCAACTCCAAAGCTGGCATAGAAGGGATAAATGCTCTAGTACAGCGTTTCTCATTACCTAGGTGACGGACTCATGAGAGTCCGCAGAAGGGTTTGGATGAGTCCGCAAGCATTCTTGTTGTACTTTGGCAAGTTACAATAAGAATTGTGGTAACTCAACGAAAACATGCTGTGATGAGGCAACCGTGATTTCCAATTGTAAATCTCGCATTTGTATTAGCTAATTAAGACATTTAGTGTACATTGAGTGGCCTTTGTTCTGAAATTTGACAAACTTGTGAATATATTCAAAGATAAGTTTCTTAATGACACTGTGAGCAAAAGTTGACATACAGCATCAATTTTACTTAAAACAGCTCGTTCTGTTCCAGTGCATTTAAGTTGGTTGGTTGGCGAAAATATACGCCGAAGCAAAAATAGTCTGCCGTATGAAAAAGATAAGAGACACTGTTCTAGTGTAATCGTAAAAGTTTTTTTTATGGCAGAAAGTGAAACTTTCTCGCCTCTAATTACATAAAATTCTCCAAACCTCTTTATCTGCCTGGGCAATTTCTCCAAACTTTTGGTCGCTCACAACTTTACTGTATTCCTCCTGATCTCTGAAGCAGCGTAAAGGGTGAAATTGAAAGCTGAGGCGATCAATCGGAAAGTCGTATTTCCGAGCGTGATTTTGCAGCGTTCCAGTTAAAAAACCTGAACAAAAATTACGATGTTAAATAGCAGCATTACATTCTCTGGCCACGGAAAACTTCAACGGCAATCACACAAAGAGAAGTAGCGGCCGGCACTATATACCGGCATGACGAATCTCCACCGCAGGCACTGCTACGAAGCAGTTTATGTTGATTTTCTATCAGGTTTGCAAGTCTTGAAAAATGGGAGTTTCGCATTATCTGCGACGGTCTTTGAGTTACCTTTTATCCAACACATTCGCTGGACATAGGAAGTAACCAAAAAAATACGACTATCTGTCTGTTACATATGATTAAGTGCATTGCCCAAAGACACAACAAACGAACTTGCCGGCTTGTTATCCAAACTATTCCTTTTGTGCTGAACGCCAAACACGGAAGCTGTGACTATCATTTTTAAAGTGTTTGATATAACTCGGCAAGGGAAATGAACCCCAAGTCTACCGACTACAAACCACTATGCCATCGAGCCAGTTTGTTATTGTTTCGTATCGCTTTTGATGATTTTTCTTCCTGAAATCCACTAAGCAGGGAAATTAACGCAAAGTACTTTTCAAAGAACAAGATTGCTGTCATCATGAGGCTCGAACCAGCAACCAATCAATCATTGTTGCTATGAAACAACACTCGAAGTCGCTCTACCTAGTGCTGGTTCTGGCAATAAGTTAAAACACGTAAATTAGCCATTGAACTACAGGAAGCTACCAGTCATGTCAGCTTATGAGACAAATACAAAAATTTCACCTTCCAAATACAACTTCTCAAATAAACCAAAACGAGAAAATCCATTTAAAAAAGCAAATTCGATTGGGTTCGTCATCGGTAGCTTCATCGCTGCTGCAATTTTCGGAAAATACCTCAAGGTAAATCTACCTGTTTGACTGCAGGGCTTGTGGTAGAGAGGCACTGCGCCAGCAATACCTGCACTTTACAAGTGGGTCTGCTCACAACTTGTACAGCTTGAATTGCGCTATACCTTGTGGGAAAAAAAATCCTGAAATCCAAAACGAATACGGTTTCCCTTTTTCTAGCCATCTCAGCATGAAGTTGCATCTTAAAAGCAAATTTTTTACCCACGAACCAAGCGGCTTGAGTGAAGGATACGCTGCTGCCTCCCATACACTTGGAACCTAAACCAATAAACAATTGATATTTTGTATACAAGCTCTTGCACAGACATGTGACGTCGAGGATCAATTGTACTCAGCATAATCCACATACTATTGGCCTCAGCTATTGTTGTTGTTGCTCAACCTATGTTCATCGAAGCAACGGCGTAGCGGTCACAGCGCCCATCGTACCGAGACTTCTACAAATCGCCTTCTTGGTGCTCAGCAATAAAAACAATTATCAGAGAGAAATATAAGACTGAGTTTGCTCGGTCATGATTTTGGAAAGAGAGCAACGGTTCCCGACAGCGAGAGCATGTAGCCACTGTTGGTGCAAGATAACAACTTGACTGTGTTGCTGGCTTACGCGGTCAATCTGACATAACTCAATGGAAGAGAGCTACGAGAAACTGTCTTGATCACGAAAATTGCTTCCGACGCGGAAGCAAATCAGCAATAAGAAAATTAACACAGAAGTAGTAGTAGTAGTAGTAGTAGTAGTAGTAGTAGTAGTAGGAAAACTAACAGTAGTTGTAGGAAAAACTAACACAGAAGCAAACGTGATTTTCTAGAACCAACTAGTATATTATTTATTCTCCGAAATCCTAACACGCGTGGTCTATTCTCACAGATTTGCTTTTAACAAGATAGTACATGTATTGGATCCAACTTCACTATATAATCGGTAAAGTAGATCAAATTCATACAATACTGACGTCAAAAAGTCCTGAAATTCCAAGGCAGTCTTACAAAATTATTCGTTATCATTGCCATACAGCTCCAAAAATGCTGATATTTTTAATAGATTGTGAGTCAAATACTATTGCACAAGACTGTTAAGTAATTCTGCATACCTGGCTATTCATAAAGCTTGTATACATCTTCTCCATTCTCTCGCTCATCACTACCAATCCCGCAATCGCCTTTTTCAATGTTTTCAGAGACGAGAGAATCACTTTTAACAACTTCTTAAACCGTTCTATTTCCTGCTCGAGGACTGTTGTAAGAGAATTCACTCTAAAAATGTATTGATTTCGGCAAACAGTGCTAGGCTTTGAAAATACCGTGATTACCGCAATGCCCTATTCCAAAATTGAGATCAGGCAGCGACAGCATAATCAATTTATCGTTACCTGTTCCAAAAAATTACCAAACTAGTCAAATACACAAGCATTTTATTGACAACTAGATGTGTTCAATTTTAGTGAATACGCTGTTGGATTTTATAAAAACACGTAATGGTGATTTGTACTCGGCGATAGCTCAGGCTTTATTCACACGAAACTGCTTCTCACCTTCCTTTTTTGTCTTTTTTGAAGAGCTTATGTTCAGCTTTTTCCAGGTCAAAATTAAAATGCTCGATCTTCTTTAAAATACTTGACGCTAAAGAGTCCACAATTTCGTCTCCCCGTTCCACACCACCTTCCAATGATACACGGGGCTGCACTTCAAGTATAGTGTTTACCAAATTGTGGACCTCTCTTTTCTACACATGTCGGCAACGTGAAAATATCTACAGCTAGCTTTATTGGTGCAGCAAAGTAAATCAAATGTTTTTAGGTGTTCTACGTCATACACTGCCACCCTTGAGACATTGTGCAGGCAGTACGCACAACTCCAAAACGGGTGTATTGCTGAATGATCATCCAAAATGCTCTTTCCAATTAATGGAAAAGCTAACAGTAACAAATGCAATGAAGCCTTGATTTCAGGAATCCATAAATAACATTCATTGAGACGTATGAACTCATGCTCTGTTAACTAGTTTGTATGTCCGACTGGAACACCACAGAGAGTAAACTGCTCAATCCCAACACCTTTCTATTGAGTTAAAGTCGGAAAATCCAGTGAAGTACCTTAGTCAACTACTGACATAGCACCTTTTACCTGAAACGAGATGTTGGCATTATTGTGCATGCCGAAAATTTCAGGATTATCTATCAATGGAAGACGGCTGACGTACAACAAGTAACCGGCCAACGTATCCTCAGACGGAGCGAAATATACCCCGGAATTGGAAAATTTGTATTTGTCTTTCATAGTTTGGGGGCTGAAAAATCTACAAATAAAAAGTTTTCTGTCAATTTTTCGGAATCATACGATATTATTCATTTATTCTAGGCATTCGGTGTATATACCGCTAACCACTTTACTTTTGCATAACTTTGATTAGATATAGCATTTGAAGTCGGATGCCTTTTTTGATTTACACCGCTGTCGCATGCTAGTAGCGTCGAAGTTGCTGACATTGCTGGCAGAGCACATTTCTACCACAATCACAGCAGCTAACATACAAAATTGCTTTTATTCTTTACCTAGGGCGCAATATTATCGGGCCAGTGAAGGAGCTGAAGTCACAATGTATCAGTTGCAAGATCAGCAGGTTGTTTGACAAAACTATTGTTCTTTTCACCTTGAGAGTGTTGTACGAAGGCAACGTTGATCGATTGAATCTGTTACTCTTCCGCCGTACGTTATCTCGCCAGTTATATATTCAAGAGCATCCCACGGAATGACGTCAGTCTTACAGAAGAGATCCAGGTTGAGCAGAGCGCATTCCCTGTCACTATCGTTGAACTCGTAACCAATGTTCCAGCCAAGAGCCCCGAACTTTTTTCGTTCCTAAAAGTTGTCAGAAAGATAAATTATCTGATCTTTTTCAAACTTCTTCCTAGATCAGTTTTGCTAAGTGTCAGGAAGGAAGATCTATCTTTTACTATACCAAAACTACAACACGTATGTTAGACCTCACAGGATGTTGAGGCCATTTTTGTTGTGGTGTCAACGATAACGCGCAGATTTTGCACCATATTTGGAGATCAATAAATGACGCATCCCAAGATATGATCTGCAATTTAATCTTACAGATAGATCAAAAGTAAACCAAAAAATTTGATGTAGACAAGACACCTCCAACTTTTTTTCCAGAAACATACTGCATAAGCTTAATCTCCTGGCTCATACAGAAAGCCTTTATACGTGGATTTGAATAATCCTGTCAACTTTTACTTTACCTGCTGCGCATGCGCACAATTTACTCAAACAAAATTCGTGTGCAACCTTGGAGTTTTAGCGTAAAGCTATAAAAGCTAAAGACTATAAATCTACGACAAGAAAAAAATGGAGTGAAACAGAGACAGAATGAAATAGAAGGTAAGATGTATTAGGATGAAAGGTCACAAGCCCAGCAGCAAGTCGAGTTTAAATTCCGTCATGTCTCGTCGCAGTGGTCCAAGTACGAAAACAGACTAGAACAGGGGTATCAAACGTACCACCCGTAAATGAAGTTAATCCGGCCCGCGAAATAATTCTTAATCAGTTTCGGCAGTATTGCGACGTTAGATAACACGCAGCTTACAACCGCGAACAAATCTTTGTTTATGTAAACAAACGCGACGTGACCGGGAAATACTTGCGCCAGCGCGCTACGCTGACTTTGTTCTAACAGTTACGGCGAGAGAGGTAACGCCCTTTTTTTGGAGATCAGCACCATTTCGGGCACATCACATCATTTCCGGAGATCGTTGCCCGTAGAAGTGATGATCTCCAAATAATGCCGTGGCTGGTGTGCCGCGAAATTTGATCAACTGGTTTCCTGTGCCGGATGACAAAAAAGTTTGGGGACCACTGATATACAGTTTTGCCAGCATCAAATTTTTTCAATAGAGTCTGGCCCGTATAAAATCCAGGTAGGTAAATGTGGCCCGCAGCACTGAATGAGTTTGACACCCCTGGGCTAAAACAAGATACTATGGAAAAACTAATTGCTCGCCAACGTTATGAGAAAAAGCCGATGATTTACCTGCACTATAGCGTGAAAGAAGCATATACCGAAAACCATTTTCCTCCATTTTAAACCAAGAAAGTGATCTTCAAAAAACGACGGTGTTATGAGAGCTAACGCACCTCGTATGTTCGAACGTAAACCTTTATGAGGCTCATTTGTTACCTAAACAGAGATTTTAATGATTGAGATTCCAATTGCAGTAGGCAGCAAAAAGAAAAATCTATTCTCTTTCAATAGTGAATATCTGTCGTTTTTGACAGAATAGTGAGAGTGACCGAAGCATAGAACAATCTTTAGACCTGCTTCGTAGTTCCTGTGACTCAAAATCCCGCTTTAATTATGTGGAACACTTCCAACACATTTACTGCTTGTTTGAATATCCCACGCGAAGGAAACTCTTGTGCAATGTCTTTCTCTTGCAAGCTTGAGATGCGGCAATATAATCCTTGTTGCCATAATGTCAACTTTCAAACCACTTCATCGCGTGGCTGATACTATGTGCTTTAAGGCTACGAAAAAGCTTACAAAACATTTAGAATAACTTAGTTTAGACTCGCTTTTGAGATTCCTCTTTTGCTGGCGCAATGTATTGCAACTACAATTACTGTCGCCAAGCGGAAAAAATGCTCTACAAGCACACTGATATATTCCGAAATCTCCTTTTTTTGTATGAGCTAATTTTTAGCTTTGGATCTGTTGTAGAGAGCCCCTGCCAATAATGCAAAAATGTGAGATTTGAGAAAAACACCCCCGCCACGTTTTAAGTATTGCAGATTTTAAGGTTAGGGTTAGGACAAAATATTAGCTGACATCGCTGAATTCCATGAATGAATAAAAATTCCAACTGGATAAGAACGGTGGCGGGGGCTTTCTACAAAAGATCCTTAGCTTTTGCAATGCGTATGAACTTACGCTCATTCGCGCCAATCTTTATTAAGACTGGCTTACCACGACGGGTAGACTGCTCGGCCTCGCCACGTATGTACCACATAAAAATAGGGTAATCGCGTTAAATGCCTACCCAAGGGTACAACAATGAACTTGTCATCTTTTTAGTAGTGAATATCCTTTTAAATGTCTTCGTGGTGATCCGGCAGGTGAACTGAATCAAGGAATAACGACTGCGGCACGGACGAGCTCAATACGCCGCCGGTACAGTAGCTCGCAATAATAGCGTCACAATGCCGTATCGCACTGATCACCATCCTTTATAAGCTTTAATATTTCTACAGCTAGACATCTACAAAGAAAAGCTGTTCAACAATGTGCTACTATGCTTTCAACCTACAGGGCTAAGAGCCCCAGACTGCCCAGAAGTATTAGTACAGCAATCTAACCTTTACTGATCCTTGCAGAATTGTGACTGGAAAGAATGCTGCTGGCATTGAACTCAAAAATAATCGGAAGTTGTCATGAACCAGCGTACTTTCTTTCATTCTAAAAATGTGAATATTTTAATACTATTTCCAAAAATGTTTTGTCACAAGCTTTTAGTGAAAAAGCTTTTTTGAACAAATATTAAATCATGCCAGTTAAAAATACTATCACCAAAAATTGGATTTAACCCCAACGGTAGCTGTTGGGTATCGACGTTCGAACACCATTTAAAGTCAGTGCTACCAACGCCACCTTGCAATCACAGAATAAAAATAATGAAGCGGCTCACCCAACGATAAGATGCAACAACGAGTGTAAACTAATTTTGATGAGGATTATCGGTAAATACTACTAGTCTACTTATATCTGATCTAAAATAGCTGCCGCTTTTATGTTAAATAATTAAATTTTTATGTTCCTACTTTCTCTGCTAAGGTTTTGGTGTGACTGAGATATAATGTTTATGATCTCAAAAAAAGCGATAAAGTAAATACGTAAATGCACAAAGAATAACTTTGCTACATGGATGAATAGCAGAGCTGCTACTGCTGCTGCATGTGTACTGACACATGCTCTATTTAAAAAAGACATACTTTCAATAAGACAGAATCTTTTTATTGGCCTCAACGGAAGGTGAGAAACATTTGGTGTGAGACCTGGCTATCCCATTTTGGACTGTGCCTTCTCATCAAGATAGAAAGGCGAATCATTACTAAATATTTAATATGCACAATTGCTCATAATACCAACTGCAAAACCAGCAGCAACTCACTCTTTTACAATATCCTCCAACCTCGGCATGAAGGATTTGGCAAGATGGCAGTTTTGTAGAAATACCCAGCCTCCATGATCACGTGCTCGCATCAGCAACTTCTCAGCTATGGGTCCCTGGCCTGAAAACAAGACGTCGTTACAACCTGATGACTTTGCCTCCTGCTTCTTTGAAAAATAGAGAGCGTTGTGAAAAAGAAAATAAAGTGCATGCTTCTCATCAATTGAGCTGACCTGTGGAGGTCCTATTAGAAACTGTAGTTCATGATGAACCAATGCTTCACATTAATTTCATAGATGAGTAGCAACCCCTAACCCAAGCTAACCATATCATCCAAGCTTCATAGAATATGACAAGTGATATCAGATGCCACTCATCCAACAAGTTTTCATAAAGGATTTTTGGGCGCTTACCAATGGCAGTAAGGTTTGCTGGTGATGGGGCCACCAGTCAGCAAATTTGTATTCATGACCGAGTCGAAACAGACTGATGATTTCTCTTAGATAATCTAAACTTGATTAGGTTTTCGAGATGAAACTAGAAAACCGTTTTGCGCTAAGCCTTCATCCCGAGAAAGAGAGGTAAATACAACAAGCCACATTTTCCAACTAGTGCACGTTTCCATTTCATACTATGCTTTGATTCACAACTTTAATTAGATTAAAATTACCTTGACCAAGGGATATAGCTTCAACGTTCTTCTCGTTTCGCTTTTCCTTTGCGAAGCGAAGAAAAGCTCCCATCGGATCAGAACCGGTGCTCAACACGAATACGAGCGGCGTTAAGTTTGTCATGTCGGCATACAAGGATGCCAGTGATATAGGAGGATTCTCTACAAACTGCTTGCCACTAGTAGCGGCTACAAAGTCGGTAATACACGACATTACCTAAATAAGATTAGCTTACATCGAGAGCGAGTTGGTGTAACGCATTCAGCTTCAAACAACTGTCAAGCACATCCAACGCTGCGATTTCAAAACTCAAAGCATCACAATTTATGGCCGACTAAAACTACTGTTTGATTATTATTAGCTCACTCTTTGGGTGTAAAATACAACTACGGTCTATTGCAAAGACATGAGTGGGTACTATTTCGAAGATAAATTTTCTTATGCCTTGAAGAATATACATAGCTATAAGCCTTGGTTCTTTTCTTTATTTCTTATTCAATAAAACCTTGATGCAAAAACCTTGGTAATTCGTGACCGTTCAAAATATAAAAGTCTTCAAAATATTTAAAAATAAATGTACTCTCTTCCAATAACACTTGGAACTGTTTGCAATTAATCACCAAGCAGATAATGGGCTTTTCAGGCATTTTACATCACTTACTTTTTCTTCCTTGAAATGCTTGACCAGCAATAGTTTTTGAAGCAAAGTGAGTCGCTCTTCCCAATGACCAACAATGTCATCTTGATTGATGTTTTCATGCTTGCGGTGACTATAAGGTGGTGGGTTCGGCACCTGCGAAGACATTACATTTAAAATACATTTTTCTGAGATGCAAGAGCACTTTAAGAGAAATATGATGCAATACAGTGTAATTCATTGATGGCACAGAACTTCATGTTAGGTTCGAAAAACTGTTGACTATTAGCTTTCCCTAAAGCTCTCATCAGTGTTGGCGTATTGGAAGAGGTCAGTGAACGCGTTCGCATGCCCTGCTTGGGCTATGCTAAATTTTCTGAAATAAAAGAATCTGGCCCCTCTAGTCCTTCCTATTTGATGCATAGCCGTGATCAATAAACGTTACAAAAAGCTTTTTTTCAACGTTATGTTGCAGTACAAACTTCAGCTTGTAGTTGAATGCATTGAAATGGAAAGCTAAAACTGAGAAATTAGGTATTCGATTTTATGCATACTAGCTGACCACAATTCAACACAGATCGCAACAGCTATGTTCAAATGACTGCAGGAATTGGTTGTCCTTGAAAATAGTAGCTACCGAGAATTTCATTGCTTGGTGGCAGTGCTTGCAACGGAAATGCACTCTACACTGCCGCCAGTAAATAGCATTAAAACTCCAAACCAGATCCAACCACAAAATTAGGTACTAATGTATAAGGCTACCGGTGACAATATTTTACAGCTTCTTAATATTCACTACACTTGCCGTGTACTTGTTCCAGGTTTTGGGATTTAATCTTATTTCTAATCCTCCTAATGCACAGTAAATAGGAGTCCGAATAAGATCTTTAGTTAAGCCTTTGAAACACTTCAAACTTTTTTCCAAATCTACACATTTATTCCAAACCTAAAAAAAGCAGTGACATTACAAAATGGCGTAATTCAGTGATTCGACTATACGAAAACACAAATCTGATCCTAAGTAATGGCGTTTCACACAAAAAAATTTAGAGTAAAGATTGTGCTGTTGAGAACAGCCGTTGAAGGGATCTGTCACATATAGACGGCTAAACGTCTGGGACTTAAGGTTGCAAATTTTTCTCTTATGAGTTTTGAGCACAGTTGCTTATCTAGTGGTGGCATGGTGAGTTGATTGTCTTGCTACTGTTAGGTCATAAAAAACTTTTCAAAAAGCGTAACATCATAAAAGGTTAAACATAAATTTGGATAAGTTTAATACAAGAACGAGGACACTGCTTGGGCCCATCATCTCTTCGCACGTAAAGGTGAAGAAACCTCGCAAGTGAGTTTTTCAAAGGCACAACAATAGAAGTTGCCAGCTTATTTCCACACTATCTTTCTCGTGCAAAGTGCCACGCAGAAAACCTCTAAATACCATTTTTAAAGCCTTTGTGTAACTTGACAAGGGTATTGAACCCAGGTCTGCGGAATGCAGTGGAAGATTTAATCACTGCACAAACGCGCAGCTTTTTTAATTTAAATTAAAATCATGAAAACTTACAAGGAACAAAGAATTTATGACACTGTGAAATTGCCTAACCATCTTCGGATCAGCTGTCATCCACACTTGTTACCGTCATCACCCCGTGCCGTAATATCAACCCAAACCCGACCTTTAATAGAAACGTCGGTTCCACCCGGTTATGCCAAACGCAGCATATCGCTCTGGGCGCTCAACTCGCAATCTTTCGATGGCATATCAGACACCTAGGGAATCATGCCACTTTGTTAACGAACTTTTGTGTTTCATATAGCTGGATGATAAAAGTAAAGATCCTACGAGATTGGTTAATTGTCTTGATAATCCTTAACGTACGTTTTGTGAGCTGTTGCTCAGACTACAATACAGTAGACTATCAGATGCTATTATACACTAACCTACGTCATAAAATTGAGCGATCTGTAAAAAAAAGGCAGATTGCTTAAAAATTCGCAAGACTAAACGTCGAAATTTTGGCAACCAACTTCAAATTTGTGGCAACACTTGCGTCTTTAATATGGATCGCAAAATTCAATGAAGTCATATTAAAAATACTTCTCAACCGTAAATTGTGCAGTGTGGCTAACATGATTTTTTGCTGCTGAGAACTTATTCTTTGAAGTTTGATTCTTCAAAAAAGTCAAATTTTCAATAAATTCACAATTTGTCGATACGTAATTTGTCAATAAACTCTTTTTTTTAATGGTATACACGTTATGTGACTCAGAAAACGTTTCACAATGAAACTCAGAGAATATTAACTCGTATAGACAGCAAAACCGACACAAGGTTTTGAAAATTGTCCACTGTTAGCTAATAAAGGTCATTATGTGTTCGGAAATTTAAACAACTCATATAGAATAATTTTCTTCAAAGCTGTAAACTTTTTCAGTTTGAACATCATCACTTAAGCAACCGGTGCGCTAGCAAAATACTTATGCAGGCTAACGTCTGCTGCAGAGGTTGAAGAGACCTGCCAATATATTTGCTGCAACTTCTGTGAATGGCCCAAGGTGCATTTTTTCTTAGGTTTGGTGAAGTACAATGTAGAAAGTATTTTGTGCGGTCATAGATATTGGCATGAAGCGGGATTGTGGAGGAAACATACACTACTTGTACAGCAAACATCCACTTGGCAGCGCAACCGCAAAACTTTACAAAAATGACAGTTTCCATATTTAAGCTGCAAACATGTATTTTAAGAGCTGAATCATTTTGCTGCAAAACCCGGACTCGATGATTGATGAAAAATGACTTAAAAACCAATCACCAACATTATACTTTACAATAAAACAATCTAGTACAACATGTCAATAACCCGCAACCGGTTTCGACGTCATTGGATCTCATCAGGCGGATGAAAAGACACACCACAACAAAAATGGTTCGCCTAAATCACAACAGATTTTCCTTTGTGTGCACAATAATGATGCAATAAAAAGCAATACAATACAGCAATGCCTATTTCAAGGGGCATCCCATTTGAACACATACAGACACATGATGTGGACAAAAAGTCACATCGATAAGCACTGACTGGTCGCCGGGTATTGACATGCAGTTGTATATTATTGTATGGTAAAATACATGTATGATGTTGGTGATTTTTTTAAAGTAATTTTTCTATTTTGATCCATCTTAAATAGAAGATCGCTCGAAAATTTCTCGATAGTGACTAGCAATATCTATACTTCGGACACTATGAAAGAAGATTTAGCTTCTTCAAACTAATGCTCAAGAAAGTTTACTCTCCCCATCAGCACATTAATGAACTTTTGCTTAACTACTGCTTCATCCGCAATCAAAAAAATTTTTTGTCATGAAGCAGTTCTCAAATTTTTTTTTCTTTTTGAGATGTTATTGAGCAACGCTAGCTCGGGCTACAGTTTCAGAAGGTAAAACTTTTCTCATCATAGCAAACAGAGACTTTGAAGCTGGATGGTTCAGTTTATAAAGTGGAATATCTGCCGCTAGAAATGAAGAGACTAATTTTTTCTTGAGGTCTAGGTGATCTGGCTGTAAAATGGCTTGCTTATCTTGAAATGTCACATTTGATAAACATGTCGCAAACGCTGCACCATAAATTGTCTGCTAGAGTTGCAAAAAGCTCATCCGAGTATTGTCTGCAAATTTGCCTAACTTTCGCTGTAGACAATTTTCCTTCTTTATGAATCTTTTAATGCAACAAAATATTGCAAGTTACGGTTCAAAAAGACCACGTACAGCGAGGCAAAATGTTTTATAGGATTAAATTTATTGCGTAACAATTAAGCATTTATGCATCAAAAATTTGGCTTAACAAATTGAAGAAAAAGAAAAAAGAATGGATGACCTTGAACAATATGGAAGGAGCAACTGCCTCATTTTACATGTTGTTAAATTTCCCAAAGAAAATGCAGGTTATGTAACTTTTGAAAATTTTGTGCTAGATACCCCGAAACCCAGAACAAGATTTCCTCAACCTATCCATAATAGTGACATTGATATTTGCTATGAAATGCCTTCACGAAAAAGAAAAAAATCCAATAATTATTAAATTTGTCAGGTCTGTCAGGAATCAGTTGTTTAATAGTAAATCATTACTGAAAGCAAACAATGAATCAGATCCCAAACTTTTTATAGCAGAATCTTTGACAAGTGGCAGATCTAAATTGCTGGACCAATCTAAAAAAGTTTTTGGTTTTAAAAACGTTTGGACACAAAAAGACAACATCTTGTGCATTTTTGAAGAGAAACAACATAGAATTGATGATTTGATTAACATTGCTGGAATTAGATTTCCTGAAAAATAGTCTGTTAGTGCTTTTTGATATACTAACAGCTGATGCAGCAAACCATCACTATTTCTAGTGGCACAATAAACCACACGACACAAAAGGCAATTGAGCACTTTTTCAATTTTTGAACCAAATTTACATTTGCAACATTACCTTATTATACCCTTAGATCAAAGGTTCTTAAACTGGGGGACACGCCCCCTTCGGGGGCGTGTAAAGTTTGCAAGGGGGCGCGAGTATGACAGTGCCTTATTAATCCAATGTATTAAATGCGTGGTTTTTTCGTTAAGCACCAAAATGTTTTAGTTAATTTCTGGCTTGAAAGCACCGTTGCAACCTTATGTAAGGGATTGGTAGTTGAAAGTTCAAACTGTACGTTCAAGTACCGTACCCGTAGCTTTCCTATTGCGATTACTTTTGCGGTTACCTCGTTACTCGATGACTTTTGCGGTTACCCCGTTTTACGGTCGAACAATTTCTTGAATCTGATTCGTCTAACCTGGTCATTGGTTTAGCTAGCAGTAACGCTTACATTCAAGAAAACATGTTTTGAAAGCAATACGTCTCTGTTACTGTTTTACTAGCCAGTAGCCAGAGAGTATAAGCTGCAAATATTAAGTATAAAACAGCGGTTTCCAAATTCTGTGTTATCATGCCTTCCCTTAAAAATATTCGGTCGACCTCGTGTATAGGTCGATGTGTATTTTAAGACAACAAATTACATCATTAATAAGTAGTACTCATGTATAAGTTGAAGCCGCATTACAACAGGTTTTGATGGACTTGCGGTATTGAGGAGTGGACTGAACTGTTTGGGGATAGCAATACCGATGCTGAGAATTGCTTTCAAGGATTGTAACAAACTTTTTATTAGACTACTATTACATAAATGTTGACTGTTTGTTGGATTTAAAATATTTGGATATTTGGATAATTACCGGTATTTATAGATCAAGGTCTATTTAGAGGTACGTGCATTAGACTTTATTTGAGATTTACAGTAATAAAATTTTGTGTAATGGCTTCCCAAATATATTAATTTGTTGAACTCAAAACCGACAGGTGGCAATACAGCACAATAATGGCGGCTCCCACGTTATGATTGAGCATGCGGTCGTAAGCTTGTTTACTAATAATATATACCGTATATTTTAAGCTATTTCAATACCTCTACAATAAATTTCACCAATATCTGATATTTTTGTGAAGTAAGGTTAACATTTATAAGGTGAAACACCATATTATCAGCGTTTGTTAACCCTTTTCTTACCAAGCATAGTTCTCACGTTCAAATCTGTTTTATTTTTATATATGTGTGTTTGTAGATAGTACATAACTTATACACTAATTTTTATGTTCATACCTTGTTCCAGAAGTGAATTACGTCATGTTCCATTTGTGGAACTGGCGAGTTACCGTACACAAAATTGCCCCTTATTGATTTGTTGTTTCAATGATAGCGTTTCGCTTTTTACGCAATACCACGTAAACTCAATCAGCCAAGGCATACCCTGTTTTTATTCAGGGGCATCGCTATTGCTTGGTATGATACACTTCAAAACAAAGTTTGCCACGTTCTGCATGCAGGCGTATATTGCATTTTTTACACATGGTTTTGGTATCTTTTTGCATATTTTACAACGTCCTTGAGAAGTTGGTCTTCGGAAGTGGTTCATTTTATCAAATCTCACGTCCTGTGGAAGTTCAGCTTCTCCGTCTGGTCTATTTCGGGGTTCCTCCTCTGTTTTGAGCAAGCAAAGTGTCACCTGTCTCCATAACTAACGATCCATCAAATTAACACCGCCCATACTTTTGTTATACGAATTAATGAGATGGGGCTGTGTGACTTTTTTAGCTCCTCCTTTTATCCTCCGCCTTACTTTTGCGCACAGGC
Organism: Trididemnum clinides; assembly: GCA_963675345.1. NCBI lineage: Eukaryota > Metazoa > Chordata > Ascidiacea > Aplousobranchia > Didemnidae > Trididemnum > Trididemnum clinides. The sequence continues at coordinate 10,125,672 of OY776298.1, forward strand.
TCATGATTTTTCCCAGTTATTTGCGATATTTACGACAAAGTTGTTGTGCCATTTCGCAATGTATACCTTTCCGTTACTGCAGTGATTGTATGTGCCTTTTTCTTTCTTCCGAAGCTCTTTGCTTTGAACAAGTTGTTTGTTAGTTTTGTGTTCTGTTCTGTTTTGTCGTATGGTTCCTGTGGATAGCACGCTTTTTTCAGCTAATTCAATCATCAGATGATCGCTAGTGAGAAAACTATGAAAATAAAGTTGGCGATAAAGAACATTGGAATTACTGGAGGTAAGAGACACCTTATTATTAATGGCACGTCTCCTTAAAGGCTGGTTGATCGTGTTTGACTGCTTTCCCTGATATATCTGCATGGGATACGGTTAACCATCACTTTCACACAGGCACCAAATTTATTAAACAAAACGAATTGGCTTCCCTCTGATAAACATTTTGGCACTGTGTATCTAAAGTATGGCGCCATGGACTCATCTACACGGAATAATTAATAAAAAAATACCGAACTAAACCAAATTGAAATTCAGCATATTATGCAAAAGAGATATTTTGCTCATTTTACCTCCTTTTGTGAGCCTTTGGTTGTCAGCAAAATGTAGATACTTTTTAATTCATGATATCTGTTTCTACTGATTGTATTATACACTGCTGGAACTACCAAATCAGGCTGCGTTGACCACTAGTGATGTTATTCCGGTAGGCTATGGTAGCCAGTAATTCTGGTAAGCAAAATTACTGCTAAACATGACATTTCTTTATTCGATACCGTAAAATGTGGGTTGTTTTGATCTTGATTGCTGTAAAGATGTTTTGAAGAACAATGTGCTCCAGTACATCCTCGGCAAACAAATTTTTCCACACCTGGTAAGGTGAATTTCCCTGCAAATCTGACAAGTTTTCTGTGAAATTAGTTCTTCCGTTGGAAAAACTCTTTCAAATCCAGAGACCTTTTTCCATCTAGACAGTTTTTGTTGTCTTATTTTGGACGTACTGACGAAGGCAGTTCAGCTTCGTCCTTACTTTCAAGATCTTTTTTAATCTCAGCCTCTCTGGCTGGTTCGTAAATTTCTCCTGTCTGTATCGTATCTTCAGATGGTTGACAGCCACAATTTCACGCATTTCTGTGCGGTGTCGTTAAAAATGCTCAAATCGTCACGAGAGCAAGGTGTTTTGAGCAGGGAGCATTGCAGTAGGTGTTCCACTGTTTGTGTCTCTGTGCCACAATTACACGAGGGGTCGCCAGTATGGTATGCTCATTTGATTAAATTTTCCTTGGTACGGCCTACGCCAGATCTAAGCCGATTGAGTGCTTTCCATGTTGGCCAGAGTGCATTGCTTCGTGGAGGAAGACTCTCAGGTGGTTGAATTCCCATATCGACAGAGGGTGGGTTGGATTTTAACTTATCGATCCATCGTTCCGTGTTTGTCTCTGCTTTGGGCTGGACATGGCTCAGAAAAGATCTTCTTGATTCTCTAAATTTTATTCTAAAATATAATTCTCTAAATTTCTCCGATAGTTTCAGCTGAAACCTATTCTGTATCGCTATCCTGATTACCGAAGTCACCAGCATTTGGCGAAAGTACAACAACATTGACGACATTTCTTGAACCTTTGATAGCTTCATGCGCTTCTTCAATAGTTGCTGCTCTTGTCGTTTTTCTTACTCCATAGAAAACTTTGTACTCATCTTTACTTATAGCTGTCAATCACTCTCTTGCTCTTTAACTACTAACTGCTTGTCAGTGAAACAGATAAGCCTAAATGTGGTAGTTCTTTTGTTTACTAAAAGTAATTGTTGCGCGTGAATAACAAAATACACGTCTAGGCTAAAAACTAACACTTGCTTGTATTCTAATGTAGTTGTACAGTAACCCGCCACTGTTCCATAAATGGAAAATAAAATTTTACGAAAAATCTATGACAAGTTATTAACCGCACATCTCACTTATGTTTAGGTGAAAATACTTTTATATCAGTAAACTAAAATGTATCAATCTTTGAATACTTTTGTATAGCAGGAAATACGTTTGGTACTGCCTAATATTGCATCCACCTCAAAACGTAATTTTTCACGAAATAAACGTTCTTATAATTCGCTCACTAAGCAAGGTATAAGTAATAATTATACCTAGTAAGAAAGAACAACTCCTAAATAATACAGTAAAACCAAAAAGTAGTTTAAATTCATGCAATAGGATAGTTTACAAGCGTCTTGAAATTTTGCTCCATTTATGGAACGCTGGTAAGAAAAAGATTAAGGCTTCATACGCGGTGTGTATATTGCAGGTATAATAACGGAGTTTTCTTTTCATATTCACATTCTATACCACTTGGCAGAAACATGACCATAAACATTACTCTTGTATAAGTCGACCCCAAAAATTTTACCTTTAAATCGTCTTTCAGAAATTCGACTTATACATGAGTACATACGGTAATCGATTGTATTCATTTTTGTCACAATCAAAACTTTTTCTATGATTTACAATTTGGATTTAGAAAAAATACTGCACTAGCCATGCCGTTGCTGTAATTGTTGAAAATATCACCAAATCTTTTGAAGATAAATATACAGTACTCTTGGTGTATTTTAAGATCTTTCCAAAGCTTTTGACACCACTGATCATAGTATACTTTTGACTAAACAACACAAAAATAACAATACAAAAATACAAAAAACAACACAAAAATAACCCAATTACTCTAAAAACATTTAAGCACCGAAAAAGTTTACGTCCTATCAGAATTTACATTTCAGATGCAGAGTAGACCTTTTTTTAGATACTAACGTTTCAAAACTAATTGTTTGGCCCGTTTTCGAGAACTAGCACTTCTCAAAGTCACATTTTGAACATTGATTTCAACTTGCAATGTTCAAAATGTGACTTTGAGAAGTGCTAGTTCTCGAAAACGGGTTGAAATCAATGTTTTATATCTCATTTTAAAGTGAGAGAATTTTTTCTTAGACAACTGTATTAATTTGAATTTAGAGTTAAATAATTTTTTAACTCTAAATTCAATACTTTCCCCACTAAAAGTATTGCTAATGTAACAATCGTATAGTTTTTAATGGAAACTCTGTTTAGCTTTCTTAGAAACGAGAGCAATAATGTCACATGTTGCTTCGCTGGTAAATAGAGGATAGCCTATAACTTAGACGGCAATAGTTGATTAATTGCGCTATGTTTTGATTTAGAAATTGGCTATCTGTTGAGTAAACTAATTTGTTAACCACTGCATGACACTGCTTTTCAGTTATGTAAAATTTGCGCTGCTTGCTGTAGTCAAAGTCACCTTTCTACCTTGAGCTGTATTTATACGCTTTTAGCAATACAGTAACTTATTCATTTGCCGGCTTGTGGAGTTGTGCGGTGCAGTGAGTTACAAATCTCAATCTCAGTAGAGTTCTAGGGCGCCAATCCCGACTACCGTACTCTGCATTTAGTGCCCTACTGCCTTTTACCCTAAACTTTTTTAATTGCTCCTGATTTTAGTTAATTTACCATAGCTTCCCCATCTATAAATTAGATACTCCATGTAGATGAGATATTGCATCAACTATGACAATATAGAAATTTATTGATACTAGATACCTTGATAAAGGTAATAGTCATCTTGCGGTTAAGAAATTATTTCAAGTTAATGTTTAACCATAAATGTAACAATGATTTATAGAGATAACAAATAGCTGAGTGCTTGCTGAGTAAAAGCAGTTTTGAGTTAAAATTTTTGCTAGAAAATTTTCCTTGGGGTCATTCATACTTACCGTAGCAACATACATGGAGTATAAGTGACCTAACGCAAGTAATTGCAAATAAAGCAAATATTATTGATCTCCATATAAAGTTACTTCAAATTGTGTGTTTGCTGGAACATTTGTGAGCCAAAATCAGAGCCAATTTAATGGTCAAAGTCATGAGTAAAAGCATAAATGAGACACTCTACAAAAGCTGAGAAAATTATTTGTGGTTGTAACTTCAATGTTTAAGACCGCAGTTTAGCTTCGTTATTCTTTGTCGTTTGAGTTACTTGTTGTGACCTTTAGGCAAGAAGATGTATATATAGGCTACACTGCATTAGCGCTCACGCTCGGCTTGCAAGTCTTCAGTTAGACTGGGGCCACCACGATGGGTAGACAGCTTCGCCCCACCATCTGCTTACCAAATAAAGACGGAGGCATCCCGTTTAGTGTCTTGCCCAAGGACACAACAAGCAAGCTTGCCGGCTTGTTCTCTGCAACTATCCCTATCTGCTGAGCGCCAAGCAGGGAAGCTGTGAATACCATTTTTTAGTCTTTTGGTATGACTCGACTTAGGAGATAAACCCCAGGTCCACCGAATACAAAGCGGACGCTCTCTACCGACTGCGAAGCACTTTAGCTTCATTAAAAAAGAAAAAGAAGCTGTTCCAGTAAAACTTTTAACATCAGTTTTGTGCAGATTTTTTTGTTAAAAATTTATCAGGCTATTGTGCATCACATACGTAGCTCTTCAGATTTGATGTGATACAACCAGTCATAAGTGGGTGACGAGAACGCTTTGACTCGCCAGCTTAAACAAAAGCCATATTAAAGTAAAATTTTGTTTCTTCAAAACCTACTTTTTTGTAAAAACTGATTCTTCTTGTTGATACAAGTTAAAATACTATTTTGCCTTTGTTGAAAAAGGCGTCATGCCACATATACAGGTTAGATTTTATCGCCACCATTTCAAGGTGGCCGAAGTCATTGTAACAAAAGGTTGCGAACGTCATGTATACAACATTGCAAAAGCTTTGCAATCGCTCCATAAAATTACAGTTGAAGAAGAGACATCAGGTTTTACTCAATGTTCAAGATATGCACTAAAATGCCATGAGTGCGAAGATAATGGCAATATCTATCGGAGTGGATGTGGATCGACGAATTTGGATGAATTTCGGATTGTTGTCTGGGAAGAATTGTTCATGTGTGGTTGGACGCTTGTACCAAGCTTTAAAAAAGAAACAGAGTGGATTTTTCAATGCCGTTAATTTTTTTTGAATAAATTTACTTTTAAATGTGACATTGTGGTGATCACCTGAGATCGTTCTTTTTTTGCTCACGCACATGAGCTTAATCTCTGATTCCCTTCTTGGCGCTCAGTTGGAAAGGGATAGAAACCGGCAAGTTTGCCTGCAAGCCTCCTTGCCTCCTTGCCTGCAACTTGCCTGCCGGCAAGTTTGCCTGTCGTGTTTGTGGAGAAGGCACTTCACGCAATATCCACATCTTTTTGTGGGAGATAGGTGGCGGAGTCTAGCAGTCCACCCGGCGCAATGGCCCGTCTAAACTAAAGACACTAAAACAGAGGATAAGCTTGCATGCATCAGTGATATAAGAAAATTTCTGCCATCGTCAGCCATTACAGCATCTCAGCGCTCTTCAACCGGGGTTACGGGAAACCCTAATGTTCCGCGGAACAGTTATAAAGGTACCTTGGGCTTTGGGGGTTCCTGCTCTTTTGTTTTTATTACGTAAAACATAACGTTTTTTACTTTTTGACGGCAATTCAGCAAAATTTACCAACTCTAGTGTAAACGCATAATGTAGCAATACCATAATTGTGGATTTTGTTTCATTTTAAGCGCAACAATTTCAGTTCCAGTACTATGTATCACAAATGCGATCAGAATTTCTTGACAAGCATGAGCATTTAGGTGTGCATATTGGATTGAATACTCTTTTTTTAGGGATTTCAAAATAGTTTGCGTAAAATCTCAGAGCAGCCAGCCAAATTGGTTAAGTTAAGTCTACTTGTAAATCTCAACTTAGGATGAGATAAAAACGTTTACATTAAAATAGTGGACCGACGCGATGGCGTAGTGGTTAGAGCGTCCGCTTCGCAGTCGGTAGACCTGGGGTTCATTCCCCTTGTCGAGTCATACCAAAAGACTTTAAAAAATGGCATCCGCAGCTTCCCTGCTTGGCGCTCGGCATTTATGGGAGGTTGTGGAGAACAAGCAGGCAAGTTCGTTTGTTGTGTCCTTGGGCAAGACACTTAACGGGACGCCCCACCTTTATGTGGAAGACAGGTGGCCCATAAACCTCGAAAAAGGCAACTCCCAAGCGAGTGTGGACTTCCCGTCCAAAGTATAGCGATACAATTCGCTTTCTCGTGAGGATAAATATGGCAAATAAAGCAAAAAAATAAAAATAACGCAAAGTAGATTCAAATAGTTGCATGTTGTTGAAAATAACGCAATATGAAAGAATGGTCAAAAATAAGGACAACTTTATTTTTTAAGACGCCATCCGTTAAAATAGGGAAGTTATAGCCCCTGGCAATACGACTAGTGGTGATTCAAGTATTCTAACTTAAAACTGGTATGGAACAAAGGCAGGGGTCTCAAAATTTGTAACAACATACCGGCTGACTAAACCAAAAAGCGTGGCAAATCCCTAAAAAAGAATATAGCATAGGAAAAATTTGATTTAATAAAGTTGATTACCAAACAAACGCTTTCGAGTTGAGAAAGAGCGTGAGCTACAAAATATAGAAAGTATATTGCTTTTTCGTGACAAAAATAAGTAAAAAATCACTTTCTAAAGTTGATCTCCAAAAAAATCTTTTCAAGTAAAAATTAGGCGGAAGCAGCAAATAAGCATATGCTGTTTTCTAAAATCTTTGATTTGTGCGTAAGAGACACTTGCTCGAGTACCCCAAAATGTTTCTTGGGGGCCCCAGTTTGAAAATTTTTGAGCAACGCTTTTAAGCAAGAAACCAGATCCAATGCAGTTCTAATGAATTTTTAATGATGGGGTTTCATGATACTTGAAAGTATAAAAGGGGCTCCCCGACGCCAAAAAAGATAGAAGAGCACTGTACCAGGTTAAAAGCAGGTTCAAGCTTGCTAAATGTTTATACGCTACGCACATTTCTGACTTCTAAAGTAGTGGTTTACACTGAGCTTGACAAGTCATGCTTTAACAAATTATTATCCAAGGACACAACAAACAAACTAGCCGGATTTTTTCTTCATTCGAACCTCTCCGTGCTAAGCGCCAAACAGGTAAGCTGTTAATGCAGTTTTTAAAGTCTTCGAATAACTCGACGAAAGGAAGTCAACCAAAGTCCACAGACTGCAAAGTGGACACTTACCTGAATGCCTCCATCTTCATGAGGCAGACAGGCGACTGAACCACGCAGTCTACCCGTCGTGATGATCCGGGGTAAAGTAAGACTGAAACAGAGCATGAGCTCATACGTAAGAACAATGGATCATTTACAAATCTACATAAAATTACTCAAACGCTATTTATCAAAGAAATATTATCCCTCATTTCTCGCAAACAAATCAAATTATCTTTTCTTATACCACCAATAACTCAAAAACAACTTAAAATCAAAAACAAATCCTCTTCAAAACCTAAAACTCCATCAAACTTGGCCAAAAACAATCTAAAACGTTTTTGTTTCAAGCAGCTAAAACTCCTTTACCAGTTTATAAAAATATGCTCAACAGAGCCTTACCTTCGTAGCTTTCCCATAGCTATACGGTGCTACAGCAACGATTCGTCCCGTACCTGACGTCACGGGTAGTCAACAGAATATTAAACATTAAAATTATTTCTCAATAATCTCGTTAACAAAATAGAATTTCAAATGTTTGATGGCAAATTCAAATTCGGCGCAATTTTAATGATTTTATGTTAAATTTTTTTTAGGGTTTTGTGGGGCTTTAAGTTGACAAACCATGTGCTGGCTTTCATTTGCGCTAAAAACCGCTTTTCTTTGAAAAAACGACAAATTAAAAAAATTCGCATTGTGACGTAATCAAGACGAAGGATGCCTGGATTTGAACGATGAGGCAGAAGGGAATGTGAAAAATTACAGATTTCCTACGTGCCACCCTGATTCTGTCATCTTACAATCGGGCCCTTCTCCCATTTCAGGTATGACCAGACTTGGAGTGACTCATGCTTTCTCCTAATTGTCCTAGAAAGGTCTCTTTGCTTACTCTTTCTCTCCACCTTGGAACCTGTCTTCCTTCAATTTGGAGTCCACCCTTTCCTCCATCACCTCCTCCCTGATTCCCCTTTTTCCCACCAGGGTACGACTTTCGCTCACCTTGACTCCTTCCTCTTCCTTTTGACCAGAGCAGCTCTGGCAACCTTAGCTACTGCTCTCTTTGCGGCACTGAGACCACCCTTTCTTTTTCGGCAAACCCACTTCGTTCAAGTTTTTCCGCTAAAGCCTGCGCCATTCTGCAAGCTCTGCACTGGTCTCGGCAGCGCCAACACTGCCGTTTCTGTTTTCCTTCTCTCCGATTCTCGCTCTGTTCTTGCCACTCCGTCCTCTCCTCCATTTTTCTTTTTACCTCAAACTTTCTGGAAGATCTGGCAAGAGATGTCTTTTCTCTACACCTCTACTATCAGGCTACAATGGATCACCGTACACTCATTTCTGCCAGGGAACGACATGGCTGATGAGCTGGCTAGACGGGGAGCACTACTCGTGCCTCTGCAATCGCCTGTAGTCTCTCTCCTCTTACTTCTTGTATCCTATGTTGTCTTTTCTCGGACTGGAGGCGTACTGTTTCATCTAAATTCGTTGGCACAGAGGTTACCTCGATTTCCACCGAGGAACTTGTGCTCCCTCGCCACGCTTGCTGTGCTTTATCTAGTCTTCGCTGCAACGGACACAGCTTAATGTTAAGTTCTTATCTCACTAGGATTGGCAAAATCGAGAATCTTCCTGCAGCGCTTGCGGGCACTCATCCCAGGACACCTCTTATCTCATTCTGCACTGTCCAGCTACGAACGCTTTGCGCGGCTTGATCTTTGACGACTTTCTGTCTCTTTACGACTATTGGTCCAGGCCCTGGAGAGTTGCCCGGCTTCTGAAGATCCATTGTCTTCCGCCATGCCCCCATCCCTCAAAAGGGGTTGGTTAACAACAAAAATTGCAGAAAAAATAAGGTGAATCCGGCTAACTCCTTTAAGGGGACAAAACCGGATTCAAACTGCACTACTGCTACTACTACTCATGGTATAGATCAGAAGTTCCCAGCTTGTTTGAAGCATTACTCCCCGACATCTTTATGAAACCTTTTATTCCTCTATTTCAAAATTATAAAATAAAAACGCAAGGCTTTCCTTAATTCTGTTTGAAACATTTTTTGGTTTTTTGAAACTTTTTAACAAAAATTTTGCAAACTCCCAATACTTTATACTACTGTCTCAACCTAATATATCTTTGGGCAAAACTGCATCGCAGCCAGACTTGAAAACAACACATCATCAAGATCAAAGTAAAAGTTAGTTTAAAGAAATTTTATCGTGAGAAAACTCATGCCAACTCATCTCTACTTAAGTCACACCTCTACACTTGTGCGACGCAACAACGGAATATGCCTGCTTAGAGCAGAAAAGTTCATGCCATGCTGAAAAATTCAACTCAGCGCTTATCAACGCTTGTCTAAGAGCTAGCTACCTATAGCTCATTAACACCAAAACCTCCAAGAATTGTCCAGCATCGCCCCACTAAAGATCAGAAGAAAAGTTCCATGTGTGTGAATACAAACCAGCAATGACTGCCAATGGCACGTATGTTCGGTATGGTGTAACTGCAAAGAGACAAAAAGTGAAATGAAAAAGAATTTTCCTAGCCACACCATCGCCTTGGATAAATCACCCTTGAAAGAAAGACTGTGGCTCGGAGAGAGATCCTCGAGCAAGATCCTCCTAGGCTTGACATGAGACCCCTCCATTTAAAACTGCCCTTCACCGGCCCACCAGGCCATAATGAGTCGGATAATAGTTCAAATGTAAATTGGGGCCATACATGGGACAAAAGGAAATGCTTGAATTGCCTTCACAGCAGAATAGGTAGCATCATAGTGCCCATAGAAAAGTGGAGCTATTGCACAAACTCTAACAGTTGTGTTTGTCGCACTGCACGAGATAAATTCTGTCATCTTCTCACCTGCCCCAAATTCTTACACAGTGTTCAACTAAAAACCTGGCAGTTTAAAATATATAGAACAGTACAGAACATGTCCAAAACCATGCATGGAAGAGGGGGTAAATAACGTATCAATAAAATAACAAACGGTAAGGAGATCTCATGCTTCTCGACAAGCAACTAAACAAAATAAAATCGTGAAAATATGCAGTATACAACGTTTAAATGGTGCGTGTGCGTGTGTTTGCGGGGGGGGGCAAAACGAAGGGGATAAAAATGCTTTCTTTAAATTGAGAAATGTTTGATATCAACTCATTTTTTAATTTTGTAAACTTCAGAAAATTCTGCAAATTTTCGAGGTAAAATATTACCGGGGTTGGTTTGGTACCTTTATTGGAATAAAGACTGTATTTATTTCGAGATCATCTTGCGTTTAAGGATCATTCCCCCACTTTTTTGGGGGAAGAGGATGGCTTTCTTTGGAGGTACACTCGTGGTTTTAGCTCTTAAATCGTTTTTAAACAATATCTTTAGGTTAAGTAAAAGTGCTGATGAAAATTGAAAAGTGATCTTTTTAGCAAAGCTATCTACCTGCCTTCGGAATTTTTTAACACATCTGAATGATTTAACGCATTTATGACATCACATTGCTAAGCAACTGCATGAAATAATCTTGAAACACGAATGCTATGTAAAATGCAACAAAATAATCTATAATTGTTTTGCCCAAAATGGGAAAATTTCTCTCTAAGAAATTCTTTCCCGTTTTAGTAACCATTGGTATAAATGAACTTGTTGGAGCTTGGCAGCCGTTGCATGGTCCAACGCAGCAACTACCAACCTTTCAATGTCACGTACTTTTTTAAGACTTGGCTAATGCTGAGGTACTTCAACTCAATAAGCAGCCTTTTAATTTGCAGATAAATTTCTAAAAATTTTTATTCTTGTCATTTTTGGCAATCTTCATAGATTTTTCGGCAAAATCTTATAGTTGAAATTGTTATTTTACACTTTCTCCATTTTGAAAAACTTTTTTGGAGGTCAACTTTACGAAAGCAACTGATTTCCTTGATTTGAAGTGAAATTTTCCGCAAATCCTTTGTAAAAATCGAAATTTCTGCCTTTTCTCAGGTTAATGACATTTTATCTGAGATCAACGTTACGACATTAAATTTTACCTATGGATGTCCTTGGTATTCGCCGACACAACAGAAAAACTCATAGTGCACTTTCTTGAAATATCTTATTTTTGACCTTTAAGAGGCCTTTTGTGGACCCCCGGGGGCCCAAGAACCTCTGTTTGGCAGCCATTGGTCTAACAGTTGAAGAATCGATGTTTAAGTTTTCTCAACGCTTTTGATTTTTACTTGAGTGTTCCGAATGGGAACCGAATAAGTTTTTATAAAAGTTTTACGTCAACGGGTAAGGGAAAATTTTGCATCATTGTATTTGATCTTTACAACATGGCTGATATCTTGTTTCGAGCGTTAATATAGAATCGGTGTGGATTATCCACGCCAACAATCAACATCGACAATAATTCAAAAGAAAAATATTTGAATCTTCAAATGCTGATATAAGTGATATTATTTTAATCCACAACAAAATTGATTGGTTACGTCATAGATGTTTTACTTGGCGTTGATTTAAACGCCCCATATACTCAAATGTTTAATAGGTTTGATTTATTTCTGAGTCTTACAGAAGTAGTACAATCGTTGACAATTTAAAAACTTTTTTTTAAGTTTATCGTAATTTTAATACAACTAAATTTCAAACTAGAAATTGTGGTGTTGCAAGGCTAGGGTCAACACAGCTCGGCGCTATCTGGAGTAAGTTGGCTTCCGAGTTAAAGATCCGCGTGGTTTAGACTTTGCTGAGCTATTGGAAAAAAAAACTTCAATCTTATGTGGTTGCAGTGCTAAACGTAGAAATGTTCAGCATTGTTTATAAAATATGTATTCAGGTTACATTATCATCGAACAGGCTACAATCGCCAACCTGTTTGCAAGCAAATAGTTTTGACCAAAACGATACCTGTAATCTTGTAACTATCAGAGAAAAATATTGGTTAACGATTAAGTCTGTACATAAAAATGGTGGTAAAAAGGCACTATTGTCCATGTAAATACATAAGATTTTTGTTATACCAAGGCCTGATCTTGTTTCAACAGGTTGATTTGATGAAGTTCCTTACTCAGTACGTTGTAAAAGGCAATTTTTGGATATCTACCAATGACAATCCGCTGTTGATGGTAGAACTATTACTACCTGTTCACGCTCATGACGATACAACATGAACTACCGCTTCCGTCAGTCTGATTTGACTAGGTTTGCAGTATGATCTTGATGTTAGTCGAATGCAATACGTAAAGTGAGATGTAAACAATAACAAACTATACCTCATCAGTTAGCCAATCAGCTTTAGGTGGTTTCTGACGGGACTCTTTCTTCACTCCTGACGAACCACAAAGGAAGTAATTCCATTCGGAGTCGATATCACGACCATTGTTTTTTAGAATATCAATACACAGCATTAAGCTGAAAATAAGCTTGTGACGTTCGAACAAGCCACGAGACACGTTCCGGTAAACTGCAAACGTAGTGTCGTCCTGACAACAGTTATGTGTTAGAAATGTAGTGAAGTGTAGCAGATTATTTTACAAGAAAATAAGTTATTAAAAATGGGCAATAAACAGAATAGCGGCAGTAAGAACTCATTCAACTCATTTCAAACAAATAGTGAAGATTATAATATATGTCATTATCCTTTATGGTTTTGTTAGCTACTTATAGGTGTTGTTGTCGTTAACCAATCCCTTCTGAAAGATGGGGGCATGGCGGGACACTATCGAGCCTTACGGCCAAGAAAATGCCCAAAAGTTGGACAAGAGATCGTACAGAGAAAAAAAGTCGATGAAAAGCGAGCGGCGTAAAGAGTTCGTAGCAGGACAACGCAGAATGAGATGAGAGGTTTCCTGGGTCGGATGACCACAGGCACTGCATGAAGGATTCTTAATTTGGAAAAAGAATGAAGTTAGACTCCAGAAATAAGAGTACACGAGATTTAATAATGCGTTCAAATATCAGGTGGAGAAAGAGATAGGCCGAAAGGAAGCAGGTAAGTCATGAGGTTTTCCCATCTTCTGAATGGGAATACTAGATGGTTTTTCAAATGAAACCACAAGAAAAAACAGGAATTATTAAAAGTGTTTTAGCATGTCTGACCCGGTATTTGTGGAAGAAAAGACGTTGGCAGAAACCGCAAGAAATCAAATAGAGAAAGAGAAGAGCAGAAATTAAAACTAGATTTTTCAGGGCAGAAGGTTCGGCGAAAATCACTCAAGTAGACCCCGGCTCTGCTGCACAAAGCCTTTAGCTAAGAGACAGAAAAGTGAGGTCTCAGGTAGTTGGGCATAAACCGATGCTAATGCCGAGAAGAGTAGTAGGGGAAGTTAAGAGGGAAGAAGAAGCAGAACCAGAAATAGAACAAAGGATACAATAGACTGACTTAGGATCAGATTCAGTAGAAAAAATGAGAGAGAGAGAGAAAGACGAGCATGTGTTATGCAATGCCTTAGCTGGGCTTTCGCGATGACAGAAAAGGCATGCCGATAAGCTGAGATGTAAGCCTTGAGCTTTTCATTACTATTGTAAGCGAAAGCAAAAACTCGAATCTTCTCTTTCCAATTCTTCCATTTCAGTGAACCACTAGGACGCGATCGAAAGGAATGAAAGATCGGACAGCATTCAGTGCCAATGAGATAAAGACTGCAGCTACAGAGGAAAAAGAGAGGAGTATGCCTCAGCAGAAGGTTAGTGTGAATAAAAGAGTACCAATGTCATCCCAACGAGCTCTCTGGGAGAACAGAAAACAGGGAAAGATAGGTTAAGTATTTGGATGAACGTTGCCGCTCATCAGAAGTAGCATGAGGATTCGTTCGCACATAGCGGTTTT